>VZRN01005169.1:166370-261946 GCA_013397935.1 Dasyornis broadbenti | reverse complement strand
TGAGGGGAGCGGCGGGGCGGGCCGGGGGCGGGCCCGGCGCTGAGTCACCGCCGCTGCCTCCCTGCCGCCTCCTTTGTTGTCAGGCGTGGAAAAATCCGGGGTGGCGGGGATGGCTGGGGGGGAAATCCCGAGGGAAACGGGTGAAAAACGGGGGTTGTGTGGCGGCCTGGGCCCGGCTCCACGGGCTCGCCCCGAGAGGGACGGCGCACGTGGGCCAGCTACGGGCGGTTCTCAAACTCCTGCTTGGGGCCGTGGGTCTGCGGAGCGGCCGCGCTCACCTGCGGGAGCCACTGCTCACTCCGTGGAAGAGAATCTCCTAGCTGTGCCTGCCTTTAACTTAACCCCGAGTGGTTCCTTCCCGTGTCCTGGAGCCCTGTCCCTGTGGATGTTCTCACCGTTCATTCTGTAGGAATTAAGGTCCCCATCTAAGTAAAAGGCCAAGAGGTCACAGCCAGGCTGCCAAAACGTGTACCGTGTGCCCAAAATCTGTCTCCGAGCGAGCACTACACGATGGGGACATGAGAAAGAGTCTGGGACACGGCATACTGTGCACAGACTTTGGGAATGAGCCCAAACAAAGAAAGACATTTGGGGATGAAATGTGTTTACAAACTGGGGTACACACTGGGATTAAATAGATGTCTTTTGTATATTTATCACTAGGATTATTTTGCGTTTCTTCAAAGCAGATGACTTGAATCACAGCACAGCGACTGGAGTCATCTCAGGGATGGAAAGCTTCAGCCTGATCTGGGGAGCTCAGTAATTTGAGGAGCTGAGCATTCAGCATCCCTTGGGCTGCGGAGACAGACCCTTCCCCTGCAAAACCCCCAGCCGCAGAAGTCCCAGCAGGAAGAGTGTTGGGTGCTCAGTAGGTGGTGCTATTTCCACCGAATTTACCCTAAATAAACCACTGCCCCAGCATGGGAAGGGCAGCTAGTGAGCTGGGAGAAATACGTTTTCTGTGAGGCAGGGCTGAAAACCGGAGTGCTGGTATGTACTAAAAGACTGATCAGATCTTTTTGAGCAGGAGTTCTTCCACTAGGAGTAAACGGCAGCCGGGGTGAAACCTAGGAAATAGATGAGATCCAGGGCACCAGTGGCCATTGTCACATCTGGTTCAATTCAAGCCTGCTGCCAATCACCAACATACCCAACCAGAGCTGTCATGTGAACAAACGAAATGTTGAAAAATACTAAATGCTCCTCCAAAAGTCCCCTGTGACATGCCAAAGTGGACAGCCATTTGTGTTGTCCATGTTCAAGATGTCAGCCTCGTTCTCTAGCACTCTTTCCTTTATAGGAGTGTTGTGAGATATAGTTGTTCTGTATGTAGTGCTCATGGACACTCTATGGAGAAAAACCTCACAAAAATTGATTTTTTTTTTAATAAATGTGGTAAAATTATGTGCTTGGACGAATGAGGCAGTATAAATATTGATTAGTTCCCTGGTCTGTGAGCAACCCTCCGTCCGAAGCATGGGAGGGGGAAATAGTTTATGGCCAGAAAATTGTAAACAGCAACGAAATAAAATTAACTGCAAGGCCAGCAGAATGCTGGATTTCCCCATCTTTTGCATTCTTGACCTTACAGACCTCTCCATATAATTTCTGTATGCAGGCATTAACCATTTGTATTTTAAAGACACTTTGTAGTAGCCCTGATCAACTTTTTGTCTCTGTTGCCTCAGACACTGCACAGGCACTTGTCCCTGCTCTGAAATCTGACACTTAACATCAGTGTTTCCCAACCCTTCCTTGGCTCAGACAGCTATTTTGTTGTGCTATGTATGGTCTTCCCAGCAGATCCTGCACATCCACACCTTTAAATGGAATGTAACACTTTTCTGAAGCAAAATTACAAAAAACTCTGGGTGTCTTGCAATGGCTTGTCAAAGGAGCACAGGCATTTTTCATGGTGTTTTATTCCAGAGTTACATTCAGTTTAAGCGTGTGGTTATGCACCGTCATTGGCAGGTGCAGTTTTAGCAAAGTCCATACACACACAATTCTCTTGTGCTTTGTGAAATTACTGTAATGCTGTGCAACAGCTATCATGGCTGTATCCAGACTTGAAAAATATAGCTGGATATAAGTGGGAAAGGAGAAGATTTAGGAGGGACAGAAAGTTGAAAGGACTCACCGAGGACACACCTGAAGACCAGCAATGGCTGAGATCAACCTGTTATCCTGTTGTCTTAATTCCTCACTCAGTGCCTCATAAAAGAGAGTGGTCAAATGATAACTCTGAGTCAAACCTCTCATGAGCAATTTAAGGGATAACTTGAGTCATCACCTTGCCTGGTTTTGGTGCAAGAGCTGCCTGGTACCTCAGACCCCTGGCAGGGGAATGAGTCAGACCAGCTCAGCTGCAGCCCCTAAGAGAGGAACCCATGAGTGGTCAGCATTGTCTCCCATCTGTGAGCCACTGACATTCCTGGAATTCCTGTTCTTTCTTTAAGGCACATTGTATGTGCCACTTGCCTTTTGGCCACGTGAAAATTACAGTCCGTGGTTCACGTGATGAAGAAATTTGGCAACAACTGTATTTTACACATGACAAGCCTTCTCCCCTCAGCACTGTGGGTATTGAAACTGTAGAAAGCACTTGAAAAGGCCTCAGGGATATTTTTAGATGAAAAGCAATATACAAATATAAAACATGGCCATTTCTTTTTAAACGAAAAGCAGTGTATTGGAATTTTTTAAAAAATAATAAACTGGCTGCATTTTAGACAGAAGGATTCACTGGAAATACTTAACATGAAAAAATTCCCTTCTTATTAATATTATAGCCAAAAGTGTATAAACATTCTATCATACGATTGTCATGGGACATATGTAGTATGTACTTTGGCATTTTGGTATCTCGTGAATCAAGTATTATGTCTTTTAATTGCCTGTTGCTGCTTGCATTTCTTGTTAGTCAAACTGCAGGATTAAAAGCAAAATCATCTTTTAATTTAAATCCCTGTTTGTGAGGCAGGGAATTGCGTTTTATACCATGCCTGCACCATACCTGGCCTTTGAGTGTTACCGCATTATAACCTTAAATAATGGTAATAAAAATTTTACAGTAGCAGAAACAAGGTGGAGTATTTTACAGTGGCAGACACAAGTGGAGTCAGCTGCTGTGGGATTCCCCTTGCTTGGTTTTAGCTGTCTGCAAGCAGACGTCTCGTCTAAGCAGGTCATGAAGGCTGTGGAAGAGGTAGGTACCCTCAGAGAGAGATTTGTGTCTCCTACCTTAAGTATCTGTATTAGAACTGGATTAATTGGTTTGGAAGTGCTTCTGCTGGTTGTACAAGGCAGCACCTGACCAGCTTCAGCTAGATGCTTTCCTCAGAATTTCTATAGCTTTGTGTAATTCTTTCACCCAGATTTGCAAAATGGCTTCCTGTTGCCTGCTCCCCTTTGCAAACAGGAGTTGAGTGCTGCCTGTACACCAGGATTTTTATTCTGTTTATTCCTTAATGTGGAGAAGCACTGACTTGAATCATGGGAGACTGTGGTTTTCCTTATTCCCCTGTAGCCACTTTAAATGTAATTTTTTTTCTAGATTTTTAATTTAATAGAAGTAAATCAACTGGAATGCAGGTTGCTATGAATGTTTTTCCATACCATAATTTTGCAGAAACATCAGTTAAGTATTTGAAGAAACATCTGCTATGCACGTAGGTGTATGAATGTATGTATAGGAGCTGAAAAATATGACTTTGGAGCTTGCAGGGTTTTCTTTACATAAAGCCAGGGGCATAAAAGGGATTTCCTCCAAGTTTTCCTGTGTATTAATAATGAAGATCAGGATGCCACCTTTGTTTCCTCCCCTTCTGAGCATACAGTGAAAGGAAATGGTTCTGGATCGAATCACAAAGAGCAGTGGAAAAAAACAGACTACCCTCCACTCTGGCACTGAGAAGTTTAATTATCCAGCATGCTGCATCTTTATGGAAGAAGTAGATAGATAAATCCCATATGTTAATAGTTGGCCCCCTGTGGCTGACCTTTGGCTCAAATATTCCATATTGTGATTAATGTCACACAGTTGGATCCAAAATATGCTCATTCCCTAGGCTGCAGAAAAAAGGGGATTTAATTTGCCTTCCAACAGCAGAGTTTCATTTGATCACTCTTTTGGAGACTGATTTGTATCCCTGCCTGTAGTCTGGCCTCTGAAGAACTATTCTGCACTCCTTCTGCTAGGACTTAAGACCCAGCTTCTCATGTTGCCTCCCCTACTTACTCACTGGGCCACCTGAAATAAAATATTTTGCCTCAGATTTTGGTCTAGTAGAACGGATAAAATAAGTGTGACTACCTTGCTGGCATAGTTTGAAATTTGCAGATAGAAGATATAAGGTGGGGTTCATCTTCAGACAAAATTAGATATTGACCTGTAGAACCTCAAGGTCTCACAAGATTAGGTCACAAAATTATAGACATGCTTGGATTGTGGTTTTCTGGCCACCATCTCCACTAATCTTGCCGGTTTTATGTGCCTTTGTTTGTCTTCTCGTGTCATTATAGTGATCTTATGTAATTCTAGTAACACAAACTATACCCCTGTCACTGGCACAGGCAAGCAGGCACCAAGATCTCTGTGCCAACATGTCGGTTTGATCCTGAAGGACACAGGGTCTGTGGAAAGGACACACATCCTATGTATTACAAATATACAGTTCCTAGCATTCCATGGCACTTTTCTGGGGAAATCCTCAAACATACAGTTATAGGTGGGCTTAGGGTTGTAATGCAGAATATTTTAACAGATTCAATAACATGTCACTGTCATCCTCTGTAGGGTCAAAGCCTTGAGGTGCTGCAGGTAATGATACCAGAATTCCTTCTTATTTGACTTCTTTCAAGTCAGGTCTGACACAGAAAGCCTCGCACAGCTCATTAAGCCGTTGTCAAAATTACCACAGCCCTCAAATTAGTTTAGACTGAGCCGGCATTTCTGCTTGTCTTTTAGATGAGAGGAAGCAACAAAACCTGATGAAGACTGGAAAACTGCCCCTGTTCCTGTGGAGATCACAAGGAATTTGCTTCCACTGGGCCTATAAAGACAAGCCCAGCTGTCTTCCCAGGGATGACACGAGAAACACTGTGAAAATACAGCTGTAATAGCTGGAGACCCAGAAAAACGTAGACAAAGCCTCTGAGGGGGTCTGTCCCTACCTCCAGCCAGGACACATCTGGACTGTTGTGAAGGCTGGGCAAATTTTTCCATTCCCAAGCTAGTTTATTTACCCAGGATGACAGGCTGTTAACAAGCAGTCTGTACTCAGGGTGGCCCTACAGCAATTGGAGCAGACAATCTCGTATCATTTCCCACTACAAGAAATAATCAAGTGTTCTTTCCTCCATGAAAGGAAAGATAGACAGATATTCTCTGTGCTCTAAACCATAAAGTACATGCAAATTACAAGGGACAGGTAGCTTTGTTTCTGTCTTTTGTGCCATAATGATTGCACTCTGGAGACTTTCCATGGGCTGTGTCCACACTTGCAGAGAATCGTGCATATGGATCTACATTATCTTCCATGCAGGATCCTAAAGTCCTGCTTAAACCTAACAACTTGTCCTGCTTTTGGCTGGGATAGAGTTAATTTTCTTCCTAGTAGCTGGTACTGTAAGATATCAATAACCATGGTGTTGGCAGCATGCCCATTACCTGACTATATAAGCATGACTAATTTAGAGATGAAAATCTAGATTTTCAATTGCCAACCCTAGCTGAAGTTAATGGGAGAATTAGAAGTCACCATGCCTAAAAATAAAGTGAAAAAAGAAAAAAATTCCACTTACTGGCCTTTGATATCTAAAAGCAGAAAGTTTAGTTTCTAGGTGTTGAGTTCCCTATATTTCTATGTGTGATTTCCTATGCAGAAATGCATGAACATGGGTTATGCTGTGTCAAGCAGAGTGTCTTGAGCAAGCTCAGCATCTCAGACCTTCTGTGCAAGCTCTGCAGAACCAGTGGGTCCATGCCCAAAGAGTTTTGAATGTATGCAAATCCCCTCGCATGGGCACGTTAGCCCATTTTATCGTAACACAACAGTTAGTGAGCACCTAGAAATCCTTAATATAGCCAAGCTGCCCTGGTTTCCCATAATTTCCTAGAAAAACAGAAAAAGCTGCAGGATGGCAGATGATTTAGGGAAGTGGTAGGGTTGACAGAGAGTTCCAAGCCAACACATTGGGCTAGTATCAGTTCTGGGAACAGGAGTCAGAGCTCCAGGTTCTCACTGTCCCAGTAACAGCCAGGCTGCACACTGGAGTGTGTGTCCACCCCAGAACTGGGTCTATAATCACCCCATGGCATCTCTGGCTGGCTCAGGCCTATCTTTGGCAGTTACACCATGAAATTCTGCCTGAATTATCTCTGGCCGTGTGTGCATTTCGGATTTCTGGGGTCATTCTTCCTGGGGAAGTTGTGCTAAAATAAGTTCAAAGTCTCTCTGATTCTTTCTCAGTGAGTCATTCATTATGGGAATCTTGGTCCTCTCGACCCATGGGGAGCACTGTGGGAAGAAGCTGAAGAGACAAGGTAAATGGGATAGAATCCCGAGAGAAAGCAGAGCCATGGCCTGCACTTCCAGCCATGGCTGAGAAGCTGGGTTGTGCGTGAGTGTATTGTGTACAATCAAGAAAGAAAATATGGAGAACGCTGTATCAGAGCCTTAAGCAGTGGGTAGTGAAGGCACAGTGTGAGCACAATAGGTCCACTTCAGCTTAATCAGTTTACAGTTTCAGCCGAGTCTCTTGTCACCAATTCTGCTACAAATAATAATGGAGCAATGACAGCAACACAAGCAATTAACTGAAATAGGTTTCAAACTTTTTTCCTGGTTTCCCACTTGAAATAAATCATTATTCTGTCCCTAACTCTTCATTTTCATTGTCTGCCCCCTGTGGTTTAGTAACCAGCTGGTATTCCTTATGAAGAAATCAGCGGGTTGATTGACACTGTGGCTACCCTGAAGTCCTCTGAGGCTTTCATATTGACTGACCATATCTTAGATAAGGTTGCCAGTAAATTATAGCTCTGCTTAAGAGCATCTGCCTCAGGGCTGCTCTCCCCTCATTATAAATCCTGATCTAATCCTGCACGTCTCCTCAATTATTGGAGAGTACAATTCAAGAAGTGACTTTCCCAGTGAACATGAAGTGAGGTAAATCATTCCTACATAAAGTAAACATGAATACTCAAGAGTGAAGCTAAGCATTTTCAGACCAGTTTCCTTATGATTTTCATGTGATTTCCAAAGGACAAACACATCACCACTCCTGTTAACATTGGCTGTTATTTCACCACAATCAGTTCTAAAAATCAGTTTGAAAGTTCTGCCCGTCAGTAGAATTACTTGTATTTCCATCTGCAAGAACCACACGTATGACATTTCAGGTGACAACCTTAGGAAAGGTGTTGGCTAAGTCACTTTAGAGTCCCCAGTCTGCTACAGAAACCCTTGGGAGATGCTTCACGGCCATGCCAAGATACAGGAAAGACATTTAATTTATGAGATCAATGAATGTGAGAGAGCAAATGGAAAAGGGACGAGCTTATCTTAACATTTTTTTGTGTTAGGCAGATAAATTATGTTTTGCATTGCTGGGTGAGTTGAACACATCAGTGCTGATGGAGATGAGTTAGTCCATCTTATAACTCTGTGAATGAATATATCTCCTTTGTCTTTCACAGCACCCAAGTCCAGCTTTGCAGTTCCTGCCTGAGGTCTGGCCTGTCTTGAACCTTGACTTTTTTAAGCACCCTTTCTCTGGAGAAAGCATTACATTGCATGTTGACTTTAGACAAATTTAAAAACTGTTTGAGCACTAGTAGATAGGTGACTTTTATTTGAAGATTTGTATTTTCACGTGGATAAATAGGAAGAAACAGGAGGGCTTGTTTCATTCAGGGGAAAATGTGCATCTAGCAATTAAATCTATGGAATCTGTTAACCCATACCAAGGTTATGTGGCAGTTTGACTCAATGTAACATTAATGACTTATTCTAATTATGCATTAAAGTCCCAGATTAGGTTTATTCCAAGCATTTATTTCTGTCTAAGAAAAGTTTATTGCTCATCCAGCTCCAAATACCAAGTGGATTTTGACATCTCCATGGGAAATCAACAATCTGACTCATTGCTGCTGTCATCTGTGGGAGCTGTTTGCTAGACCATTAACTTGTGCCAAGGTAGATTGGAATGTCAGATGATAGAAAGAGGAGCACTCAGCCCAGGTCATGGTGGGACTACACTCTGATCATCCTTCCTCAACCTCAGCCTACATTGCCAGCCCAAGGAAGCATTGCCTGTCCTGTGGACAGGCCTCACAGGATCCTCTTGGGAGCCTTTCTTGCACTTCCTCCTGATCAATCACAATATAAAGACATAAAAAGACTGTAAGAGCGGCTGCAGTGTTCAGGTTAAAAATCTGTCTCGACCCATTTACAAAAGTAGATTCCCAAGAAATACTACAACAAAAGGGCAAACATACATGGTACTCCAGTCACAGTCCCTAGACACCGACAGCCTCCTGAACTGCAGATTTCTACTAATTTCTACAAAAAGATGAAGATTTCTAGATATAGCTCTCCATTGATTTTTTTTCCCTTGGACCTGTCCAGCCTCCCCTTACATTCATGTGAGACTCTGGCAGTATATTTTGGCAAGAAATTGCAAAGCTCAATAATCTTCTCATTCTACACTGGTTAGTAAATTTTTTTGTAAATGTTAATCACTGTCACTTAGTACAGTTATTCTTATGTAAAACATTATCCTATGATCAATGGGGGCAAACTTCTATCAGCTTCTCTTCTGTCAGCAATATTGCTTAACCCAAGACCCCTCAAAATCAGCAAGAGATTCTTTATTTTAGTTAGGTCCACAGTTCCTGGCTGTCAGGAAAAATAATCCAAATGACAACTTAGTCAAAATGAGGTTTCATCTCTCCCTGAGTACCCAGTATCCTTTATTGCATTCTGGTTTTGTAATCCTGCTTTAATTTCTAGCAGGATTCATCAAAACATTAATTTCACTTCAAAAAAAGCTACAGAGTGTTTTTTAAGTATAGATAAAAGGCTGAGTGGTGAGACTACAAACAATTACTGAAACAAATAGGTCCAATAAAAAGCTCTGCTCTCATTTACATGGCTACAGGACTCATCTAGCTAAATTGTGGGCCCTTTTATCAAAGGATTTAAATCTGAATGATCTCCTTGTAATTCCCTCAAATTTATACCATTTGTATTCTGGTTTTGATCAGCTGTCTGTTCTGTGCTGTTAACTAAGGCAGAGGCACCCTGTAAATACAGCATACTTCAGTGGACTCCCTTATTTATGTACTTACAGATAACTTCTATATTTCCCCAAACAAGATGTGCCACTGTGACCCGTAGAGTCAATACATATTGCATTTGCATTCTTTTATAATGCAAGGCAGTTGTAGAATTACGTACAAATAGACCTCTGGGGGCCTGACCTCCCAGCTGTATTAAATAAATCCCCTTAGCACAAAGGAGGAAGAAAGGGAAACAAAGAGCTTCCTGCTGGCTTTTCCTGGAAACGTAGTAGTGAAATAATTCACTTCAGTGTCCTGTGGAAATAAAAGGTGGTTAGAAAACGTCAGAAATGAATCTTTACAAAAATAGAGCCCTAGAAGTGAGAGAACAAACAACTTGGCTGCAGAGAGGAATGGAGTTTTCCCAGTGTATTTGCTCACCATCATGGCCCTGAAGAAAGCATTTAGTTTTCATTCAGACTAAATGTCCTTGAGCTGTGGAAATCATAAGGGGAAAGTGCAGCACTTGGATGGACGTACAATACAATACTCAAGCTGACTCTGATCTGATAAAAAGAGCTGTTCAGACATAATTTCTGGTTCTCTTGCAAAATATTTAAACAAAACCTTGAAAACAATTCTGTTTCAGTTTAAAATCTAACATTTTGGGGGGGGTTGTTCATGTATTATCCAAAACCCCCATGCCTTCCTAAAACTTTTAACAAATATTTCCATTTAGTCCAAAAACCTGTTTCTGGAGGGAAAAAAAATCTTCTTTTGGAAATACCAATTCTCCTAGAAAAACTGACGTTAGACTTTTGATGATCCTGGCAGACCCTGTAATGTGGGTGATTCTGTTTGTTCTTCCTTATGGCAGCTTCCTATGCATTAAAGCCTGGATACATGGCATTTCCATTGCCTTTAACACCAGGTCCTCCCCCGTGTGTCTCTCATTGTCTGTATTCCCTGGACTGGATGGCAGTGAAGGGATATTTCATTCATCTCCTAGGATGAGTGGTGTTTTTCCATATGTTCATTTCCAGAAAGAGACAGAGTGGAAAATCAATGTTTTTTTCTAGTTTATGTTTGTGTTAACGGAATGGATTTTGGAGAGGGAGGCTCAGTAGTGCTTACTCATGGCCCCTTGGTTTTGTCCACTGATGTCACTGTCCTGGTCTCACAGCATCCAGAGTGGAGATACACATTTTGTTAGCAATTAAGTGCATGGAAGAGGGCTGGCAAAAGTGTTCCCTGTGGCACATTTAATTTCAGAGACCGCTGAGATCAAGGGATCAGAGGGAGCAAGCTGAAGCTTAGCATGTGTCACCAGCCCTCCTAGGACCTGCCACATCTTGCATACAAACATGATTTTACCAGGCACTGAACCTGAAGCCCTGTTTGCATATGACGGCATATGCCAGATTTTTGTTTTCAAAATCCAAAGTGGGAATGACTGGGACGTAATCAAAAGTCCCTGACTGGGAAATGTTAGACAAATGGTTCTGGTTCCGGTTTCAATCCATCTCCTTTGTTAATCTTATTATTCAGGGGCTACTTAGAGCCATCTCATGCTCATTTAAACTAAATACATAACCCAATTAAAACAATCCTGAGCTATTTAGATCTATAGAATTAGACTAAATTTCACTGCTTCTGACGTTTTAGATCGTTCAGGGCTCTAGAGCACAAATATCTGTATCATCAGTTTATCTTCTCCCATCTCAACCATCATTAATAAATTGTACATATGGGTTAGGAGATTGTAATATTTCATATATGATGCAACAATTCCAGCCAATTTCCGTAGTAAACCAGTACCTAAATTGCTGGATACTGTAATCCCCTGGTACAGCTCAATGTCTCACTACAGGATACAGGACTTGGGTCTGCAAATCCACTTGGGTGCCTGGGATCATGGGATTGTGTTGAAGTGATAGCAAGAAAGGACAGAGGAAAAGGGTGCGGCTGGAAGCATTCGGTCTGTCAGCACAACAGCTTTTCCTAGCAGATCTGGAGTCTTATCAAAGGCCTGATGGCTTTTTTCTGCTGTAGGAAATAATCTGCTAGGTAGACAGTTCACAGTGCAAGGAAACAAGAAGGGGGTATTTAGATGAAACAACGAAATGCTTTTCTCATCAACTGTACTTAAACTCAGCTGCAAGTTGATCTGTTTTGTTAGGATCAGGCAAGCAAGGTATTTCCAGGGGAGTCTCACAAGGCTGTGATTAAAAACAAGGAATGTGCAAGAAATTAGAGTAAGAATTTAACTCAAACAAGGGAAAGAAACTCATGGCAAAGGGAGCTCAGCAGATAACTCCAAGCACAATTTGTTCCCTGGGTTTTGTACCATTTACGTTCACAAACTGTTCATAAGCAGACTGCAAAAATTAAAACAAACAAATGAGGAAATGTTTGCTAATGATTGAATAATTGATATACAATATGTTATGAGTTAGAGATAATTCTTGGTGTCCAAATTGTATCATCCAGGGTTGTGTTACTCTTAATATGCAGAGTGTCACGTTGTCACATGAGTCAGATGGCTCTACAGGACAAACCCAGCACAAATCATCTCAACTTTGATGCGTCAGAAACAGTAGGGACCTGGTGGAGCTGGAGAAGGTACAGAGGAAGACAACTGAAGTCAAGGGGATGGAGCAGCTGCCTCACAAAGAGAGAGACTGCAGTTTGGAGAAAGGCAGCTGAGCAGGGATATGACTGAGGTCTGCCAGTTCACAAAGGTGGTTGGTCAAAGACAAAGTTATCCATGCATCCCTCAGTACTGTAACAAGTACAGCAACACAAGAGCTGCTTCTTGGGGGGGATCCATGAGCTGAAGCACTGCTGCCAAGGATGCTCTGCCTGGGGACATGACAGCACCAGGGAAGCAACCAGGCCTCCTAGGCCGTTCTATGATTCCATGACACCATCATAGGTTTGCCCTCCTTGGTTTTGGTTTGAACAGTTCTTGTCAAATCGCACATCCCTGCTCATGGGCTTGAACTAGTACGTGGATTCTTTGCCAGTCACACAGGAGCTGAGCTTCCCAACATCAGAAGTGCCACGAATTAAAAGTGGTGGAATGAGTAGAATTCTACTACTTTCACTAGCAGAATGAAAGAACCTCGACAAGGCATTAAACCTGATTTAATTTCTGTAGGCTCAGCTACAGGACATTCTTGTGCCCATCTCTTTGGTCAGTAGCAGACATCAAGGGCGAGGGAGTTCATTACACATCACACAGCCCTCCACACTGTACTTTACCTCCTCAATTTGCTTTCCTGCTCTCCTGACACAGCTTTAAAATGCTTGAAACTACTTCTCTTTCTCACCCATGCCTTCTCCTTTCTCTCCCCTGTGCCCTTTCACATTCTGACTGTGCATTTGAACCTGACAGACACAGATCCCTGCTATGCGATGGGCCCTTGGCACCTTTTCTTCTTTTTAAAAATATTTTCTTCTTTTATACCTGCAAATTACTGTGGGTGTGATTTGCTGTGCTCAGTTACAGGGGAAGATAATTTGTGCCTCTCACAGGGCTTAGCAAAACTGCAGGCTCTGGTTCCTTTGTGCCCAGTTCTGGAAAACAAAATGCACCTGCAATTATGTGTCCATGGGTGCAGATTATAAGGATAGTGCTTAGGGTTCCCTAAGACTGGGAATTTTCCAGTGAGGTGGATTTTTGGTAGGAAACAAAGCAAACAAATCTGATACACCTGAGCTGAGGGGCTTCTGTGGGAATTTTCACACCAGTTTCCACAACAATGGCATTTCTGGGAAAAACTCATACAACGTAATAATCAACTTGTCCTACCTCAGAATAGCCAGAAATCAGAATTTAGAGCATTTTCTTATGATGAGGGAGCCAAGGTCAAATCCTGCTGTGCTTAATTGACTCTCAGGTCTCACATCCCCAGTGCATGACCAGCTGGTGAGGCTACCAATGACTCCTTCTCAATGGCTTCATTTAAAATTGTCTCACTCAGCGTTAGGAAGTCTGTCTGACTGCCTCAGCACTCACAGGACTTAGTAAGACTGAGGTTCACTGACGAGTTTTCATTTAGACAGGGCAAAGTCAGATCTCCCTTAAGACTGAAAAGGGTATAAAACTTTTCTAGTCCCAACACATCATGCATCACCCTATGCTTCCCATCTTATTGAGGCAAAGGCAGAAAAAGCTTTGCTGGTGCTGTTTGTTTTTCAAATGGCTGTTAATGACTATAAATAACTTTGAAATTCAGGCAGGGTTAGTCCAGATGGATCGAGGTACTCCATGAATATGCTGTGGGCTATATCTGCTTCCTTTTTTCCAGAGGAAACACACAGGCATTATTTTTTTCCATATGAGAAAACAGTACACATATTTTACAACCCATTTCCCTCTTAAAGACTGTAATCACGTGAGAAGAAACCAGCTGGTCTAGCCCCCAACAAATGGCCCTAGCCAGCTGCAGTGGAAGGAAGCCTGGTAGTGAAGCCATATGAAGAGCTGTCTGTGGCTCTATGCTGGGCTCCCACTTCCCTTTCCATGCTGCAACACAGCTGAGCTTGGAGATGAGGTCAAGGCAGGCAGGGAGACCTGTCTCCCACAGAGCTGCTGATGCAGGTCCTTCATCATGAATGTCCTCTCTTAGAGATTCAAAAATCCTAGTCCACATCCAGGACCAGGTACCAGAGCACTTCCCCCACTGGTGCTGCAAACTAATCCTGACCTTCTTGTAAATATGGCTGTTTAAAGCTTTGGTAAAAGGCATGAGGAGTTTGGAAGGATCTTTTTTCCTTGGTGTGTGTGGTAAAAGCCTCCTGCTTCTAAAGAACTGATCTGAACAAGAAGAATCTTAACTTATCTGAGTCATCTGAGCTTCACTGCTCAGTGATGGATGACATTTCTCAGCCTTGTTGGAAAAGAACACCACTAAATTGAAGCTGTGTCTCATTCTGCTTCATTAGAACATAATGAGGCAAAATTACAGGGTTTGCTGGCACTGCTCAGGAATTCAGCACCATGCTTGTCCTCAAAGCCAGCCAAGTAAGAGAGCTACCAGCCCCTCCTGCAGCACCTGGCACGGGCTCTGGGGCAGTGCAGAAAATCCACTCAGGCTTTTTCTGGCATACTAAAAAAATCCCAAATAGGCCCAAAAGGACCAGGGGCAAACGGAGCAGATGTAGCAGCTGAAGGACATGGGAGCAGAGCTGCTCCAGCACTGCCATTCCTGAGGCCTGTGAGGGGCGTTAATGGGCCCCATGTGCTGCAGGAATGCAAAGCTCTGCGTGGGCTGGGAGATTTATGCTCTTGACATCGGGGGGGACTTCCTGGCTAAGAGCTAATTGCTTTGGACTGTGCCTCTGCTCCGAATTACTGCAACTTTATTGAGCAGCAAACCTGAGCAAGCAGCAAAGCCAGAGACAGACGTTTGTCCTGTGTAAGATGCTACTGGTTTAACCTCAGATTTCTGAGGATGTGGAGCAGGCATTGTTTCTGTTTAATGAAGTTGTCATTTATGTGTCATTAAAAGATGAGACTGGTCTCACTGTGGTTGTTTTCTATTTTATGTCTTCCACAAGGCCCAGCAGTGAAGGTATGTGGAAGAGTGTTGGAACAGAGTAAGACTATAGTGGTTTCCCAGTCCTCAGCAAGGTATGGCAGATGTTGAGCCACAGATGGTGTCTTTATATTTTATCAACCTTCAGTCATTTCAGTGATTTTTATGAATTTTTTCATTAACAAACTCATGTAAACTGCTGGCAGCTCAAACCATTCCATAACTCAACAAAATATAGTGTGGTGAACTATCTACTTTCCTTTGATTTTTACCTGCTGTTTGGCAATGCTGCACCTCTTACACGGTATTTAGGTGGTTGTGTGGGTTGTAGTGTAGTTTAATTGACAGAATGATATATTTGAGACTGACAGAGTAATGTACTTGACACCAAACTCAGAGACCCAACTGTTCCATTTTTTGTTCTTCTTGGACTACTGCCCATCACACTGAAGTTGAGCTCCCTATGGAGAAAGAATCAATGTATTTGAACAACCTGCTTGAGGTGAGATCACGTGAAGACACAGACATTCAGTCCTAAGCTCGAGGGCTCAAGGATTTTGCTTTTATCTGTGTAACCCAGTGAGACACTTGACAAAGGTTTGGATGCCCAAACAGTGAGAGGAAACATGAAAGCAGGTAGAGGGATATACTCCAAAAAGAGAGGAAAACTGTGAGAAGGAAATGAGTGGCTCTGAAAAGATCTGGAGAAGACACATGCACAGAGGTGCAGTAATAGATAGAGATGTCAGTGGGATGGAAGGAGGGAAAAGAAGCATAAGTTTCAGTGATTTGGTTTGTGCCTGTGATTTAGGAGTGTGCTTAGCTTGCAATAGTTTGTTTTGAATGTGCACAGAATAAAGAAAATCACAGATCATAAGAATGACAAGATCTGAGGAAATCAAGGTCCCTTCTGAAGGAACTTCCCCCTCTGGCCACCACATGGTTAACAGAACCTTTATTCCCCAGCCCCTTATGAATACAGAATTATCAAGTTCCAGTGTGAACCTTGAACACCTATAGTTCATTCCTGTGGTTCCCTGAACATTCAAACAAGACAGAAATTTAGTCAGGTAACTTATTTAGGAAAGCCTTCTCCTCTTTCCTGTGCTGCTCACATTGCAGTGTATTGCTGGCATTGTTTAAAGTGTTACTGGCAAATAATATTGCTTTGTGCATTACAAATAGAAATCAGGCAGCAAATGGAATTAAATGTGGACTGAAAGGCACAAATTCCTGAGCAGAACAGTCTGTGTGTCTGACAGGAAATAGACAAACTTTGTTAAGTTTGCCCAGGACCAGCCTAATTTGATCTTGGAATTTATTTTTTTTTTAAATGTGGTTTTACATGTCTACAAAATGTAACAGCTACTTGAAACTGAAAACAAAGCCAACAAAATAAGATCTCTCCAGGGCTTTCCAAATTATTTAAACCTGAGCTTTCCCAGCATTCCTGTGCAACAGATAACAGTAAACAGCAGGCTAAAAATATACAACATTAGGGTTATATGGGCAAAAAATAACAGCAGACATTTGTGAAGGACAGATTAGCAACAAATCCCTGACCTGGATGATGGGGTCAAGTGTACCCTGATAAATTTGCCAATGACACCAAACTGAGTGGGGAATTGGACACTTTGGAAGGGAGAACCACCCTGCAGGAAGAGCTGGATAGGGTGGAAGGGTGTGCTAACAAGAACCTTGTGAAGTTCAGCAAGGACCAGTGAAAGGTCTTGAACCTGGGAAAACACAGTCCAGGAGTGCAGCACAGGCTGGGATTTTTTTTTATTATTTTTGTATATGTTGATTAATTTTATAGACTTTTTTTAGTTTTGCTTCCAGTTGCAACTTTCACAAGAACATTGTGGACATTTTTGATGACAATTAGAGTGAAGAATGTCGAGTTTCCAGCAGTCTCTATCGTTTTCTGCTGGGGTAGCAAGGTCTTTTGGAAGATTAAGATTAATCCTTCCTGCTTCCTGGCTCCTAAAGATAGCATCCAAGCTCTCCCCTAACTGCACTGCAAGTTCATTCCACAGCTAAAAGCTCTCCTTATCAAAGATCTGTTCGTACCCCTCCCTCTCTTCTTCTTCAACTTGCTTCCTCTTTGGTATTTTAGAAAAAGATTTAGCCACCCTGACAGTTTCCATATCAATACTCAGCATCACTGAGTCACAAGAATCCAGACTGGTAAAGCTAACTGGTGGTTCGCTCTACAGGCATCTTTGAGGCTTTTTGTAAACCCCAAAAATCAAAAAATGTTGGCTTAGAATAATATAATTTTCAGTTTTTTATTGCAGACCTTGAAATATTTTCCTTTTTTTTCATGAGATTTACATCAGAGGTCTCTTGGAAAGTGTATTTGTTCTGAAAACACATTTTGTTTTTGGAGAGGCCCAGGTTTTCTCTCCAGTTCTGCTGGAAATTCAGGAGGAACTGATGTCACCTTTGCTTTGCTGGAAAAATCTATTGCAAGCTCTGGTAGGGGAGGAAGAGCTGCATGTATACCCAGGACACAGGGAGGTATGTAGAGATCTGAGCCCTTCTCTGACTTGGCTGGACATGGATGTGCCCTGTTCTGAAAGCCAAGCATTCCCGAACTCTTTATCTTTGCAAGCCAAGTGCTCCCATTTTCCCACTGAGTGTACCCAAGGAAGAAGCCTCGAGTGCTGACACCCAGCACGGGTGCATCCCTGAGGCACTGGAATCACAAACAAGGACTGAATCGTGCTTAGAGCTGTGCTGAAGTCAAAGAGGGTCCTGTGCCGACCCAGACACCTGGAGCTTATTCCTGATCGCAGCCCAGATCAGGGCCACTACAGTACGTGATCCCACACTATGGCAAAGCTCCCATTGATCTTCATTATGCAGGATGAGGATATGAGTAAGCTGGGACTGAGGAAACACAATGCAGAAGACCCTTTTCTAAGTATTTTCATTACAACCACTTGCTTTAAAATTGTAAGCATGATCTACAGCGATAATTTATGCAGCAGATCAGTAGTAAAAGCATTGCACAGTCAGTGTGATATTGCAAATGGGAATTTAATAATTGCTGATTATTTTAGAGATGTTGTCTTGTGAAAAAAGACATAGGAATAAGTGATAATCAAGGGTGAAGGGATTACTGCTGTTGATTTAAAAGCTTGCTGAGGCAGATTTGAAATCCCAAAGATGGAGCATTTCTATTAGCAAACAAAAATGCAAAGAAGAGCAGACTGGTGGAGTCTTTTTCGAACAACTGGCAGGCAAGTAGTAGTAAATCATGAAAAATAACATTTCCTAAACTTTCCCTTTTAATAAATTAGGTGTTGTTTGTAAAATAGCTCAGGAGAGCATGTTAACACAGAGCTGCTAGCTAGATAACAAGCCAAATCCATCTCTGCATTTCAGTCCAGTTGCACCAGGGATGAATTTGGCTCTGTTGCTCTACAAACATGAATCAAGCTGTTTGCATTTTGTCATTACACTATCCCTGACCCAAGAGTATACATTTCCTTGGCAACAGCAATAAAAAACCCTGACAAAAACACTACACATTATCTGCATAATTTTTTTCTTCCTTAGCAAAAGTTGTATTTTCCCACTCCTGCCCCTCCCTAAGTAAGGAAGATTAAGGGGCCCATCCAGTTTCCTGTGAAACTGAAGATAAAAATTCCTCTGGTTTTGACAGCAACAGCAGTGCTTTCTTCATTTAGTGATTATTTATGTGATTGATGGCTGAGCCAGGCAGCAGTGCCAGCTCTGTTGGCTCTGTGCTTGGCTTATAAAACTTCTCTTGTCCATGGCCATGTCCATTCTCTTACAAAGGGAAGAGGAAGGCCGATGCACCAGTGATGCACTGGGAGCCTTTTGGGTTCCCAGTTGTTTGGGGGAGGTGGCATCAACTAACAAGGATTTCTTTGGGAAATTCACCAAAAGTGAGACCTGCATGGGTATTTTGGGACCACACATACCTATTTAACTGAGAGTTTCACATTATCCCTCATGGGTTTATTTTCTATAGAATATTTTGGTGAATTTAAACCCTTTTCCAAACCCTTATCAAACTTCCGTTCCTGGTTCAATGCAATCCAAGACTAAATTTAGTGTATAGCTAATAATTGCAGGAATTCCATTCCATCATGGCTTTTCTCAGGTAGATATCCCAATTAGAATGAGAGAATTTACATGTGCATCAGTTATAACATGTAAGATAATATTTACTGGGCATCAGCAAATCTCTGCTCAGAGCAGTGCAGAATCTAGTCCCTGTCTTTGTGGAATTTTCTATGCAAAATAGTTTAGTCCTGTCAAATTCTATTTTCAGAGGAAACCCCAATGAGTGTTTCAGGGTTTATGCTCTCAGGTTTTAGGCAATTGCTGCATCTGAGGGTGGTGTATTTATTCCATTGCAGGGAGCAGAGCTGACAATGCAAACTCTAATGAACACTCACCTCTGCTGGAGATAAAACTTGCTTCTCTTGGGATGGCTGAACCTGACTTGTAGCTTTCCAGCTGTCATTGCAAGGAGCTGGGAGATGACCAAGAGTCATCACACCCACTACAGTCAGTGGTTCAAGACCAGTATTGTCATTGGCTGCATCTGGGAAACCCACCAAGGTGCCCTGTGAAGTTTTTACCTGACTAATGGTAAGAAAAATAGCAAGAGACCAGAACAAAATCTGTTTTCCTCCTGCATTGCGTGTTTGTGTGGCAGCATGATAACCCCACTGCCAGAATCAGCAGGCCTTTTCCATTAGCAAAACTAAGCAGTCATTACCACCACACCAAAAAAGAGCCCAAATCTGCTTTTTGCAGCTTCTGAGAGACGGGCTGCAGGGGGGAGGTGGATTTTCCACATCTGTTTCCTCCATCCACCTCTGATTTGCTGCTGCAGGGCAGGAAACACATTGCTCCGTGCACCAGCCGCTGACCCCTCTGGGAGTCAGCCTGCAAGCAGGGCTGGAAGTCCTTCACACTTCATCTGGTGGAGCTTTGAAAACATGGATTGCTTTTAAACCCAGCCTGACTTGCTGCGTCAGGGCAGCAGTCTGAGCAGGGAGTGTGCTTGCTTTGGGTATAGAGAGGAAAAAAGGAAAAGGGGGAAAAAAGTCAGTGAAGGGGAGGAAAACCAAAGAAAACTGGCCTCACCAGGTTTCAATAACTGTGCATGTCAGTGTGAGGAGCTGGCTCCTTCACGGGTATGCCCTGGCTGTCCTTTCACACTACGCTGCAGATCAGTGCTACCAAGAGTTCCCTTTTTGCCCATTTCTCTCTGCTTCATAAATCTCCTTCAGGGTGTCCTCTCTGGAGGAGGAGCCATGTTTGAGTCTTTCCTGCTATGAACAGGTTCCAAAAAGTCCATCACCCGACTCCAACACCTTCCCTGTCTCACCCCAAAGAGCCCAGTCCCCAGTTTTCCCCTCTCTGCCCTTTCCTCCTGGCTCCCATGAAGTTCCCCTTTAACCTGCACATGCTTAGCGATGCTGGCAGCCAATGTGACACCACAACATGATCTGCCAGGGAATTCTCCCATTTGCTTCAGTGCTTCCTTGGGGCATGTGGCTGTTGGAACTTGCAAGGGTGTTTGCCATAGCAAGAATGTGTCTCTATTTCCAAGGCTTCAAAACGTAGAAAGAGATGTTTTTTCCCACCCATCCTCTCCTGACAAAGAATGCTTATAAGCAATTGGAGATAAACACTTGTCATAAAAAAGCTTGTCATCTCTTTTCCCAGTAACCTCTCGGCATCTGGCCCCTGTCTCTACTGCAAAGCCAGATAAGTTCCCTTCCTGATTTTATCCAGCTCATTTTCACACTTTCCAAAACTTGAAGCTTGCACGCTGATGAGCCCTAGAGACTGACTGAAAATTGCCTGTGTTAAGTAAAAACATCAGTCGGGACTTCACTGTGCAACAGCCTTTCCCAGAATTTACCTCAGCACCTTATCTAGTTCAGTGGAGGCTGGAATGTCATTTCCAAGGTCAGCTCTTCAGCTTGGGTGTCCAAGTGTCAGTTATGGGGGGCCCTACTGAGACTGACTCCCTCATTAGCAAGGAAAGGGAGACAAAAGGGGAAAGAAGTTGTAATTTTAAGAGATTTCTGGGTCCTACAGCAGAAACAAGCAGGCAACACTGAATTGCACCCATGACAAATACAATGGATTCCTCTGCAAGGCAGGCAGAGGGTGCAGAGACTTGTGCCCTTCTCAGATGTGCACAGGTACCCCTGGCTGGGTCCCAGGGGAAGCTGCAAGGAGGAGAGCAAGAGCTGCAAAGAGCAGTAGCAGAGCAAGGACAAAACGAGGTGCTCTGAGATAACATTGTGACTCTCTTCAACGTTTGTTGCGTCATAAGCAAAAATCAGTCCAAGGCAGTGTTGTTTATCCCACAGTGGGAAGGATGTGCCTTCATCTTCACCTCACCCCGACCTTTTAATCCCCAAAGTTCTCCTTAATGAGACGTGCTCTGAATGCTCAGCAGATATGAGTGCAAATGAATCCCTGGCATGCACGGAACTGCAGGATTTAGCGTGGGGTGTTGATATAGCTCCAGGATTATATACAATTAGACTGTCTAGACCACATTCAGTGGAGATGTGGATGGGGTGAGGATTAGCAGCTGGGAAATCAGATATTCAGTGAGAGGGTGGGCAGCTGGGTTGGGGCAGGAGAGGAAGCCAAGTGGAAATGTGAGAAAGCACCAGATAAATTGCTACTGGGCCGGATGTATTGTACACCCTCAGCTTCCTTGCACTGTTCCCTGTGCTCTTCTGCAACAGCTCAGCCCTTTGCAGTCTTGCACGTCTTTGCTCCTCCCCATCCCTATTAGCATAGAAAATGGCATTGCTTTCCATTAACACTGAGTCAGTGAGACACAAATTGGGTGATGATCATAGAACCGTAGAGTTCTTTAGGTTGGAAAGGACCCTTAAGATCATCAACTTCAGCCATTAAGCCAGCAGTCAAGTCCACCATTAAACCATGGCCCCAAGTGCCACATCCACGTCTTTTAAATCACTCCAGGGATGGTGATTCCTCCTAGTTCATACAGAGGGACTATGGTGGAACAAAACCTGAACCCAGATCCCCAGGATGTTCTTCTAATCCTTGGACCATACTCACAGCCATGGTTCTTGCCTTCCAGTCACTTGGGATGTTCACCTTGTCACCAGGTAAAGAAGTACTCCTACAGAAATCAGTCATGATTTCTTTGGGGTGGCACAGCGAGTACTTGTCACACTGAGAACAAAAATGTCCTATTTTGTTCCTCTTGACATTCCCTGCGGGCAGCTGGGCCAAAATCTACCCCTTCACCAGTGCTGAGTATTGAAGAGATGCACAGGGAGATGACTTGTCCCTCCTCAGCCTCAGGCTCACAGCACAGAAATTGTTTTTCCCATAGGAAGCAGGTGTAGGCATGCTTTGGGGTGACTTTACATGGCCCTCTTGGGACATGGTGGGCACAGACCACTCTGGGTAGATGGCTCCTGCTCTTGCTCCATTGCGTTGGGCCATGCTTTGCCTGGCACCGGTGTTTCGGAGCCAGATGGTCCTGCAGCTTGTTGCTTCTTGCAGTTGGGCTCTGCCAGCCTGAGCAGACGGATCCGAGGCGCCTCAGAGAGAGCAAGAATCTGCATTTGCTGAAGCCTAGGAGCTATTTTAAGCACATCAGCAAAGTCTAGCGTGGAGAAGACCCTGCTGCCTCAGAAGCATATTTAGCCAATCTGATATGGAAACCTGACCATATTTTACAGAGCACCTCATTTACCCTGCTCTAGGCATGGCCTGGGACTGGGAGGTTTCACGCAGTTCCAGCCTTTAGGAAAGAGAACCCTTTCTCCAGAAGCAGTTGAGGAAAATCACATTTTTTGTTGCCTGAGCTGGAAAACCAAGCATGTACATTCATCTGCTTCTTTATTTACTCCTCCCTCAGTGCTGTTGGAAGATCTTCGGGTACCTCTTGGCATCGCTTTTGTACTCTCCCACTCTCCACACTGAAATAGGACAGAAGGCTTGCAGGTGTGGGGAGGGAAATGTGAATTTTTTTGCTGTTCAGCCTGTCCTTTGGGCAGCAGTCCTGCCTGCAGAGCACTGACCCCAGAGCACGAGGAGCTTTCATCCCTGCCTGGGCTAACTAACTGCTCCTATGCTCAGGGCATGTCTTGATGTTGGGAATGTGGGTGCTTTTGTACTGTCTATAGCAGAAAAAATGGAAATTAATCTCTCCCTGCTCTTGTCAGCCCTTATGTCACAGATATTCCACAGTCTCCAGCTCTTTGGCGTTTCCAGCAATACTTGGCTTTGTGTAACACCTCAGTGGCTTTCCCCGTCTCCTCTTGGCCCTTGGAGATGTGCTGCCGCTCACTGACATCCCTTTCTGCAGGCTAGAGACAGGAAATGCTCTGCTGATGTTTTTGGCTCTAAGGACACACTTTCCAGCCTGAACAAACCCCAAGAGACTTGAGGTTTTATTCTCACTGCGCGACATGCCGTAGGAGCCGTAGGTGTGGGGTGCTTGGGATATATCCCACCACACCACAGCTGGCAAAACAAATCTTTCCACAAAGTTTTCACCACCTGCCCAGCTTCCTCCCCACAGGAAATCCAGCCTCCCCCGCTCCTGGAGATGAGAGCTGGACCTTTGTTTGCAGCTCCCCTTTCACAAATAAAACGAATGCTGACTAGTAAACACAGTGCTGCTAAATATGCAGAGCAACACTCAAAGACTGGAAGATAATGGTGGTTTTTTCTACTGAGTGGGGTAAAAGGAGCAGCCAAATCCTTGAACTGTGTGCAAATACCTCCTTATTACTGAAATTTGCTTTCCAGCAGCACCCTAAAGCCCCAGCTGGGACTGGGGTCCTGCTCCATACCTGTTCTGCAGACATTTTTTGCCTCTTATACACTCAGTTTCAGTTGGGATTGTAAGAGGAGAGAATTAGGGACGGATCTAACCCAGATACAAAACTGACTCATCAGGAAGAGTTTAGCTGCAGTGTGACATGCAAATGGATAGAAACAATATGAAGATCACAACACTGAAGCTGACCTGAAGTCCAGCTAGATGAGTAGCCAACCTCCAAATAAGCCTGAAACCTGTGACTTCAAGAGCAGATAATCATATACCTTCAGCTATGAAGATTATATTTCCCTTCTTGAAGTGCTAATAGTTTGAACCCCTCTAAATTTGGTCTTTTTATATCTCTTCTGCTCTAACTAGCCCCATACAAGCTCTGTACCTCCCAATAAACAAAAGGGTGTCAAGGCTGAAGAATTTAAAGAATTTGAACGTTATATGAGCTTCCATTTACCTCCTTGATACATAGCACTTCATTGCCTTGAGTTAAAAGAAAGGAGACTAGAAGAAGAAGAAGAAATAAGAGGTTTAGGTTGGGTATTAGGAATAATTTCTTCATGGAAAGGCCTGTCTGCTAGAGGCTGCACCACACAAAGAATATGCCCGAAGTCCCACTCCCCAGGAGGACAGGAGAGGGAATGTCCCTCCTCACATAAGCAGATGTGGAGAGGAACAGTTCATCTGGATCTTTGCACACAGACTTTCCTGAAATATGTCATGGCATGCAATATTTTTAATATAAAAACTTAACTATTTTTTTCTTTTCTAAAGTCTCTTCCTAAGAACTGTTAGCTTGGAGCTGCTGGAGAATCCCAAGTGAGAAATAAAAACCTGGACGAAGCCTGTAGTGCCAAAGTGGCTGATCTCCCACCAAGCACAGAGGAAGGCCTAATTCTGGAGAGGAAGAATCTGTGGGATACAAAAGGCTGGAGGAAAACTCCTTGGAGAAGCCTCCAGAAGAGGATTTCTATCTAGCAGGTCTGCCAGAGGTTCAGTGCTCCCTAAACGCAATGCTGACAACAGACTGTTCTCCTGAAATTGGCTTTGGGAAACAACTTTAATGATTAAAAGCAAAAGTTTTAAATCGTCAGAAGTTTTGCTGACTCTGTTTCAAGGATACTGATATATTAACTGAGACCATTAGTTTCTCCACTAAGAAGTTTTTGATGGCTAGGGATCTGTGGTGGTCCAAAAGTAGTTTAAATATAAGTGATTTACATTTTCTATAAAAAAAATGCAGGAGGTGAGGAAAGTTTCACTGAGCACAATGAAAGAACTCTGGATTTATATGGAATAAAATAATAACCAGGCTGAACTGCCAAACCCCTTAATGACTACGTTCCCTTTCCAGAGATGAAAAAAGAGAAGGACCAGCACCTTTTTTATTTTCAACCTCACATTTCCAGGAATCTCTTTTCTTTGTTTTTCACATCAGGATTGGAAGAGGTGAGGGTAAAATATCAAGATAAAGGTCATCCTTAAGTTTATTTAGTCTGATTGGAAGTAGGAAATACCAGAAATCCCTCCAGATTCCCAACTCCATTTAGCCATTTCAAGAAACACAGAGAAATCCCCCAACATCTACTTGCCTATCAACCACACCAAAAGGGAAACTGCAAACCCTCTGCTTTTTGGGAAGCAATACCCAAAGCAGTTTGTTCCTGAGCTGGCTGGTGCTTCATGCCCTGCACCTTCTCTGTGTCAGTGACTGAGGGCAGGGAAGGGACCCTGCAGAAGGACACCCCTGGCTCCTTGGCACCTGTGGAGCTGCCAAGGAACTCCCTGCCTCTGTCTGGTCACCTTCAGATGGACTGTGACAAAGGCTCCCGCTCTCAGGAAGGCCAGGTGAGGGCCAGTTCATCAAACATAAAAGGATCTGCTCTCTGATCCCTGACGTGTTACGTGGCGTGTGTATTTTGGATCGAGTCACACGTGCCATGGATTGTTATTTTAAATTATATTCAAGGTGTGTGCTGTATATTTGCATCCTGTGCTGCAGGAAGGGGTTTTTTTAAAGTTCTTATTTTTGTCTCAATGTAAACAAATGGACCATAATTTGGAAGAGCATCTGTGATGCTGTGGATTCTTTGAGAAAAGAATTTTTGTGACTGGAGGATAAGCCACGTGGAGGGACCTCCATGTGATAAAACACCTATGCACCCTGCACCCTTTCTTCTGCTTTATTTCCAGCACTGCCCAGGATTTTCAGCTTCCCATTTATACATGGCATTGCAGAGAGGAGCACACATGAACCCTACAAGAGGTGCTGTTTAACAGGGATGGAAATAGGATCCAGATCCTTCTATCCACAGACCCAAACTTGTGCTACAAGAAGATCATGACTGGCTTGGCCACCAGTCAGTCATACAAAGAAAACTGCAAAGTGCTTGAGGGAGGTGGAAGGGAGGTTAATCTGAATCTTGGGGTATTTTTTGGTTTGCAAGACCCAAATCAGAGGTTGAACTCCACTTTGGACCAGTGGGTTACTTTGGCAGAATATTTTCTTAGAACCTGCTTCATTTGCCATTTTTAACCTGTGACCTCACTTCTGCTCAAGTAGCTTTTTTGCCAAGGATAGAAATGTCGTGGCCAGTTGAGGCTTTTATCATGTTAGCTGCTATCTCAGAAAATGATAAAGTTCCAGATCAAAAAGTATTTCATTCTCTGGTAGCTGAAGAAGGAAGTTGTGGCTTACTGGAAAAGCCTGCGAGCAGCAGAGAGCCATGAACAGAGGAGAGACCTGCTGAACCCGGAAAACTGTGTCTGTTTTGCAGTTGAGCAAAAATGCAGTTGCTTCAGCACTGGTTAAAAATACCTGTGGCTTGTTCCTGCCAGAATTGAAGGAAGTCTGCCCTAGGTTAAGAAAGGCATTTTAAAAAAAGTCATTTTGCAACTGTGCAGATGTTTGCTCTAGTGTCACCAACAGCACAGGCTGGCTTGAAAGGCAGCAAAAATGAACACACACCGATGTCTTACTGGGCAGCTCACCATCCAGAGCTGGCATTTCCATATTCTTTATCACTAGAAGCTGATTTAAGCATCTTCCTTGGTGCAGAAGCAGATGAGCAGCACATCCAGTCAGAGTCCTTAATATATTAAATTACTGCAGTTACAATCACTTGCCGGTTACCTGCAAAGCCCCTGATTTCTGCTCAGAAATGTGCTTTCTGTTTTGCTTGGATCATGGCCAGTTGGCTTGTGGTGCAGCTGTAACCACACCACAGGAGCAAGAAGAGAGGAGCCACCCTGAGGGTTTTCTTTAGCAAGGAGCCAGAACACTGTTTTTCCTTCGTTTCCCTTGGTTTCCTACTTTGGCTTTGCTTTCAAGGTTTGTGGAGGAGGGATGGGTGGTTTTTGGCTGGTCTGCGGAGCTGACCTTTCCCTGGATGCTGTGTCCCTGTGGAACTCACAGCCCGTGCCAGCACTGCTCCTGGTGTCTGTGCTGGGAGAGGTGATGGATGGTGGGGCTGGTGAGGTTGCAGCTGCAAAGCAGTGGTGAGAAGGCTGGCAAAACTTGTTTTTTGCCTTGCTCAGGGCTCACACTAAAGCATTAGCAGGGATCCCTGTGCCATGGATGTTCAGGTAATGACCCCGAGCTAAGGAGGGACCTGTCACCAGAGAGCATGAGGGGGAGCAGTGTGACAGCCTGCTCTAGCCCAGAGAGTGAAGGTGGGGCTGGCTTCCTGCAGCAAGGTTAGCAGACACTAAGATGAGGAATTTGCGGCAGAGCTTCCCCTTCTCTTTCACTCCCCAGGCAGCCAAATACCATCACCCCTTCCTCCTGGCTCTGCCTAGGGTGCTCCTTCTTCTTCCACTTTTTGCAGCTTGTTGGGACCTACACATTCATCAGGAAGGTCCTCGGCAACGTATGGGTGCTGCCTGTGGGCAGAGTGAACCCCTTTTTGCAGTAATAGGTCATGGGCAATCACAGAAGAGGAAGGTACTAATCCAGTCCCTACCTAGAGGGAGTTTTAAGGAGGTGCTGAGGGGAAAACTCCCTCAGCCTCATCATGGAGGGCCCAGAAACAGCTTCACAGACACCCAACACAGCTCCTAGCAGCTTCTATGTCCAGTCTCACAGAGGTTTGGATTGGGAAAGGCCACTCTGTGCTGCAGAGTCATCTGCTGGCAGCTGGACATCAAAGTGGTTCCCGGAGTTTTTGTCTCTCCTCCCAGTTCATCTTGGCATCTTGCTGGTCCTGAACTAAGTTTTGTTCAGATATTCATTCTTGGAAGTGTTCAAGGCCAGATTGGATGGGACTTTGAGCAGTGTGATCTAGCGAGAAGTGCCCCTGTCCATGGCAGGACCTTTGGGCTAGATAGTCTTTAAATTCTCTTCCAACCCAAACCATTCTATCAGTTTATTCTATTATCTCGTGATTTATTAAAAACAACCCTTTTGTTGTTTGGATTTTTTAAATAGTGTTTTCTTTACAAACTTGTCTTTCTGTTAGAACCATTCTGTTTTTAAGTCAGGAAAATATGTGGGTTTTTATTTTTAAAAAAGACACATTTCTGTGAGCAATGTTAAAAAACAATAACAAAATTATGTCTGAGCTTTTCAGACTTTACATGGAAAATATTTGTTATTCATCTGCTTGGAAAATTACATAAGCCTTGCTCATGTTCAGTGGATTTTAGATAAATTGTGGTTCAGAGGGTTCAATACTGATCTCACTTGACTCTTGAAACACCAGTGCTAGAGCTGTGTGCTTTTCAGAGCATCTCTGCTCCCTAATTTGCCTGTTGGATTGAAAATGCCAGAGCCAGGAGGTTTGCTATCTTTTCTCTGCCACAAAAAATAAAAGCAACCTCGTGACTGATTGCAGCTGATGAAGGGTAAAAGCTACATCAGTACAAATGTTTAATTTCATTGCTGCATCCTTAGAGCACTGCCATCAGGACGTGGCACAGACGCTGCACATGAGCCCTGTGCATCCATGCCAGGCAGGTTCAACACTGACATGAGTGGGGAAGATGGGAGAGTTTGGTGTTAAGGCTTTTTTTCCCTACATTTTTTCCATGTCTCTATCAGCTCGAATGCCATCTCTCAGCAGGTTTGTCCTGCTGCACTGCCCTAACAAGCAGCTACTCAGTTGTTGCTGTGTCTTCCTCTCTCCAGTCCCAGCATCCTAAATCTCAGCATCAGCAGCTGGTAGCAATCATTTACACTAGGGCTTATATTATCATAAATAAATTCAGTTTTGAGCTCACACGTGTTCCAGCACTGGAATATTAGCACTTGGATATTACCAAGCGATTAATTCACTTGCCCAGAACATTTTAAACACCCTAAAGAGATGCCCAGGCAGTTTTTCCAGGGTCCTTTTCCATCTACTTACTGTCTGGGTGGGCCTCTATTAAACGCAGGCCCCACTTCAATCTATAACCACAGATTTGCTGAGAATATTTTATTTTATTCCTCTGCGCACAGCAAACCAGGAAGGGAGGGAAAGGTGGGGGAGACCCTACACAGCTGAAAGCTGTGCTGCCCTTTCATTTGTTTTGCCTTATCTAGAAAGCCGCAAGAGAAGATATAATCCCTCCAGGTTTTGGGTCTTCAAAGCAGATACAGCAGCTAGGCCTGAGAAGTGACAGTAACACTGATGATGGATGCTCTCTTAGCAGGCCTGAATTCTTCTTTTGGTAAGAAATAACTGTTATCCTCTCCTGACAACACGTCTGGAAGCATGAGGTGCACAAGGCTCCCAAAAAACAAGTCTGGGCAAGTAAAGATAGGAGAAGCAGGAACTTCCCACCAAAACAGGCCCAGAGGGGCAGACAACAGACTCTGCTGGATTTCTTCTCAACAGATGTTTTGGGAATTGCCAATGATTTTAACAGCAAGATCTACCAAACTGGAGTTAACAACCTTTAGCCTGGCTGTGATTCATATCCAAAACTTTATAGAGAGGGTTCATGGCCCATCGTTTCTTGTTAGCGGAAAGGGAATTAAATTTTTAAAAGGGGGATATGGACAAATTCCTCTTTATTTATGCTGTAAGAACCTGTCTCTTCAGTGTATGGATTGAACAAGAGATCAAATACTGCACGTACCCATAGTCACTATCTTTTACAAGGAAGGAGGTGAAAGCCAATTTCAGTTGCATTATCTGCAAATGCCTGACCCACCGTGTTAACAAATTGAAACAAATCCCAAGAGGATAGACAAGCTGTAATAGACATGCAACAAGTTCCAGGCCTGTTATCACAGATATCTCTCCTTTTATTTGCCATGATCTGAATGTCAGCACATTATCATCCCAGCTCAGGCCCATCTAGAAAAGACTGGTTTTAATTTGCTCCACAGAAAGGATGCAAGCTCCAGACATCAATCATACCTGATAAGGGCTCATTCTCCAAGACTGGCAAATCGATCTGCTTCTGTGGTGACTCTTCTTCATCTTCTTCTTCTTCCTTTTATGTTGTATTTCCCGAAAGAAAGTGGGAGGAAAAAAGAAAAAGAGGGAAAATGCAAACCATTAAACTGCTTGTCTAAACAAGACAGAATTTTGAATGGTACTAATACCAAACAGAAACATGAATTATATCAAAATCATCTTTCATCAAACAGTCTTGTAACTCATGCCTAGCATGAAAGCAAGGGTCCCAACAGCCCTGTGTCAGGCATCACCTCCCCATAATGCCAGTGGTACATAGGAAGGTGAAGTTCAGAAATCATGTGAAGCCTCTGAGAACTACACAGCGTTTGACTGAAAAAGCTGGCTGGAACCAGCTCTAAATCCAAGATTTAATCTTGACACTTGAACCCAGTGTTGCCTGTCTCATGCTCCAGCTGAAGTCATTAAACTTATCTGTCCATTTCAGAAGAGAAAATTTAACTAGAATTATTCAACTTTTCCTTATTAAAATACTAATGCCATTCCTTTGAAAACTTCATTGATGCCAAACAGAAAAAAGCAAAAGGATGAATTATTATTATTTTGGAGACTTTACCCCTTAGTAAGTGAACGTCCTCACAGTCAGAGGAAAAATCTATTCACAGCTGAACTTCTGATTTGCCATCTCAGATGTCTTGAGCAAGATCGGACGAGCCCTGCCATCTACTGTACCAGCAATAGTGTGGCCAGCAGGACCAGGGCAAGGATTGTACCCCTGTACTCGGCACTGGTGAGGCCTCACCTCAAATCCTGAGTTCAGTTTTGAGCCCCTCATGAGAAGAAAGACATTGAGGGGCTGGAATGAGTCCAGAAAAGGGCAGTGGAGCTGGGGAAGGTTCTGGAGCACAGGTCTGATGAGGAGCATCTGAGAGAGCTGGGGGTGTTTAGCCTGGAGAAAAGGAGGTTCAGGAGGGATCTTCTCACTCTCTACAACTCCCTGACAGGAGGGTGTAGCCAGATGGGGGTCGGGCTCTGCTCCCAGCTAACAGTGATAGAACAAGAGGAAATGGCCTTGAGTTGCACCAGGGGAGGTTTATGTTGGATATTAGGAAAGGTTTTTTTACCACAAGAGTCGTCAAACAGTGGAACAGACTGCCCAGGGAAGTGGCTGAGTCCTGGAGGTATTTAAAAGATGTGTTGATGTGGCACCTGGGGACATGGACAGGAGTGTGAGCAAGGCAGCCTGGAGGGCTCTGTGCTGGCAATGGCAAAATGCCACAGAGCTGCTGGCAAGGCAGGGAGGCACTGCTGGTGCATAAAGCAGGCAGATCATATTCGTCTTTCAGAGTAGTATTTCCAGATTAAATATAAGAGGGAAGCTCAGAGAGGTCAGAGGCTGAGATTGACTTTCAGAATGCTGCCTTTGACGTCCAAAGAGGGAGGACAGGCTTATTAAAAATGCAGTGTGGATTGCAAATCTGTCACACACCCAAGCCACCACGTGGAGCAGGAGGATGGATGAGGCGGTTATGGAGAACCTGCTGACAACAACAGCCTCTCGAGTGACGGGTCAGTGAATAGTTTGCTGCTATTCAGCATTGTTTTGACAGAAACTACACAAAGCAACCGTGTGGGGGGCAAGGAGCAAATGTTCCCTTCCACTTGGAAGCTTATTTAAAATCTTGTGGTGGGGAAACAACACCATGAATGAGAATTAAGTTCTGCATTGATTTAGGAAATTCTCTTTAGTGAAACAGAACAGGGAGGGGAGAGAAGCAAAGGGGGAATCATGGGGTGGAGGACAGGAGATGGCAATAGCAACGAGGGAGAGTAAGAGCAGGCAATGCCACTGGGACATGCTGGGTGAAGGCTCCACCAGCTTCTGCCATCTCCCTGGCTTTCTACTGCTGTGTTCACTCTGGAGCACATCAGGTTCCACCTGCTGCACCATTTCTTGTCCACAGTAGAAGTCCCTGTAGGAGAGTAAAGCTGATGGTGTCCAGCACAAGGGTAAATGCCAAGAGGGAGCCACACCTTCTGCAAGCAAAGGTTTTGCTTGCCCTTCATCATTTCACTCCCTCTCACCTTTCATCCCTCAGCAGCTTTCCGATAGCTGCCTCACCACCATGATGGCAGCAGCGTTAACTTGCTGCAATTTGAGCCTTCACCATAGGAAAATTCTAGATAGAAAATTCCAGTTAGGAAATTATTCATGTTTGGTGAAAATTTAAAAACAACATTATTCATTGGACATTGAAGGCAATGACTCTCAAAATGTTGCCAAGATGCCTCACAGGTGTTTAGTTTGGGTTTGAGCTTATAGATGAGTGGGGTATGCTATAAGTGCTCTGTTCTCATTTTACAAACAATACTCTGTCTCTGAAACCATCTCCTTTTTTCAGGAAGTGGAAATTTCAGGCAGATTTTTGGGAGATAAAAGCCAGATATCCTGGAAGGTACAGATCACAATGCAGTGGGGACTTGAGATAAGGGAATTATATTACATGAGTCTTTACTGCAACAGACCAACATTTTTGGTGAGGGAGGCATTTATTGTAGTTGCAAGATGTAATATCAAAGCATCCAAACACATGTAACTCACTGCTACATGGGGCCACCACTTTTTCTTGGCAAAGTTTAATCAGTTTTAAGTATCTTGAGTGTGGTGAGGCTCTAGAACAGGATGCCCAGAGAATCTGTGGCTGCACCATCCCTGGAAGTGTTCAAGGCCAACTTCAATGGGGCAATGAAGCATTCATTAGTCAGGAGTTGCTGGGTGGATCCAAGGGGAGAGTGTCACTTTTCTGCTTTTGTATTTTTCAGAATAAATTAATTTCTGTGACTGTCAGAAAAGCATCTGCCTCAGGCAAATAAAGGGAAGCTAGGAGAGAAGCTACATGGGGGAACAGACTCCTTGCCAATAAGTTCTGTGAATATCTTCTCCATGCAGCTCCTAAGGACCCTTCTGCGAGAAAGGACGATGGTCACCTCCCCATCAGGCAAAGGTTTAGCCTGGCTTGGATCCAGGCAGACTTTTCCAGTGTATTAATGACTCCGGAAGTTGCAAGCACTAAGCCCTGTGTCTCTCCTCACAGAGACGGTCACACTCTCAACCCAAACCTGGGGTCGGTGCCCAACCCAAATGGATCAGAAAACAACGGGACAAGCAGTACAGGAGTGCTCTTCCCTGACAGGAGTGGGCTGATAAGGAAGGGCTGGCACGGTTAATGACATGCCAGGGGGATGAAATAATGTCTTGAATGAAAGTACCGTGATAGGCAAGAGCCATATTTATGGGTGTGCAGGGCAAGTAACATTTCATACATATTTCAGCACTTCCAAGATAAAAAGAACAGGTTTTCTTACGGGCCTCGTGGAATAGATAAGAGGATTTATAATAGCTACATTTCTGGCCCATAATCCTTGGAAATGAATGTATTTGCTCTGCATGCCAACTATGACATAGAGACAAGCTACATGATCAGCTCATTCCATCATGTAATTTAGGCTGTAATAATTAAAGCTGATCTTTCTGTTTCCCCTTGGCCCAGCAATGTGTGCAGCTGCATCTCTCTGCAAAGAAATGGTCACATGGCTGAGAGCCAGCCATGGCTGTGGCAGTGGGGTGCACAGCCCTCACCCCAGGTCTTGGCCTTTTAGCTCTCCCCTCTCCTGTCTTGCCCCACCTCCTCTAATAAAATCACCTCTGGCTTCCCACCACCACAACTGGTTTAGATTCAGCAGCACCGTTCTCATATGAGAGTTATTTGGGAATCTATCCAACAGGCACTCGTCACCTCCATCCCTCTCCTGCAACACAGCCGCAGCTCACTGAAAATTTGGGCAGAGGTTTGACACAAGGGGCGAGTGCTGGGGCGCAGAGCTCTTTGCCCCCACGAGCTACCCCCACAGAGAGACACAGGCTGGAAGGACTCTGCTTGGGGAAGAGGTTGAAAAGGAAGCCCAAGGCTGTGGTAAGTGGTAGATGAGTGACCATCAATGAAACTTGAACAAAGGATCACTAAACCTTCCTAATTCACCTCCCAAGTCCATGTCAGAGGGAAGGAGACAGGTGAGAGGAGGATTATGGCTCTGTTTGGACTTTCATCATCTGTTGTTACATGTTTCTGATGTGCCTCTGCTGCTCACAGACAAGCCACAGAATTTTCCCCTTGGCAGAAAATCTGCCTTTGTGTCTCTCTAATATAGACCGTGTCTCTTCGGTCCCTGACAAAGAGCAAAACCCACCAAGTCTCCAGGGATAAAAGTAAAGCTTGGAGAAAACTGTGGGGTCCTGAAAAAGCCATTGATAACAGGATGCACAGGAAGGATGGAGGATGGGTGTTCACATACGTCCTGTCTGCTGTATCTTTTCAGTGCCCACCAGGCCAGCAGGGAGCACTTGATCTGACAGATGGTTTTCTTCAGCCCGGACAAGCCATGGGGAACATCACACACACCCACACTTCCCAGCTTCCGCTCCCAGGCTCTCCTAAATCCTGGCAAAGAACCTCACTGCCCTTTCACACAAATGCCTGGAGACTAGGAGCTTCCCTCAGAATGTCCACACTCTCATCTGAAATCTGTCAGAATTACTCCTCCTGGGCAGAAAGGACCTTCTGGCTTGTTCTGACCAAAGCCCGGACACTTGACATGGACACAAGCTCCAAACGTCCCCTTCCTCAAAGTGGCAGGAAGGTGCCATGTGAAGGTCACTTAGAGTTCCCTGTTTACAGCATGATCATCACCACACTGAGCTCCCAATAATTTAGAATAGTCTGTGCATTATTCATGCAGACTTGAAATTGCCCACAAGGACCACTGGACAGGTGACAAATGCCAAACCAGTCTCCCTAATCCAGGACCCAGGGTTGATGAGGTTCAGCATCAGCCATTCTGGGTGTCAGATGTAATCTCTGCCTTCAAAGTGGTGGAGAATGGAGTGTCTCTAATCCACCCAGACTGGCACTGTTTGTATGATTCACCTTGATAAATTCATATGTAAGAACTTCATTCGCTCAGGGCTACAACTGGTTTTATAGTGGGATCCCAAAAGATGTTGCATTCTAGGCATATAAAACTTGATATAAGCTAAAAACCAAAATTCCATCTTCTTCCATCAGCAAAGGCACCAGCCTCACCTCAAGGTCAGAATACAGCTGATGGCCACACTGCCATCCATCCACACCCAGGTCAGAGGTCCTTGAGAAGAAGATTGCCCTTGTCTTTAATTTAGGGTGCGGGTCTAAGGCAAGCACATTTCTCCATAAACAATGCAAGTCACATAGCCCAAAAGCATGTGGGAGCCAGAGGCTGTTCTTGGTTTGGGGTTTTCAGCTGCAGAAGAAGCTTCCAGATGTGTTATGAGTGGCATGAATACTGCCCATTGCTGCAGGACCTGAGCTCTTTCTGCATAAAATTAATAGCAAGTCAGTGGGGAATTTCCTGGATTTGTTTGCTTTCTCTCTCTCTTTTTTTTTTTTTTTTTTTATTTTAATATACAAATAGGTGTATAAAAATAAACACTATTCCTCAAAATTATATTTGAGAAAGTTTTTTTGATTTCGAGAGGATTCACTTCTCACCTCATTTATTTTGTAGCTGTTAGAGTTACAAGGTTAGTGGCAAAGCCAGCACTGCAAAGTGGAATTGCCAAGGGTCCTCTTTATGGCAGAAAGGCTTTTTACAAAAAGGGGTGGTAATTTGGAGGGGTTTAAAGCCAGTCAAACTGGTCTTGCCTGATCTCTTCTTGAAGCTCAGTCCCTCTTGCTGGTTTTCCTCAAGGAAGAATGCTTTGTCACAAGCTTTCTCCAGCCTTGCCCTGGGCTTTGTGATCAAATGCTGAAGCCCATATAAATAGCTTTTGAACTTTCTGCCTGGAAAACCTCTTTGTCTTCTTACAGAAACATTTTCTCACAATTTCTTTGGGCAGAAACCACTTTCCAGTTGAAATAAAAGCCTCACTTTGTCTCTAAGCCCCTTGATTGTATTAAAATGCACTGAATGCATCAACAAATTTTAATTCCACCTCAAGATAAAAAGGCCTCTCAAACACTTAACTCTAATGTCTCAGCTTGGAATCATATTCCAGTCTCTATCCTGTTTGTCAAAAACAGGAAAGTCAGTTCTGATCTTCTACCTCTGGGTCTCAAAGGTGGCCTGGAGACTTGAGTGGGCCTCAATTATTGTGTATTTCTAAACTGAGAAAGGATTTGCAGAAACAGACTGAATGAAGGGAAGGAGGGAGAATCCCTGGTCTTATAATAAATACAGGATTTTTAAAAAGCAAAGCATTACTGGGGACATGGCATTTTATAGATCTCTTGCATAAAGGAATATGTTTATGGAAAATTTTGAAAGCTTTTGCTTTTGGATCAGTTTGGAGCAAAATCAAATTTTGCTGCTTTTTGTTTTCCCAGGATTGATATATCCACCAGAAAGAGACTGATTTTCAGACAACTTATCTATAACCAACTCACTGCTACAACACAGCACATTCCCTGGAGAAACTTGCTGGTTTCCATGTGCTTTGCTATCCTGATTTCTGCCTTTCCTGCAATATTTGCTCTGCACTTTCAGAAAGATGCACACAAGCTCCTGAGTACAGGCAGATTCCCACTCCCCCAAAATAGAATTCACTGGCAATTGCCTGAAACAGCAATTTTTAATAATGATAGAGTGACTAAAACCATGAGGAGAGTAGGAGTTATATTAAGGCTACTTGTCATTATTTTGGAAAGTTAAGGAGACAGGAGGCTACAACAGGAAGTATTGCTTAATATTTGTGCAAAGATAAACCCTTTTATATGCCTTTTGTATGACTTTTACAGCACCATCATTAATTTTCCCCAAATCTGAAAGGGAGGACAGAGCTCACAACAACTGATAGCCAGTCCATGCAGCGCCAAGGAGGAGATGGAAACCCACTGTATCACAGGTGACCAACAGCTCAAGCACAACAGGGCCATGAGCTCTCTGAGCCAGATATTTGTCACTGAGGAGCATGGTCAAAGTGTTCTTTGCATAAGGCAGAGGTCAGAGGCAGAGCAGAGAAGATCCATCCAAAAACTGCAAAATGTCAACACAGGAACTACTCAGGAGTTTCTGGACAGTGGGAAGAGGAAATTTAAGATGGGAGCTGGACACAGGCAGAGGGATGAGCCAAGTCAACCCTCAGCAAACACCCGTGTGCTTTTCAAAGTAGAGAACACAAACATGGATCATATTTATGACAATAGTGGTATTTGCATAAAATTTTCACAAAGAACAAGTCATGCATGCTTCTTTACTCCTTTCTTTACTTCCATTGATATTTGCTTAAAATCTTGTCCTTGAGACATTTAGTTTCTGGGAACAGTTTCCTTCAAGTTCTGTTGCATCCCACGTCTGGTGATCCTGCCAGTGTGTGGTTATATTTGAGAGACTGGATATTTAAGGAACAGTCTAGAAGATCTTTTTCTTGAATAAAAATATTCCCCCACCTCCTCACCCTTGCTGTGTGTTTTGGTGCCAGGGCAAGATGCTGCTGGATCTGTGGAACTGGAAAAGGAGATGTGGCACTTCGTTATATCGTTTAGTGGGCATGGTGGTGCTGAATTAAAGGCTGGACTTGATGACTTTGGAGGTCTTTTCCAACCCTAATAATTGTATAATTCCATACCATTATGTCCCATAGCTAGCAGACATAGGCAAGCAACTTTGCCCAAAGCAAAAAAGCAAAGTTGAAAGCAAAGGGGGAAGAGGAAGAGGAAAAGAAAGGAAATCCTTGTCAAATCCTCATTTATCCTTGATGCAGCAATTCTGCCAGATGGCTGAAATGTGAGGCCAAGTTGTGCAATGTTGCAAAGGGCTTTGCAATAAGAATTGAGAAAGCAGAAGCTGCTGGTTTCTGCGGTTAAAACCAGCTGCCAAACACCCTGGAATGGAAAACATCCCACAGCAGGGCATTCCTGCCTACTCTCAGGCCAGTGTCATCCCAACATATACTGCAGGTGATTCTCCAAGCTTGAAGAAGAGACCTACAGCAAGCCTTCAGGAGCCTCCCTCTTCCCAGACAGCTGGTCTCCAGGATGCCCCCAGACCCACTCATGCCTCTCATTCCTCTCCCTTCCTAAAACCCCTTTGCCCACACTGCTGCCCCTGGGCTTTTGCAGGGATCAGAATTCCCATATCACCTGCACATTGACAGCACCAGAGCAGGGGAGGAACATGAAAGATGGGAAACAGAGGGGTACAGGCTCTGTGGCACACTACAATGCTCCTCTGTTTGATACGGGAAGCACCACAGAGGCACAGCACAGCTTCCAAGCAGGAACAACACCACAAGCCACCAACACGCCAATAATGGGCAGCAACACTGCCTCCACCCCGGCTGCACAAGGGGATCTACTGCATTAGCAGATCTTGGGTATTTGGGCAAGAAGGGTCCCTTCCAGCAGAGCTGGTGGAGCAGGGGAAGGGGCAGGTGGGAAAGCTGCAGTCCCCTCTCTTGTTTCTTAATTGGAATTTATTTAAGAAGCAAACATATGTTTGCTCATGCATTTTCCCTTCTCCATCCAGCCCTTCATGTCACTGCTAAAAGGGAGGAAATGGGGCAGGAGCAATGTTGCGCTTCTCAGTTTGATAGAGAACTTTGATGCTTCAGACAGTTACAGGTGACTGTGCAGGAAGCATTTTCAAAAAATGTGGGTCTTTGTTAGAAAGATGAAAGTAGCCATTCTCCCATTGCCAGTTAAGGTCTTAGAGGATCCCCTGACCCACGAACAAGTGTCCATCTCAAGGCAGATGTGGGTGGGTGATGGACACAGAACAGGTACTGTGTTTTTGCTACCTTGGCTAGAGAAATACTGGAGATAATCAGATGATAAAAACAAAGCTTGAAGTTGTCAGCACTGTCCTTTTCCTCACTGCCTCAGGATGGCTTTTAAATTTCTGGGGACTGTTCATCATTTCCCAAAATGTCCTCTCCCTGAAGGTAGGAACTAAAGCCATTCACAGCTGTTCCTGTGCTCCCACACAGCAGGGGAACAGCTGAGATATTTTTTCCTTCGTTTTTCCCTTTCTAACACTCAGAGGTCTCCCTGACCTTCTTACACTCCTCCTTCTAACACTCCAGGCCACAGCAATGGAAGGAAATAAAATTGCTCTGGGATGGCAGAGGAGGCTACAGGCACATGTCCTGTGAGCAGAGCCCAGAGAAGGGGGAGGAAGGCTCAGTGCCTTGAGTGCCATCATCCAGCCTCATGATATTTTCTTTATTCTGTCTCTGTCACTCTCTTTCTGTGCTCCCCACCTCTTTTCCTACTTCTCCCTTTCTCTCTTTTCCTCTCTGTCTCTGTCTCTCATATTCACTATCAAATAAAACCCATACTATTGACTGGCATATGGTCTTGTTTGCACCTAAATCCAGGCAGAGGTATTTCTAAGAACCTTAATAATCCGATCATAACACCATGGCAGAACTTCCTTCTGCCACCACCCTTCACTCCTGACAAGCCTCTGCCATCCATCTATCCCTTAGAAATTTAAAAACTCACCTAAACAAAAAAACCCCAACCCACAACAAGAGACACAGACATCAGAACCATCAGCTTTTAAAAGTCTCTGGTTACTTTTGTCTCAGAGCCCGGTGATTCAGATTCTTCTGCAGCTCGCAAAACTGTCTGGGAGCTAAAAATATGTGACCTCTACAAGGAGAACTACATAAATCTGCTTGGCCTCCACAAGTCACCAAACTTTCGGGGTAAAGAACGTTCTGCAGTCTCTGGTTTATTTTCAACTTCACTTCTGCAATCATAAAAGTCTATTAGTGCTGAAAACCTGGAATTGAACTGCCCTTCGGTAAAACTAAACTCAGATTAATGTACAACTTGGTCTGCTCAAAAGCACGAATCAGTCACGCAACGTTAAATCATTCAGATAAAAGTCTCAGAAAAGCAAGTACCTTTCTTTCATGACTAGTACTTGGCTATTAATAAATTAATCAGTGTAATAACAGTGTTTCTTGGCTATTAGTCACTCAGATGGGGGTCACTGTGTTCTTGTCCCAAAAGAGAATTGCTTTAAGTCTGTTATAATCTGATGGGTAAAGACTTCTCCAGCCTTCTTGTTCTTTTTGTGAAAGTTTGAGCAAACTTAAGCCCCTTTAGTAAGCGTCCCCATTTCCCACAGAGCACACTCCCACTATGAGCCCTGGCTGCTGACTGGGTGCAGAAAATACACTCAGAACCAGGACTATCCAAACCTGCAGAGCCTGAAAAAGACCCCTCTGCCTTGCTCATGGGAAATGCAGTGAGATGTTAGCCCTACAGAAAACCTAATTATTGCCCACAAGTTGGAAGGAATAGGCTGGTGATCTTGTATAGTCAGGAGTGGGGCAGAGAGAACTGCCGGATCATGTCCCTGCATGTGGCAGGGGCACCTGGATGTGTCAGGCTGGAAAGGCCCTCCTGAGTCATGAACTGATCACCCCAAACTCCTCTTCAACCCTGCAGTGTGGGATGGCCAGCTGGCAGCGAAACAGCAGCCTCTGTGCTCTTATTTCTGTTTGGTAGAACTTTGAGGGGAGGGAGGGGTGAGATCTTTATCAGCAAAGTAGCTTTAACAATTCTAACAATTGTTTTGTCTAGCAGAACAGTACTATGGGACCAGCACTGAAAGCCAGGAGCGACCCTCAGAGAAGCAAATCAGGTTGGGATGAAACTCTTTGCTCAGGCAGTGCCAGCATTGGGACCCTCTAACATTTCCCCATCACTGATCAGTGTGTAAATGCACCAATCTTCATGCAGCACTAGGACAGCAGTGTGAGGAAGGGAGAGGGAGAGGATGGGCTGCCCTTTTTGGGTGGTCTGTAACAATAAATTTGATCTTGAATTTATGCTGTGGGAGCCTTGAAGGATGGTTTCTCAGCCTCAACTACTCTGCCTGTTCCTTTGCCATGTAGTCCTGTCCCTACAGCTCCTGTTTGCTCAAGATTAGGTCTCACACATTTTTAGCTGGGATTTGCTAAGAGGAAAATCCTCATTACGGTTTGGGAGCCATCTGATAGCACATGTACAGTGCAAGGAGGTTGAGCAGCTACAGCAGGGGTGGCTTTGACTCCCTGGACACCCAGCACCCAGATCAGAGGGCCTGCACTCCTCTGCTGGCATTAGATGGGGAAATGAGGCAAAGAGCCCGGAAAAACCCTTTCATCTAAATATCACTAATGTTCTGCGTTCACAAGATGAAAACAACATGCACAGCCCTGGGGTGCCTTAGTGCAGGGGTTTGTCACGTTCCCTCTTAGTGGGCATGTTCCCCCTCAGTGATTTAACCCCACCATTCCTCCAACCCCCTCTGTGCAGGTGGCATGTGGAGGGGCTGAGCTGAACGTCAGCTGCAGAGCAGGAGGCTGAGTACAGCCTGCAGCACAGTGTGGAACATGCAGAGATGCAACCACAGAAACGATGTCTGGGGAAAGACATCCCCTCACTGAGGGTGTATTAAAATCCATGAGCCAGGAGCAGCCCATGTAATGTGTGTGCTGGGGGAGGACACAGCTGCAGTGGGAACTGAGCTGTTAATATTTCTCAACTCATTAAATGCAGGTTACACTTGGTAGTAGCAATGTGAGAGGGTTACTCCCTCCTTTATTGCCCCAGGAAATTCACATTTTCACCCATATGCAGCTGAAAAGGTTTGGGGAAGGTTTGCAGAAGAAAAGGTTTGGGGACGCCCTGTGTCCCTTCCAGCAAATACATCACTACCTGTCCATGGGAGACACCCCTACCATCTCTCACCTGGGCTATCATGTGCATTTACAACTTTGTATCTACATGAATACAAAGGGTTGGGATTTCCTAAACCAGCTCCTGACCACGACAAGCCTTGGCAGGGCAGAGCTGGTGATGTGCTCCCACATGTGGGCCCTGGCCAGACTGCTGGGCTTGGGTCCCATCACACTCAACCCACATTCTCTGGTTGCTGCCAGCACCAGCCTTTCTCTTGGCTTTGGTCAAGAGATTTTCTGGTCTCTGCCTACAAAAACCCTCTGAGGGAAGCACAACCTCACTGTCCTGGACCAGGACCAGCACTGGTATGGCCCTTCAGTCCCTACACCTACGTTTCACAATCCATTTAAGCCAATCTACTGTCACCCAAAGATGTGGTCCTGCCTACTCCCTGACCTGGCTGCATGTTTCTGCTTGCTCCCTTGTGTCAGCCCAGCTTGTGGTCCAGCTACCAACAAGTTGGATCGCTTTGGTGGCTTGTTTTCCAGCCAGATTAGCAGGCTGACCTGCCTCACCATGTGGTTCCACAGCTGCAAGCCTGGCACAGTGGCAGTGGCGGGAATGCACAGCCAGGAATAGGGCTGGGTGGGATGGGACAAGCAAGCAGGACTGTCCCTTTTGGCAGCCAGGCAGAGCTGGATTGGCTTGAAATTCTTCTGAAAATCTGCTTTTAATTTTCCCTTTGGTAAATACGAATAATTCTCTTTTAATGGCGAAGCTGTGCGGCTCCATTGTGTTTCAGAATCACTCTAACCACAGCATCTTTCTGCAGATCATAACTGAGTTAAGTGTGTTGAGCAAATAATATTTCAGCTGCTAACAGTTGAGTCAACAGCAGGGTGATCACGATTTAATCTTCTGTTTCGCAGGGGGAGACTGCACTGCTGTTTTACAAAGCCTTTTTCATCACAACAGGATTCCCTGAATCAAAGACTCACAGGTGTGATTTTTGGCTGGGAACAAACAGTTGCATTCCTATCAAATGCATTCTGCTTTCCAAGCACAAATAACTTTCAAATCCTTGGCCCAGGAGATTTGCTTTCCAGAAAAGGAAGGTGTTGCCTTCCCATGAGTTCAAAGGCCCAGCAGGAATGTGGTGGGTAGGATGCTGCTAACAAGGAATCTTTCATTATTGAGGAACAATTCCTAGAAGTTAACCAGACAAAAATGCCTATAGGAGGCTCAAACTAGCAGAATTTAGAGAAAGAAGTAAATTCAGCCATCAGCAGTAAGAAGAAGGCTTCACCTCCTTTTTTTGCTGAAGCTGAATAAAAACACCGTGCTCCTTAGCTCTGAGCAATGCCCTTTCAAAACTGATGGAGTAAAACGGACATCTCTTTCAAAGACAGCCTGAAAAGCTGCTGAATTTTCTTGTTGGTCTTTGTGGGAATATTGCTGTATAATAGTCAACGGCTGTGCTCTTTGGGCGGTTAGATTAGATGTGCATAAAGATTCCTTCTGCTTTTTCAGGCTATTCATTTTGTCATATGGATTTCTTTCAGAGTGCCTTCTTTTTATTACATCAACATTTTAAAGACAGGCAGTGATTTCTAATTCTCTAGAGGACTCCACGTGGCCACATCAACAGAAATGAGCGATTTTATCCTGCAGGGATGTGGGAGTACCATAAATGAGAGGCTCCCAATATGCAAGATGTAAAGGAAAGCAACTCCTTTCCCAGGAATGTGAAGTGGTCAAACCTTTAACTGTCAGCTATGGTCTGATTTCAAATATCTCATGAGACATCAGAGGAATTTTATATAAGTTCATTTCTTGGGTGTTTTAGTATTGACAGACTTCCTTGCAGAATTTATGCAAGCAGTGGATTGAGGCCAACAGGTCATTTGAGCCTGCAGGCTGCCTGCCAGGGTATATCCTGGATTAAGGCGGGAAGGTGGAAATAAAAGGATGGAGCAGTCCTCCCGTGCAGGTGGGATTTGTCCATATGCACTGTTGCTCTGTGGGGAAGCCATTCACCCCAACACTTTTAGGACACCTTCTTATCCTTCAGTTATGCTCGGGATACGTTTAGGAGAGACAAGGTTAGGGAGCAGGGAGCCCAGCAGAGCACGGAGCCTGTATCTCACCAGCCACTGCTGATCACAGCAAACCTCAGTGTTTGCATGGGGTGAAGCAGAGCCCTGTTGCAACACCAGCTCCATCTGTGGGGTCACTGCCCTGAGACTGCTCCCTGCCCCACCAAAACCTGCTCCAAACCTCCTAAGTCCCAGCTGTGGCAAAAAACTGGGGAGCAGAGAGGACAAACGAAGAGGGCAGGGGTGCAGATGGGGCAAGGTTGATCCATATGTCAACCTACAGGCCAAAGCTGGGAGGAGAAAGGGATCCTCCCCCTGCAGCAGAGGGCTCTGGAGGGGAGGAGGGCGGGTGAGGAGCTGCTACACAAACCTAAAGCGCATATCTGTTTGCATATGTTGTTCTGTGAAATCTGGGTTAAAAAAAGGAGATGGTCCAAAACCATAAAAAAGTATCTCCTTGTAACACACATGCAATCAAGATGTAAGATCCAGAAGGAACAGTCACCCTCATCTTCAGCAGCACTTGGCAAGCTTGGGGTACTGAAGTTGCAGACTTTTCTCTGTAGAAGTTTTTTGCAAATATAAAGGAGGAGATTTTGTTTGTAAGAGTCTTCCTGAAGTGGGGAGAAGGAGTTTAGGAAATGCTCATAAGCTCAGTTTAGGAGATGCTCCATAAGCTGAAAACAAGCCTCCATGCTCTGTACTATATGTTTTTCTTAGAGAGCAGAAGGTACTGAAGAGAAACCACCAGCAGAACTGTAGCAATTTGAGGGTGCAGCTACCAGAGCCACTGTAAAGTGCCTTGATACAGTGGAAAGGGGGACAAAAGAGGGGAAGGGAAAGGGAAATGAACTGCCAGGAGGGGGAAGCCACCACAATTTGCTTCTCTCAGCAAGGCAGGGTTTAATGTCTTCTGCAGACAAGGAAACAGCCTTCCACTGCTCCCCTTTCCAAGCCCAGTTCACTGCAGATAGCAGAGTAATAAATCTGTCAGTCCCTCAGCAGAGAGACAACTCCCCTCCTACATTCCTGTGCAGACCTGCAAAGGATTATTAGCTGAATATCTCCCTTTGAAACCAAAGCTAAACTTCCAGAGTCCCTAATCTGACCCTGGCAGTGTGTCAGCCACACAAATCTCCTGATAATAATGGATAAAATATGTTATAATTCGCAGTAAGGAAAGCTCTGCATCAGATCCCTGCAACCCAGTTACCTGGGACATTCCTTCCCAAACATCCCCACCCTTGTTTTCAAGCCAGTCAACAGATGAAGATAAAAAAGAGGTTAAAAAAAACAAAAGTGGAGTAGCTCACTTCTAATTTCTTGCTGAAAAATAAGTTGCCTTGTCATATTAGATTGCCCGTGTCCTCCGAAAGACCCAGAACATTAAGCACACGTGTTCACCACACTCCCCTAGGGTAAGAAGAAAGATGGTGGGATGCAAACTCCTGCATCAGTTCAGTAATTCTGCTAAGATGCTCCTTATTATTTCACTTTCAGACCTGATCTGCAATGTAACTGGTTTGGGTTCTTGCCCCCAGCTCCACCTGCACTGAGCAGGCTGGCAGGACGGGTGAAGCCCAGCATTGGAAGATACATACCCATTATCTTATTACCCTTTGCCATCATCAGAGATCCATTATGACTGAGGTCCAAAATACATTAAAAGCCTTTGAACTCATCATTTACAGAAAATCAGCAGCATCACTGTAGTTGGGTATTTCTAGAGGCTGGCTGATGTCAGGCTTGTGATGCATTTAATGATACAACCAGGAAAGATGGAAGAGCAGAGCCAAAATACCCACACTGTTACCAAACATCAATACTTTAAGAAGCCATATTATGAAACTAGAGCTTTCTGACAAGCACTCATGGTGAATATTAATAAACTTATTAGAGCTGATCCGAGATTTCCATCTTGGCTTTTTGTTTTGTTTTGTTTGCCAAACAACAACAATAAAAATTTCTTTAGCAGAAAGAGACATCAGTTTAGGCATGAAATGGTATGATTGTGTTTTGGGACAAAGAGTAAAAGATTGAAATTACAAAATACATAGTCAGGTCTCTGTGCTACTCTTGTTCAAACCACACTGATCGTGGGAGGAACAGGAGAGAAAGCAGGATCAGGATAGGTTTCAATGACCTCCCAAAACTTGCCTCACTTCCAGTTTTCCAGCATTAAGAAGTTTCTCTTTCCCTCCCACCTCTGCCTCCTACTGGCCATGCTCTCGGGCTGTGATTTCTTGGGTGAGAGGCTAGGTTGGGGTCTCACACCCACTGCATTTACTTCTCAACCTGTCCTGGAGTCCACCACCCCGGTGGTTGTGCTTGAACCAAGTGCACTGGATCTAAAGCCATAAGCAAAACCAGCTCACAGAGCTCATCAGTCCAGAAATCTACATTATTTGTTTGTTTTGGAGGGGGTGGGAAGGAAGTGGGGGAGCAGCATCCTCCAGATCCCACATGTAGCATTTCTTGTTATACATTACACAGACATTTCAAAAGCCAGGGTAAGTTTTACAACAGCACACACACTTAGGGAGAAATAGTAAGAAATAAGAGATGAAAGGCAGGCTCAGAGGAGAAGAAAGCAAGAAGTGTGGAAAAGGACCAACGGGCCAGACCCACGTACCGTGACAGCTATCAGAGCAGAGAGGAAAATCACAGTGACACTGTATTTTAGGAAAGAAACCCATCATGAAAAACCCATCAGATTAGATTAGACTTCTTTCCTGCAATGTCTTGGTACATCTTGAAGAGCAGCATGGTTTCTTTAAATAACCTATGTGTTTTACACGGTCCTGCAGGTTGGGGGAGAGTTCTGGGTATGCAAAAACACTGGGCTCAAATAGTCCCCCTCCCGTGCTGGAGAATGAGTGTTCATGTCCCAAGGGCAGATATGGCAAGTGACGACTCTTCCTGCCCTCATCTCCAGCACAGGGGATGGGGGGAGCCCACCAGAAGCCCCTCAGCCTTTCACTCTGTAAAAGGGAGGAGTGGCAGCACGTGTCTGGTTCCAAGCCCATATGGTGAGGAGACATCACCTCGGCATGTCAGTGTCAACTGCTGACATGATCATAGCTTTGTCTGGCACCCAAAGTCTCCTAGAAACAGCATGCTGGGCTCCAGATGCTTCTTTATGTCTGAATATTTGCATTCCTCCCTCCTGGGGTTTAAAACTAACTAGGCTTTGCAATTAGCTTCACGAAAGCTGTCCCTTCTCCCTCTCCTTGCAACAAATGCTGAGCCTCTGACATGAAATGGCTCAGCATTTGCACATTGGAGGGCAATATAAAAACCAGCTCACTCAATCCATACTTATTTATCTGCCTGTTCTTCAGAGCAGGTCAAAGTGTGAGCTCATGCCCTGGCAGGCCTGAGAGGCTAATCCCAGGATATTCCACTGAGGTGGTGTTTATTTTATCACTTCAGATGGCAATCAGAGCTGCTGATGAACTGACACACGGGTGAGGAGAGAGGGAGAGCTGCTGACTGGGGCCAGTGGAACGCCCCCTCCACTTCCCACATCCCTGTTCTCCTTTCCTCCACGCCTCTGCCCCTGCAACGCCACTAATTTCCAAGTCTTCCATCTCAGTCCCCTGCAGACACTACCAGTTTCTTGTTATTTTCTGAATTTCATTGACAAATAATGCCTTTAACTAGGCAGATCTAAAGGAGATGTTATGCCTGTTCTCTACATGTGCAATTCTGCTGATTTTGTTGGAAAATCAAGCTCCTTCCTGTTCCTGGTAACATTTGTTCTTTGGCTGAGAAATTATGGCTGAAGGGAATGGAAACAATAGGATTCAATGAGCATTTGCTTCCAGGGGCTTTCTTGCCAAAGCAATTCCACAAGCACAACTAACAATAATGATAAATGACGTTAGTGTTAATATTATCTCTGAGAAGAAGTTAAATTGCACAAGCCTGGGGAGTTAAAGAATGGTTTAATTAAAATCTACTTGTGCCCGCATTCTTCCCTACATGTATGAGCAAAGCCTTCCGGGAAAATCCTCCTACAAGAAAGACAAATCCCTCTGAAAACTGGAGAATTCCCCAAAAACTTATAGCCAGGAAAATAAGGACAAGCAGTTGCTTAAGGCCACTGGCTTCAGTCAGAGCCCAAATAACTGGTTCCAGTCCCTGCTGTCCCTGGAGCTGTGCTGGGGAAGGAGCAGCTCGTTGGCACAAAAATTCTCTTCTTCTCCCTATACATGTACCTGTATCTGTCATCTCATAACCGTTTTTGGACCTGAAATACTTTTTCACCACTCTAAATTGCATGTGAACAGATTCCATCCTACTAGTATGATTTTTCTGCCAGTGGATGGTGACTTAGCAGAAATAATTTTCCTTTACTGCTTCAGTTCGTTGTTTGAGTTTCCTGAGAGCTGATTCCGCCACTCTTCCCTTGCAGAAATTGTGCATGATTTCAGACCAGAGGATCTCAAGGTCTGGGACTTGATTTCACACACTTTTCCATTAAACAAAGTTACAATACCAGATGAGGAACTGCTGAATTCTTGTGCAATGAAAACAAACTTGTCTTGAAATTATGCAGTTGCAACATTTGAAATTATTTATATGATTATATTTGGCTGAAACATGAAAAATCTATTCTAGTGTGGGTTTTTTAATTTTTCATTTACAAATGTCACTATTTTTAAAAGCTGTAAAGCATGGAGGTTTATTTATAATGGGAATTGTATGGTAGCAGCATAATGAATATTAGATGCTTCTATCAAAGTGTCATATATGATTGAATAACAGCAGAGAAATTGGAAGAAAACTTTTCAGAGAGTGGAGAAAAACACAAGATGAAGGACTGAAGTTCACTCAGGTTTTGAAGCTGAATAGAAGGAAGCAGAACTGAAACTGATTTTTGCTTAAGACATATTTGCTTTTAATGTCTAGGACGTCACATACCCACTCAGCATTGAGATAGTAAGTACCAGGAAGTCTTGGGATATTTAAGGAGTGGTCTGTCAAGGTCTGGCAGGTCTGCAGAGGAAGGTGGAAGCAGACAGAAGAGCTTTGGGACAGGTTTGTGGAATCAGGAAGAATTTGGCTTAATGTTAGGAAAGGACCTTCCCACAGAGACATCCAAAGAAGCTGAACACACATTACTGCGGTCCTCAGAGAATAGGGCAAATTTTTGCTCACACAAATCTGGAAAATGCCCTACTTAAGTGGGAGATGGGCCTCGTCCAATGTGGGTGTCAATGCCTGGGTCACTTGGGCATTCTTCCTAGTGAAGACCACACTCAGCCGTTAAGAATTTGTACCAGTCATCTGAAGCCTCATTGAGCTGCAACCCGGAGAGCAAGTTCACACTGCATTTAATTATTTTTTCTTTTTTCCCTGGAAGGTTCTAGATCATGCAGCTGGGCTGTGGAAGATTTAGATCTACCACTGAAACGAGGTCCTGCACTATTACTGCTTTTCGTTGCCCAGTTTTAGTTAGCAGGGGTTGGTTCCTGCACATGCCAAGTGAAGGACTCCTGCTCCTCAGCAGCAAGAAGTATCTGTCCAAATTTCACTTTAGGTACCTCAAAATTAATTTAATCTTTTGTCATCAAGCCACTGTTTCTCATAAAGCCAAAGTACAGGCACAAATTCCGTCGGCAAACAGGTCTGTTAGATCTTTTTATTAATCCCCACTGTTTAAACCTGAAAATGCAGAGCAAGGAGCACTTGGTTTATGGCATATGGGACTAAATATCATTCAGCAACTTCTACCCACTGAATTATTTGTTAGCTCTGTTATATGTCTGTGCTTAGCTTCTCTTCTTGGAGCCAGTACAACGCCAGGACTGGAGGCAGATTTGTGTGTGTACAGGTGAGAGGACAGTCCTGTCCCCTGAGAAGGCCTTGTCTTCCAGCCACAGGATCTGCCTGCTTCATGTCAGGGCAGGAAAACTAAGCATCCCTTCTGCTAGTGCTGGTTACAAAAAAAGCATTAATTTAAACAGAGCAGCTGGAGAGCCCTGACTCCTGGTGTGCGGAAAAGAGGGTGACAGAATAGGCCTACATTCCAAATGTATAGCTGGTCCCAAATTACAGCAGCCTGCCATTGTTCCCAGGGGTATTCAGCCTCCATGTGGAGTCCCTACCTAACACAAAGCTCCACGCTTTGTGCTCCATGAAGCAAAGCTCAAACAACAGCGTTTTGCAGCTGATGCTCTGAAATCAATGACAATCTCCATTGGGATGGACCCACTACATCAAACCCTTGGGTCTGGCTGTGGCCAATTGTTTCATAAAAGGAACTAACAGCCCAGGTGATTTGGGCTTTTGCCACTGTTGGCATATTATTTGTGGTCTAAATGCTTCCATTAAAAATAATCAAGAAATTAGACCTTTCCTCTATGGTTTAGATAGTACTTTTTTGAAGCTCAGTATTCGAGTGTGTTGTTTGCGGAGAGGCTGAATGCTCCTCTCCTTATAGGGCTGGACTGCCAAGCCATGGCCTTTCAGATCAATATTTTGTGTTAACACCCAGCCCCAGTGTATTAGGTATAACAGTATCTGTGGGTACGATTGTCTTCCAACTATGGCTATGAAATAAATAAAAACAGAAGCAGAGATCAACGCTGTCATGCCAGAAGCATGTGACGCCACAGGTAGTGGACTCTGAAGGACCCAAAATTGCTATGCTGCAGTCTATTATATCTGGATATCATGGTGTATCTATAATGATTCACACAGTATGTATATATATTCATACTTGTAAAAATAAGATTTATAAAGTTTTGTATTTCCTGAGCTCTGTGTCTCTGGGCCAATATAAGGTCAGGTTCATTTAAGACTTGATCTTCATTCACAGGCAGAGTTCCCAAGGTCCTACTGGCTGATGAGCAGTTTGGTGCTGGATCAGGCTCCTTAGGTAAAGAACTTCTTAGGTTACTAAAACTAAACCCAAACCAAGAATACTGTGGAGGACCATATCAAAGGTCTTCCAGAAGTCCAGGTAGGTGAGATCAGTAGCTCTTCTCATGTCCACTGATGCCACCACTCCACCAAAGAAGGCCACTTCTATGGCGCCTTATTCAGGCACAGCTTGCCCTTGGTGAAGCTGTATCAACCTTTCTCTTCTGCTTTTGCTGCTGAAACGTGGGTGACCATGGCTGTACCAGATGGGAAGACTGCTCAGCAGCCAGCCCTGGAGCAGTAAGAATGCACAATATTGACAAAGTTTGCTTTATCAAAGACAAAACAGCAGAGCTGCAATGTGTCAAGTCATAAATAACTCATCATGGGGAAAGTGTGCACCATCTGGGCAGGGAGCCACAGCATTCATCCTTAGATACGCATTCAAATCAGTCCCATTAGTGTCATATTCTTTTGTAATTACTCCATTGATTCAAACTGCATCTTATCTCCTCCCAAGAGCTGCGAACACCCTTTAATTTACTGAAAGGCAGGAAGAAGAAGAGTGTTACCATAATATTCACACTGTGGTCAGAGCAAGGCTATGGAGAACATGCAAACAGGGCATGAACACCTGTGGAGGCTGAACAGTACCAGTTCTGCAGGTGCTGAAGTGAGCAAAAGCCAAAAACTGAATGCTAATGGGATGCTAGTGTTTAATCACACAGCAGCATCCCAGGACCCTCATGCACACCCTAAGAGTAGAAGGGGTATGAACTCTTCACTGACCCTGGACTGTTCTGTGTTGCTGATGAAACGCAAAACCTGTCAAGTTTCATGTGGTCTCCAATTTCCTAGAGGAGGTTTCAAAGTGCTCCTGTTACAATATCTTGTTTTCAGAAGTACCTTTCATGAAACTTCACAAATTCTCCTTAATCCCCTTTCAATGAGGGTCCCATGATTCCAATAACCCCCTGAAAGCTCCACTATTTCTATTATTGTTGTTGGCACAGAGGAGGTTCATTACTCCCAAGAGCTGGTGGAATAGGTTTCAGGATGGCAGAGGGCATGAAGGAAGCTCTTAGGCTGTCCCTCTTCACTCTGCTATGCAGGAGATGTTGTAGAACAGCAGCTGAAATGCAACTGCATAACCCCTCTGCAAAAAAACAATGCAGCTGATGCAAGCTGAGGAAGGAAGAGGTAACAGAAAGATTGAGGAAAAAGCAAAAAGAAGAGCTTCTTGTCAAATAGAGGAAATGGCACCATTTTGGTCAGGATCAGCTAAAGCAATGCCCTGCGAAAGGTGAAATGGGAGTTTTTGGATGGGAAATGCAGCAGGCAGAGGAGGGGTGGCAGTGCTCACTGGTCTGTGCAGAAATGTGCCAACCTGGCGACAGCACAGTCCGGGACGGGACACAGCATCTCTTTGGCCAGACCCCGTTGCTTCTACCACTAGGATGGATTTTATTTTGCATATGTGCAGGCCATGGAAGAAAATGAGTTGTGCATTGGCCAGGATGAAAGGCTCTGCGTTGCCATTACCTCTGTGTTGGTGTGGGAGTGCAGAGCAAAGAAAAAATGTAATGAGAAAGTCTGGTTTCACTTAGGTGCTGTTTATGTTGAGAATCAAGAACTGCCAGCCCACACACACTCTCCTCAGAAACTGCCAGCTATACAGTCAAGATTAAGAGGGAGAGATGAAAGGAAACATTACAGTAGCATTCTCTACTAAGAGATTTTGGTCATAGAGAACAAGTAAACAGGGAGAGGAAAAAAAAAGAACCCTGTCCAAAGACTCTCTCAAGCCTCTTGGAGGGCTCTGGCCAAATCACCAGAGCCATAATGTGAATTTGCCAAAGCATTAAAATATAAATGTAATTTGTATAAATGACACTGTTTTATTTGAGATGCTAAGCTCCTGCAGATGTCAGAGGAGCTGAAAGGTGTTAATGCTCCTCTGGCAACCACAGCCCGTGGCTGAGCATCCAGCCTGAATGAAGAGATGGAGTTTACCCTCTGGGTTTAATTTGATTAAGTTAAAGCAAATTTGCACCAGAGTTAGATTGAGGAAAATGAAGCTTTTCCTTGTTGTGCTGGAGAAAAGACTATCCCTGTGTAATGTCCCACTGATGAAATAATCACAAACATCTTCTGCTGAGGGGTGGAGCGAAGCCTGTGCCAAGGTAAGCAAAAGGACAGCTCAGTATTAAGCAGCTGCAGTAATGATGTTCATTTCCTGCTAGTTTTTAGCTGCTCATCAAAATACTTAGCAACTCCCAAAGTGTACTTGAAGCACTTCCTTCAGCAGTCAGACCCTCAGGCCCACAGGGTCATCCAGCACCTGAGGGGGGTTTGAACACAACCACTCTCGGCTGTTTTCCCAGGGGAACGTGAGAAGTTCCAGGAATCCTCAGGAGCATTGTGTGCCTAGGAGCTGGTACTACAAAACAATGAGTATGAGTGAGTTTGACTGTGGGAAGTCCCACTATTTTCAATGGACTCTTGACACATTGCATGTATTTATGGAGTTTACCTATAGGGTATAACTTCAGTGTAGGGCTTCACCTAGGCCACTACTGGTGTGTTTCCTCCATCTCAACTATCCTCATCTCTTGCAGTCCTGTATCTCCACTCAGTGAGTGCTTTCCCCTCCCCTTCTAATGTGTGACACATACTTACCAGGCTGTTTTACATCACTGTCTTAACACTCAGATCAGTTCTGGACCATAGCCTGCTAAAGTTGTTGTGAGTCAACGTGGTATCCACAGCCTCTCTGTTACGTCCAGAGTCTTGAAAATAGCCTCACTGTGTCAAATCCACTGTCTGGCTTCTGCAGCTCAGGAACTAATCTAGGTATTAAAAAGGTGCAGGTGTAAAACAGACAAAGCTACACATTCAAGGTTTGAAAGTAGCTATGAGATCCTCTAAAGGCTTCTATGTGCCCTGAAGGTATGACTGGCTCTTTATCTAGGAAATTGCGGGTGAGACCAATATCTGTGAGGCTTCCCAGGAGCAATGAGAAACTTCATCTGACATATCATTCCTATGATCTCTCATTTAAGGTCTCAGCTTCTGATTTTCTGGTGGCTCAAACAACTTGAAAGGGAAGAAATGATTCCATGATGCATTGGATGATGTCTGGGTTTCCTTTTTTTGGGAAAATAAACGCATCTGAACTGTGAAGGTCAACAGAGTTCAAGTCAGGTGAGTGATATTGCAAGTAGAAAGGGTCACTGATGTGCTTTTGTCAACATGAAACATTCATTGGAGTCATAGCACAGTTGTTGGTTCAGAACAATGAGGATTTCTTCTAAGTTTCCACCCCAGAGTTTATCAGTTGCTGAAACTGTACTTGGAAATAAAAGATGAGAATTTTTTTCATGTTGTAGCTGAGGTTGAAAGACCAGGCAAGCAAGTTCCTGTGTTTAGTTCTGGCAGCTTTGATTTATGGCCTTGTAAAGGCTGATAAAGGCTCTCCAGGCAGAACACAAAACACAAGAGAATTAATTCTTTACACATCAGAATCAGGACAAAGATGCAAGATGTCAAGTACTTCATTGATATTTAATCATGCTTTATTACTGAGGCAATCTCTAAATATTAAAATGACGGTTATTGGTTATTTACAAGCATATTGCTGCCATGGTAATTGTGACCAAACAACTCTAACTCAATCTCTTTGGTAATTATTTTCAAATCTAATTTTTGTTTGGATCATGTTTATATCAGATTTAAGGTTGGCTCCACCCGGAACAGATGCAGTCTTCTCATAAAAGGAATAATTGATCAAATTCTGGATTTGGTTACATGCATGCAGCTCCATTGTAATCCAAAATATGTGACTGCATGTCCCAGGAGGGAGGGTCAGCTGGAATATCTCGTTAATTAGCATATTATGTGTTCAAATTAGAATTGTATGCTGCTATTAGTGAAAAGTGTACTGATGTTCTGCTTGAAAAGGATTATACTGACAGGTAGACAGCAGGTCTCTTGAAGTTGGAAGTTCTCAGTGCATTTGTCCTTAGCTCCTTGATGATGTAATTTTAAAAATGAAAAAGGCAAAATACTATGAGCATTTTTTCTGATATTACTTCAGCTTTTGTTGAAGAATTTGATGCAAGAACATGAATTAGAGGTCTCCTGTGTGGGACTGTGAGATTCCTGTGTTGACAAAGCATGTTTGCCTTTGCCACTTAGCAGCTATATGTTATTTTAATTTCTATGTTTCACTGTAATTGTGTAGGAAATAAGACTAGTTCTGTCTGTTTTGTAGCTGGAGAAACTGAGATACAAAGGGAAATTCAGATATGACAAGAAAAATGGAAACCTCTGTCTTCTCCATTGGGTCTCACTGTCTCCTTTAGCAATGTCTGGGTATTATTGTTATTTTAGGACAGGCATGAGCTCTGCTTTGAGCCTGAAATGCCTCCAGCCCCTGTTCTCCATCAGCCCTGTGCTTTCTCCTCTCCTTTCCTCTCCACCCTCCCACCAAGGCCACCCACATCCTGCTCACGGAGACCCTGTGCTCCTCTTTCTCGCCTCGTGGACCATATCATCCCCAAGTCCCTTTCCTTAGATGTACACCAGATGTCCTATGTGCCTGCCACCACCTTTTCTCTCCATCTTCTTTGTCCCTCACACCAGGAGCTGTGTGTGTGGTCCCCAGCCCATCACACGCTGTGGCCATAACCTCCCTCTCTCTTCCCCACTCCCTGCTGCAGTCCCATTGCTGGGACCCTCTTCTTCCTCTCCATATTTATCATGGTTCTTCCCCAACTGTGGCAGCAAGTCCAAATGTCCCAGTATCTCCACATGCCACACTTTCATCCTCGACCTACCAGAGTCAGTCCACATCCTGCTTTCCTTCTTCCACCCACTGCACTCTGGCTTCCAACCAGTGCATCATAGAGCCTTCACAAATAGTCCCATTCTTCTTATTTTTTCACAACTGTTTATTTTCTCTTCATCTGGGAAGGTAATCTTTGAGGGTACTAGTATTTTAAAACTGGTTGAGCTGATGGGCAGAGCTGAGGAAGGCCACTGTATGATGCCAAGAGCTGCCTCTAAGCAAGTCTCTGAAGTGCAGAGTCTCACAGAAAAGGTGAACATGGATACTCAGACACCAAGCCTCTGTGGGTCTCCTCTTTCTCTCCAACGTGCCACCAAAATCATCTCAGCCCATTGGCTGCAGAGTGCCCTGACAGCCTGGAATTGATCAGATCCCACACATCTGGGCTGTGCCACAGAGAGAGAGAGGGCTCCTCGTGTATGGGACTTCACAAGTGTCACCAACCACACCTTGGCAGGAAGGTCTCAGTGGTGAGGGGTGACAGAAAACCCAATTTCTGCTCTGACAAGGAGTTTCCTTGCAGATCTCCCCAGTGACAAGAAAACATCAAGGCATTTAGAAGATGTTCAGCAGGAACTTCAGGGCAGAACCGCACATCATCCTGATGGATGGTTTTTTGCAGCTTGTTCTTAAAAAATGTGTAAAGCCAGTGATGAAAGATTTGAAGTGATATCTTGGATGATTGAATTTGAATCACCCAGATTGTCCAGAGGGAGTGTGCCCATTCCTGATTTCTCCTCTGATTGCAGATTCATATAAATTTTACTCTCAAGTTGGACCATGTGTGCTCCTAGAGAAACCCCTGGCACAGGTCAGCCAGCAGAATCCCTGCTCCACCACTGCAAAGGCATGGAGCATCATTGGATTGCTGCAGTCTTGACCCTTCAGCATTGCGTGTTCCAACACCACAGGCCTGTGGAGGTTTGGGTTGTCTGTGCCCAACATAAGGAACCTCTTCTGCTACAGTGAACACTCACAGCATGACAGAGTTGTTGGCAGTGGCTTTGACAGCACAGAGAAGAGCAGCAGGTGAGCAAAGGCAGGGTGAAGTGGTTGGAAGGGAGCAGGTAGGAGCAGACGGAGGGGAGAAATTGTCACAAAATCATTGTAAAGCCAAGAGCACCACAGGCTGTCTCAATAACAATAAAGACATGTCTCGTGCTTATCAGCTGCATGCATGCATCAAAATCCAGACATCACACAACCACAGAAACAGGGACTGGAAGGAGCCTCCTGAGGTCTCTATTCCAACCTTCTGCTCAAAGCCAGGTGGCTGCCAAGGGTACACTAGGTCAGCCCTGGCTTTGTCCAGCCAGGTCTTATAATCCTCCAAGCACAGCATCTCCAAAATTTCTGTGGGACCTCCTCCCATGCTGCACTGCTCTCCAAGTGAGAAAGTCTTTCCTAGTAGCCAACCTGAACCTCCCAAGCCAAAAAAAAAAAAAAAAAAAAAAAAAAAAAAAAGTGAAACCACAGAAATGTGCTGGTGAGGAGGACTGTGATAACATCTGGTTTGGCTGCTTGAATGACAGCAGGACTAAATATACCCACTCCACCCCCAGATAATGGCCTGCTAGCTCTTCTTCAGAATCCAGAGCACCTCCATAGTCAGGCCTCCCTTCTACAAATTATTGCTCTTGGGCAGCTCCATTTTTTCCATATATTCTACATAGTAGCTGTGGTTGATGGCAACAGGACTGAGGGGGTCTGCACAGTCCCCAGCTCTGGTAATCGCAGCATAACTCACTTGGAAACCCTGATTCTGGTAAGTTTTTTCATTCCAGCACATATACCTCATATTAAACCTTTTTCTAGCACTTGTTCTACAAGAAGGACAGATATCTTTGCCAAACACAGTATTACCTGACTGTGAAGGGGAAGCAAACAACAGCACTCTGAATATACATGATTTGGCAGGGAAACTGGGAGAGGAATGGGCTCCTAAACAAAAGCTGTAGTATAAAAAACATTGAGTCACACACGTGGCTTCTATTTCTCAGCATTTATGAGGGGGAAAAAAGCCTGTGATCTCCAGTTACCTAGCCAAGAGAAAATGAGAAGAGCACTATTTGTCCATTACTATTTATTATTTTAGTATTAACAATGGCAAAATACCCAACTTTGTGATCTTATTAAAGCAAGAATAAATTGAATTCATCAAAACTGCACTCAACTGCACCTTACTGTTGCCTCCAAGCACACACAAGAGAAAAACAAGAGGGAAAAAGGATTCTGCAGCCACTGGTGCCACAGCCTTGAGGCTCCTGGCTGAAGTGGCAAAAATGCAGCATTCACTCAAGTCAGGGGGGAAAAATTATGCCTGTTTTTGGATCAGCTCCAAAATAAGTGAAGATCAACAAAAGATAGGAAGACAAATGATTGAAACATGCTGCAAAAGTGCCTGATATTATTACAAACATCCCCTAAGGCTTCTGATAATAGTGTGGGAAAGCTATAGCTGTCATATAGCATTATTTTAGTAAGAACAGCCATTAGTCCCTTCCTGACTTCATGCCAATCAATACAAGATAAATGCTCCCATGGATTTTTTTTTCTACCCCTTTTACACTTTGTAAAAGTGAGCCAGTTCTCTTACCTTGTTGCATAGTGACTTCTAGAGCACTCACCTTTGGCACGTGGATGATGGATGGCCTGGGGATGTGAGTACAGAGTGCAATAACATCCTGGCTCAGCTCTTTAGCAGCAAACACTGATGACTCGGTGCTAGCAGGCACTGCCTGAGCTGCAGTGTGATTGCTGGAAGTGCTGCTTGCACGGCTCTGTTTTTCAGAGCATTTTCTGGCTTTGAACATCTCCTCGCTGTCCCTCTCTCCTCCGTGCTTGATGCTGCTGGCTGCTACAGCGGATGGCTGCAGGCACACTGCTGAGGCTGCCTCCGTCTTCTCCTCCTCCATGGACACAGGGCTTGTGTTGGGCTGCTCCAATGGAGTGTTTTCGTGTGTGTTTCCAAAGCAGGTGAGCAGGGCTGAGCAAGGGAAAGGATGCATCTTGGATGACAGGTTATCGGATCCGCTTAGCCTGCTTTCCACATCCGCATAATCAACAGGCTGCATTCACATCCAGAAGAGCGCCCAAAATGAAAGCTCTGGCATGACGGCATTCCAGCCTTCCTAAGAGACAGCACCCCCTTTCCTGCTGTCAGGAACATTCAGAAGTGGGGTACTACACCTCCCGCTCTGTCCTCCACCAAAGTCAGCCCGCTATCTCCTCCCTGCCGCCCACCCCTATTGTCTGTGAGGCAAAGAGGTGCAGGCACAATAAAAATATTTGCAACCTTTGCATGCTCTTGCTGGGAGCTGTCAGCAGCTGAACAAAGCCCTCACAATAGCCCCATAGCCCCAGCGGGCTACGGTTACACGAGCGGACGCTCCAGCACTCGGCGGTCCTCAATCAATAGTGCCGCGGCCTCAAGTTACCTGGCGAAGGAGGCAAAAAGATAATGTAGCCCGAGCTCTGCAGCCATAACAGCATCAACACTGTATCAGTGTCATCATAACAACAGCAAAACTGGCTCTGGTTACGCTGCTCGGGTGTTTATTAGTGATAAACCCCCAAATCATTCATCTGTCACTGACTTGGATCAAAAATGTACTTCCAAGCACTGGCTGGGCTGTTCATCATTAAGATGGAGAAATGAACATCTGCTTTGGTCAGGAAGGTGAAGATGGGGTGCTGTGAGGGCACCCCATGTCCAGCACACCCTCCTGCAGCACAGGCAGGATCTGTCCCCACAGCTCCTCCTCCAGCCACGAAGCATCACATCTCCCGACTCCTCTCAAAGTCACCCAATTCTCTTCCTGGCCCTCTACATTCCCCAGAGAAAACCAGGGAAGCATCCTACTAAAACTCATCTGTCATTGAACATTTGTAAAGGGAGACATTTCCTTTTTCCAATGTGCAGTGGCTCAAGGCTGGCTGTTAAAACAAAAATCTGAAGCAAGTGAGGGAAGAAAGGAGTTTGTGGTTAGAGCATCTGCTTCCAGAAAATCCCAGTTCCTTCTATTTTGTGCTGCCACAGGCTTCCTGTGTGATAGTGGAGATGTTATTTGATCTCTATCTCCATCTGTAAAAAGGAGGAGAGTAATCACTTATTTTTTTTCATCCACTATACATATCCTGTCTCTTTATAAAAGGTTATAAACTCTTGAGGGCAGCAGCTTGTTCTCTTCTGCCTCTAAGCTGCTAGTACAAAAGGTCTCTGAATACAACCATGATATTTACCTGCTCATAGCTTCTAAAGAGAAATTGGGGGTTCTGTCTTTCCCAGCAAAGTCACTGTCTTCCATTTACTTTTCTAGCCTGGTTTGCTGTTAGATGTTGCTAGATGTTTGTCAGACCCTCCCTGTAATTTTTCCTTTCATGTTCCTGTAAGGCATGACACTGAGCAAAAATGTGATGTATTAAGAGAAACTCATGTCTCTAGCAGTAGTAGCTCATCAGGAGTCAAAGTGCAGAAGGCTGGGCGTTAAATTTCTGATGTGTCAATTGTCAGTGCTGGGAGCAAAACAATCTAAGATCCCTCACCCCCAACAACCTCAAAGCTCTCTTTCTACCCCTTCCTGGCTGAGTCTTGCACACTTGTATATCTGCATGTATGGTGTCAGGTTTTAGAAAGGTCCAAAGTGCCTCCAGCTTGCATAGCAATGCATTTTGAGCTGCTGGGGCTCTTGAGGTCCTGTATCACTCCTCCATTAGGCAATACTGCCAGGGTGATATGAAGACCATACGGCTCTTGGAGTGAGAATCCTCCAAGATTCTCAAAGTGAGGTACCTATTGACCCAAAAAAGCTTGGAAAAAGTTAGGAGAGAATCTAGTAGTGGGAAAAACAGAGGGGAAAAAGGTGCTGCAAAACAGGAAACTCTTGAAGTGAAGAACACTAGCTGTATTATAGTCATGGAAGAGGTTGATTTTTGTTCAGGGTCCACCTGGCTTTACTTGAGGTGAAAGTATCAGCACCGATGTCAGTATCCAGCAAGTGCCTGGAGACAAAAGGCTGGCTGTGCTGATATGCTGTAACTTCCTCTCACTTTGCATCCATTGGGGTGGACATGGATCCCTCTGGATGTGGATTCACTGCAGATAGATTAATTTTGCATCCACTTGGGTGCCCTGCTCTTCTGCACAGCTCTGTGGCTGTGAGAGGTCAGATGTTGAGGCAGGAGACCAAAAAACTGTTTTTATGTGGGAACAACTTTTGGTGCTCAGATGAGAACAGTAATTTCAAAGTGATGCATAACTAAGACTTCAGTGATCTGACATTTCTTTAATTAAACAGTAAGCTGTCCTTGGAATTAAAATAATTATTTCAACAAGTCAGACAGCCAACAACCTACATTCAGTTAATTCCAGGTCATCAGCTGGCCATGCCAGCTTTTCTTCAACTCTTTCTGAGAACCTGGTGAGTTTATAGGGACACCAGTCTACACAAAGACTAGATGCATGAGTGAGTCATGACCACTTAAACTCACCACACGGCACAGATGCATGTCTGAGCAGAGAGAGGTTGTTCTGAAAATCAGGTATGCGCTCATATTACCTCTGAAGAGGGATAATATTCAGTGCCTGCTTGCTGTGAGAGCCACAGAGATACTTTTTCAGCCAACAAAAAGAGCTAAATGTTCCATTGTACCTGTAAGAGAAGTGATCAGGGCTAGAGTAATTAACCCGTGAGTCTCATTTTGAGTTCAAAGACAACATGAGAAGTCTCACAAGCTGGGAATGTCCAAAATGAACTGGTGGTGACATCGAACAAGTGACAGCCATGAGCCCCAGCAGTCAGACGTGGGCTCTGTCTCCTCACAGCTTGGGGCTATTGGGTTTTGGTTAAAGCCCATCACTCTAGCTAACACTGAAGTCATGATTCAAGGTTTATTTCATTCAAGCAGATCTCCTTGCACCAATCAATCAAGTGTACTAACCATGTTTTATGTGTGATGAGATAGTATTAGGACAAGACACAAGACTCACTTTATTTTTCCTGAATTTGCTCATAAATTAATGATGAGCTGAAATGTTCTGGCTTAACAGCTCAGGGAGCTGGACATCTGGAGTAAATGGAGAAGGTGAATTTCAGCCAACTCTTGACCTGTCTTCAGTATTATTCCTTCAAGAGAAATTTTTCCCTCACATGGCTGATATTATACTCTCTTCTCAGCGGGAGACATCAGGTCAGATTTAGCTCAGATGCACCAGGCTTGCATCAGGGACTAAGCCTAGCTGAGTCTCTCACTTAACAGAAGCCAGTTTTACAGCATTTTGTTTTATAGCTTTTGTGCTTCTGTGTTGCCCCTTCTTTCCTCATCACTCCTACAGTAGCACAGATTCTCTAAACATCTCTCAAACCCATGTCTGTCTGGTGGGGTTTTGCCATAGCTCAGCATTCCCCAGCATCTCCCCTTCCTTATCCTGACAAAAGCCACAAAGTGTCTGCTGCCTCTGTGCTACCTGCAGAAGAAATATGTTCATTGCACTAAAGTGAGTTTTAGGTTATATCTGAGCACATGATAGTCAGTAGAGTTCCATTGTCTTCAAATTTGGGGGATCTGAAAGGGTGAACAGAGGATATAAATCCAGTCTCCTGCTATCTCTTCTGTCTCCTTCAGAGTGCCCAAACTTTAGCTGGAAACCAGCTGAGCTTCTGGCTCCTCCTACTTCATATGAAACATATTAAACTGATAGAGGGTAGGTCTAGATTAGATAATAGGAAGAAATTCTTTATTGTGAGGGTGGTGAGATCCTGGCACACCAGGTTGCCCAGAGAAGTTGTGGATGTCCCATCCCTGGAAGTGTTCAAGGACAGGTTGAATGGGGATTAGAGCAGCCTGGTCTAGTGGAAGGTGTCCCTGCCCATGGCAGTGGGGTGGGAGCTATGTTTCTCTGATGTCTACTTTCTATATACATACAATATATACATCCTGTAGAAGATGAGTAGGATGTGAAGAGAGTGTAGCTAAACAATGAAATCAGCTAGAAGCAACTTGGCATTACTTGGACAGAGCTTAATAGAAGATAGTTCAGAGAAGAGCGCTGCGAATGCCAGAGAGACCAGATCTCATGGGAAGGCTTAAAAGAGCTCAGCTGGAGGTGCAACAAGAAACCAGTAAGATAAGCAATGAGATAAGATGGTGTATCTGAGACACATAGGGATTGAGGTTAAAAAATAAGATGATTACAGTAGCCAAAATGCTCCCTAATAATTTCAGAGTTCCTTTCATCTTCTGTTGTACCTGCTATTAGGCGTCACTGAGGGCAGGTGACTGGGTGAGAGTAACTGTTAGTCTCATCCAGCTATGGCAGAGGCTGTTTTTCTAGACAGGAAAAATTTAGACTGATTAGCAAAACAATTTACTCAATAGTAAGGAAGTTTTAAAAAACATGAACAGGAAACTTTTTGAATTTGCTTTTTAAAAACTCATTTTCTGACATTTCTAAGTGTTTTGACACTTTCAACACCAACCAACCAACCAAACAAAAAACCCCGCCCATATTCCATTGCTAATCTGGTTTTTGGAGGTCTTGAGCATGCCTGTCCAAATCTTGCTCCTGAGAGGCTACAAAAATCTCCTGTTTTGGAATGCCAAAAACCTGACAAGACTAACTGATCAGCTGGAGGCAGACTCTGAGTACATGCCTCTGTCTTCCCAGGAGGAGCTATAATTTCGAGGGGCTATGAAAATGATTATTCCCTAAGGGATTCCCACAGAGTAGGTGGGGAAAAAAAACAAGTAAAAATAAACCCATGTGGTGAGATTACAGAAGACTGGAAATGAAGAGCTAATCTAAAGTGCTTTGCAACAAATTGTGCCATTCTGCTGCAGAATTAATAACAGAAGTTGGATAATTCCTGAAGCTGGATGGATGCACACATGCACTCTTTATATTGATGAAAGTCATTGTTCAAGTTTGCCATTTTTGGCTATGTAAATAATATTCAGACCAAACCAAAATCCTGGGCGTTGGAGCCAGAAGCTTTTGTAAACCAAATATTGATTCTGCTGTTGAAATGAGTGTAACAGAGATGATGATATTTACTTTGCTGTCTTCCAGCCGGGTAGGTTGCTTTCATCAGTGAAAACTTGGAAAAATCAGAAGGCTGCTTAATAAATTGGTTCTTCCATAACAAGTGCTACTAGTTTCTGAGATGGATTTAGAGCCTTGCTCCTACAGATGGGTTAACAACAACTGAAATAAAACTTCTGTCTCAGCACAAGTTGTCCTTGAGGCACCAGTAGAATCTTTTCCTTTTGTAGTTTGGAGGATTCAAGATTAAAACCCATATTTTTGTTTTAAATGGCCTTTCATGCACTAATGACACTGCAAGCTTCTAAGCCAGAACAATTTCAAATAACTGACACTTTGTAAATGATCAGCTTCATTTACTTTCTGCTTTTTTCTCAATTACACATCCAACCTTCACAACTTTATACATTTATAGCAATTTTCCGGTTTTCACTCTTACCCACTGGTATTAACATGGTGTGACTGTGAGCATTAAGTAAAACAAAAGAGCAATGACAAAATATTTCCTTGAGTTTCAATGATTTTACTTCATAGAAAGATTTCCTTTGAATTTACAAATATGCATTCTAGTCTCTGTGCAGCCCTTTTAAAATAACACAGACTTGGCCGATGGCTGATTTATAGCAATCATCCCAAAAGGCAGGGAATTTTCAAGGCATTTAAAAAGGGGAGATTATCTTGTTTGTAACTTAGAATTATAGAACTGTTTGGGTCGGAAGGGACCTTTAAAGGTCATCTCTAGTGAGATGACCTGCAATAAGCAGGGACACCTTCCACTAGATCATAAATGTCCTGTCAAGCCCAGCCTTGAACACTTCCAGTGGTGGCAAATCCACCACCTCTCTGGGCAACCTGTTCCAGTATTTCACCATACTCATTTCAAAAATATTCTTCCTTGTATCTAGTCTGGATCTGCCCTCTTTTAGTTTAAAACCATTACCCCTAGGACTATTAGATCAGGCCCTGCTAAAAAGTCTGATCCTGGTTGGAACAGGCTGCCCAGGGAAGTGGTGGAGTCACCATCCCTGAAGGTATTTAAAAGTTATGTAGATGGTTGAAATCGATGATCTTAAAGGTCTTTTCCAATTTAAATGAGTCTGTGATTCTATGACTTGTCTTATAAACCCCCTCTAAGTACTGGAAGGCCACATTAAGGTCTCCCTAGAGCCTTCTCTTCTCCAGGCTGAACAACACCAGCTATCTCAGCCTGTCCTCACAGAAAGGTGCTCCAGCCTCTTGGTCACCTTCATGGCCTTCCTCTGGACCCACACCAACAGGTCCATGTCTATCTTGTGCTGGGGTTCCCCCAGCCTCATACAGTATGCCTGGAGAGCAGAGGGGAGGAATCCCCTCCCTTGACTTGCTGACCACACTTCTTCAGCCTGGAAATATATCCTTGATGCAGCAGACACATCTGTGGACCCTGATGGGCTGATCCAGTGTCCCGGAGCCATTCTCCGTATTCCAGACGATTGCTTTGCTCACACATGTTGGCATATGGATGGAGCAGACTGCCAGATGCCCTTTTGGAAAGGGATGGACTGAAGGCTGCTCTCCCAGCAGGGATTTTCTCAAACAGCTCTGATTTTTCCAGTTTTTGTCATGGGAAAGCAGGGGGTCTCAGCCCTTCCGTTGCTGGTCTGCAGCTGTGTCACTGCTCCCGGCAGCACTGGGCAACTCCACTCCTGTGTACACAGAAATGCCAGCCGAGCCTGGACTGGGGGAATCATTCTCTGGCTGCCCCTTCCCTGCTTTGCTTGCTGAGCCAAGCCCTTTTCCAGTTGCACACCACAGATGGCTAATTAGGATCATGGAGAGAGGAAATCTGTTCTGTGGCCTTCTGTGCTGGGAATGGGCTCTCCGTTATGCAGATGAGATCCATTCAGCCTGCATCTTGCAGCTGGGGCATGGCGCAGCACCCAAGGCTATGGCACAGTCCTGCCCTCGGGGACCGGGAATCTGATTTTGGGCATGGATGGGCAAGCAGACAAATGGGGCATGCAAAAGAAGGGAGCAATGTCTGGGAGCAGAAAAGGTGGATTTTCAGGTTCTTTTCATTCCGACTAACTTCTTCATTGAACCATAACCCATAACCATCTAAAAAAATATCGATTGTGCTATTTAACTTCAAGGCACTGTCATTATCTCTCTCCCTTAAAATCACCTTTTGGTTCTTGACTATGCTAATTACAATACAGCACTTGCCTCCCAGTAAAAATTCACCCAATTCCTTTGATTCTGTGAGTCCTTAACTGAGCAAGTCTCCGTGGCTGACAGAAGAGCCATGAGGAACCATGCCTGGTACCCAGTGTCACACATGGGCCACAAAATCTCACTATGAAATTTCTGATGCAGAGAGAAGCACTTGTATTTCCTTCTTCCCTCACAGGGGCTTGAAAACACATTATCATAGAGGATTTTAGACATACATTTTAATTTGTGTTCCGAGTGCTTGCTGAATAAAACCCAGTCTTCAACTCAGTGCAGCAGTGATTTGTGAGCAATAAAACCAGAACCAATTTTAAAGTGCAACATACTGAGATATTTGGTTTGTATTTCCCTGTTAACTTCTGGGCGTTTTGCAGAAACACTTGAAAAACTATTTTATTTACATGAAAAAGACCCTCTTTCTTATTTGTGTGAAGAAGTCATCTTTCTTGATAATAACGTTTTTGTGGGGAAAAAAATTAATCTATCAAAACAATTATCATCTCAGGAAATATACTTTGTGAAATGATCTTTCTGATTTGGAAACCTACTCTTGAAAACTCTAAATAAAACCTGCACTTGACCAGAGCTAGGTAATTAAACCAAACAGGGTCCTCAATCATTTCACTCTGTTCAATTTAATTTTGTCTATGTCTGCACATCACTTAGCTCTGTTTTCTTTGCAACATTCTTGCTTGATGCTTGGGAAAATGAACAGTCATGCCTGTGGGCCAAGATTCTGTACTTAATCAAAAAACAAGATCACGGAATCACAGAAAGGTTGAGGTTGGAAGGAACCTTTGCAGGTCATTTGGTTTGAGACCCCTGCTCGACTAGAGCCACCTAGAGCAGTTGTGAAGACGGCTTTTGAAAGTCTCTAAGGATGGAGACAACATCTTTGGGCAACCTGTGCCAGTGATCAGACACCCTCACAGTTAAAAAGCATTTCCTGGTGTTCAGAAGGAATCTCCAGTGTTTCAGTTAGTTCCCATTGCCTGTGGCCCAGAGCCTGGCTCTGCCCTCTTTCCACCCTCCTTTTAGGTATTTACATACTTTGATAAGATCCTCCTGAGCCTTCTCTGCCCCAGGCTGAAGAGTCCCAGCTCTCTCAGCCTCTCCTCATATGACAGATGATCCAGACTCTTCATTGTCTTTGTGGTGTCTTGCTGGACTCCCACCAGTATGTCCATGTCTCTCGTGGGCTGGAGAGCCCAGAACTGAACAAACTACTCCATGTGGGGTTTCAAGAAAGCAGAGTAGAGGGAAAGGATCACTTCCCTCAAACTTCTGTTATTAATTAGTCTAATGGAGCCCAGGATACCATTTGCACTCTGTGCTGCATGGGCACTGTGCTGGCTCATGTTCAACTTGGTGTCCATCAAGGTCCTTTTCTGACAAGCTGCTTTCCAGCTGGGTGGCCTCCAGCATATATTGGTGCCTGGGATTGTTCTTTCCCCGGCACAGGACTTTGCACTTCTTTTTCTTGAGTTTCATGAAGTTCCTGCTGGCTTATTTCTCCAGCTTAATGAGATTTGGATGGAAGTGTAAACCATCAGTGTATCAGACACTCCTCCCAGTTTGGTGTCATCCAGTTCATGACCACATAAAATCCATCTCAGGTGGAAGTGGGTGACTTAAACATCATTCATGGAGTCCGGGAACCACGGCAATCAACTGTCAGATCAACAGGATCAGGTGTGATAGAAAAAGCTGGGGACTGACTGCCTGACCTGAATCTGCATAGGCAGCTGGTGAGGGGTTGCTCTTCAGCATCATGCTGCCTCCTGCCCACGTGTGCAATAGGGGCAATTCCCAACCAACAGGCTGAAATATGTGGGTATTTATTGATGCAATGCACTTTCCATGTTTGCTTACAGTGCCTGAGCAAAACACAGATGGCTGGGTTTGCTACTGCCCCTGCACTGGGGCTCTGTGGGCATTTCACTCCTCGCTGAGACCTCACAGGCAACGATCCAAAGGCATCACTGTGGTATCCTTAAGACTAATTATCCAGAAGCTCAGGCAGTGGGAATGGTAACCCAGCTACACAAGTTTCAACAGAGGACTGCTGGTTATGCAGACATTCGGAAATTTTCCTAAGCGCAGATGACTCCTCATCACCATGCACTGAGTCCTCTCTCAGCCAAGCCTGCAAGACGATCCATGATGGTGCTATTACCTTTTAACCTCTGTACAGCTTCCACATTTCAAGTTTCATTTGTTTGATCCAATCTAGACTTTTATTTTTTTTCCTTCCCAACCCCACAACAGGCGCATACGCAGCTCGCAGGTGCAGCTTTCCACTGCTTGACTTGTCGGGGTCAGTTTTGCCAGCTGCAGCTGGCTGCCTGATTAAACAGGCAGGAATTCCCATCTCAGTGCCCACAATGCATTTAACAGCTGTCTTGTTCTCATAGACTGCTCTGGTTTTGATGAAAATGGTTTTAAATAGCTGCTTCCTCCTCACATCCACCGTTTGACTTAACAGCAATGTAATCCGGTCATGATAAACCGCAGCTCGGGTCTGTTTGACTCTGCCTTCAAGAGCAAATATTTGGCAAAAACAAAAGTTATGGGCACTTTCAAGGTGCTTCAGGCTTGGAAAAACTGGCCATTTCATTCACATGCCTCAAATGTAAAATTAACCTCAAAATTTAGGGAGTGACTTTGAAAATCTTATTGAAGCAAAATGTCTTCTGAAAAGATGGGTCCAGTGTGTGATTTAGATGTGAAAGAGGTGAGCCAAGCAGTTGTAGCATTAAGACTTGAGAAGGACTCAGTTAAAGCTCCTGGTTCCCAGAGGCAGGTGAAAGTGCCAGAATTGGAGATTCCACATTTAAAATATGTCTCTGAGACCTTGGGCTTGTAAAAGAGAGACTGAAATTTACCCTGGGAGTAGTCAGTAATGCACTGACATGTGCCTATGGCCCTGTACAACTTCCAGCAGGGAGGAGACAGTGAAGACCCTTTAGCAGGGAGGGAACAGATCCTTCATCACCACACAGCCTTGGGACAGTGTCCCACACTGTACCCCTCTTCTGCTCTGCACCCCGCACAGCACACGCAGAGGATCACCCCGTCAGTGTCTCACCCAATTTAGATGCCTCTGCAGGACAAAGGAGCAGCAGAGCGGGTGCTTGGGGGGACCAGTCCAACACATCTCCTGTGCCCAAAGGCACCTCACTCTGCTGCTCTGGCACTCTGGACCTGATGCTGCAGAAAGCGCAGACACAGGCAACGACTATTAAGAAGGCAGATTTTAGCAAATAGAAAAGATGCCAAATTTGGCCTGAAAGCTGATCAGTGCCATCCTCCAGGATATTATTTAATTTGGGACAGCTACGAATTTCATAGCTGCATTTTGAGATCCATGGCAGGTGCCCAACTGGCAGAAATCTCTCAGTGGCAAGACCGAGGGGAAGCATTGTCCGTTTTTCCAACACGGACCCGGATCTCTGCCCCAGCATTAACAATGCTGTTAACTTCCAAGGAGCTCTTGGCTCAGCTCAGCTCAGCCCCCTCCAGTGCTCCCTACAGGAGATGGCTTCACCTCTCCACACTGACTGTGAGCAGAGAAAGTGAGGTCAGATCCCAGCCTGTGTCCTTCCGGCAGAACCCTCTTTCATGGCTCACTTGCCAGCAACAGTAGTTAGTGTTTCACAACTTCCTGCTCTGCCACTGTCTCTGTTGTGGGCGGACAAAAGGCTTTCTCTTGGCATGACATGCTGGGAGACAGAAGGCATCTCCTGTGCCAGAGTCTATGGAATGGTGGTCTCAGCAGTAGGGAAAAAACAGCTTTTCGGGCTGCTGAGTTTGCTGGCATCAGCAAATGTTGATTCACAGACCGAGACAGCTCCAGAACGCTGTGGGCTGATGGCAGCTATTTCTGCATCAGTTCAGTGGATGAGAGAGTCCCACAAAATATTCCTACTTCTATGTTTTGTACGGAGCAAATATTTTCCTTCCTAATTTTAAAAGTGCTGCTTAAACACTGTGTGTGAGTTGAGTGCCTTTCTCACTAAGTAATTTTGCATAGGAACCCCCACCAAGCCATGGCCTGATGGGAATTGTCTGGGCTCTGCTGAGCTCCTTTGACTCCTGGCAAATGCGATTGTATCCTTAGGTGCACACCTGGCTCCCTGGTCACTCCACAGGCAAATAAGTCATAGCTGAATAGACAAGAGGTCTTGAGCAGGACCTAAATATCTATCTATATTTTTATATGTGTATATATATATTTTTGATCACAGGAAAAAATTTGGTACTTTGCAAACTTTAGGCAACAAAATTAAATCCATTTATTGAAATGCTTTGGAAATGAAATACAAATTTATTTATTTTGTACATAGTTTTTACCTCACTGCAAAAAGATATGGTGGTTTTGGATAGGAAATGCAGACTATCTTATTCAGATGTACCTGGAGGGAAATGGAGGTAGACAAGTTTTAGGCAAGGTGTGTTTGGCCACATCCCCAGAGTTAATACTCTGCTCTTTTATGAAGTAATAGAAAATTTTAAAAAGGTGGAAGGGGTGGGCTTAATTTCTGTGACAGAGCACATCCAAAAGGCAAGTAACATTAACAGCAAAACAGCTCCTTGCTTCATTACTGATGGAGAAGGAGAAATTCCTCTTCTACTTCCTTTTTTTTAAGCATTTTACCCAAATAACTTACAAATAGATATATAGATATAGACATAGATACATAGATATAGACAGTTATCCACTCGTGTCTACCTCTGTGACAGGAGATACTGAAAATTCACTGCAAGCCCAAACAAGACAGGCTCTATTCAGTGGCCTCAACACATTTCAAACTCTCTTGGCTGAGACACCAAGTGTGGGCAGATGTGACATGGGACCTCCAGGAGATGCACATCCTTCCAGCCCAGCTGGGCCTCCCTAATGGCGCTAGAGATGTCTGCTCAACCAAGAGATTCAAGTCCAGGTTTTCCAGACAAGACAAGCCTGCCAAGGTTCAGATATGAATTTTTAGGCATTTATTCATTTGTAACATATTAGAAGTTTGCTTTTACCAGGTTTACTATTGTGTTTAACCAACTGCAGTCTGTATCCTTTTTGCAATGGTATTTGACTGTGAAATAACAAAATATTTCAGGGGCTGCCAATGCATGAACTAGTTTCTTTCCTAAGTGCTGCATCTTGTTTTGTTCCGCTCCACCAGCTAGTACAAAGTAGATCTCACTTTTTCCAGGATGGGTCAAGTTACCAGAAGAAGGTTTCTTCCTGCTATTAAGGGATCTGCTGCCAGTCTCAGGCTTTGTGACCAACTCAGATCCTGCCCATCGGGGCTTAAGATTTTCATTCAGGACTCATGTCATAACCTGTCCTGGTGCCTCCCACACCTTTCACAGTAATGAGGGTGCCTGGGCAGAGCAGCCTGGGATGAGAGATGGCACATTTCCTTCTGCTTCTTCTGGAGTTAGAAGGGATTCTGCTCATCCCCACAGGAATTTTTGAGGTAAAAACACAATGGACAAGCCCTCCGCTTTCCTTTTATTATCTGTACCATTATCTTCTGCTGATCATCCTGCACCTACATTTTCTGTACTCATAGTTAAGCTCACAGGCCCTACCTGTATACATGACAAATAATCCCTTTAAACAAGCAGAATGTCCTGGAGTTGTGGGATTTTCTGGTTGTGCTGCTATCCATTGTATAAATCCCTGACTGGAAGGGATTTGAAGAGCGCCAAAACAATAAGAGAGTTGAGAGCTCAAATTCTATTGAAAACCTCTGAAAAGTTCAGTTTAGTAGAGTAAAATGAGGTGACAAAGCCCTTGAATACCTATAGATTTTGGTAAAGTATAATTCAATGTGGGAAGAGATGCATTTAGGGTAGGTCTAAAAAGCTTGAGTTTTCATTAACAATAGTTCTAAGTAATTCGGCTGCATATTTGTGGCAAACTGCTTCAAAGACAACAAGCAAAGGAAAACACAAACTTGTTGAAGAATCATTCCCAAACAACAAAGATCTATGGATTAGGGAATAATCCTCACAAGGCAACAAGCATGTACATTGATGCCACACTGACTCTCCCATCCATTATAAGGTTATGGGTGCAAGGTGAAACACTAATTTTGTCCTTTGTGCACTGCAATCAATATTTTTGGAAAAAAAAAAAAAAAAAAGGAAGACTATTTTTTCCTCCAGAATTCTGCCTTATTCCTTAATGTGCAATGGACAGGGTTATCCACAGGGACCTTGCCTTCTTCCTTCACTGCTAAGATAAAAGGCAAAAGCCTTCCAGGAAAGGCAAGATGGATTTGTGGCCAAGGAGCTGCCTATGGAAGCTGCAACCAGTGCCAAATACCTCCATATGAGATGATAAGATGATGTGATTTCTGGTTGCTGCTGCTTAGTGTCAGCAGCAAGTGCTCTGACGGCGACTTCTGCTGGTCTGTGCTGTCCTTGCCCTGCCATGGCACTCCCAGGCTGCTGCTGGCACTGCAGGCAGAGCTCCCTCCTAATCCTGACAGCATCATGACATGCTTTAAATGAACTCACCTGAAAACACACTGAAATAAAAGCAAAAGCTATGCATTTTGCTAAACTTCAATTTGCTGATAGAACTGCATTGGGTAGCAGTAATATGCAATGTTTTATCAGGAGACCGCGGCTATCAACAACCATCAGCAGACTGGGAATACACCACTGGAAATTCCCCTCCAGCTCCTAGCCTAAATCTTAGCAGAGCTGGTGTAACATGGCCAGAGAGATTTAAAGCTGCCTCACATCAATAAATCCTGTGCTTGTAAATGGCAAACTCTACCAGTGTCACGCACACTTAAAATCAATGTTGAACTTAATCTCCACTGCAGTTGGGTATTGATTTACCTACATTGACTTAAATTCCAATATAGTAAATCGAGAGCTCCCTAGAACTGACATAAAAATGCAGGTTAAAGGTACTTGTGCTAAGAAAAATAATTTTAGCAGGATTAATTATTTTTGCGTGAGTTTCCCTCTGGTTATGGTTGGACAAACACAAGCAGGCAGGCTAGTTCCTTAAGGTATACAAGAGTCAACAGCAACACTGAAAGGAGGAAACCTCCAGGAGAGGCTGGAAAAGCAGAAGGCAGCACATTCCACTGTGTCCTGCAATGCTCAGGTGTCCCTGTTTTCATGTGCCCATGTGCATGTGGGCATGTGAATTCTGTCCCTTTCCTGCCAGACTAAAATGAAGTAACTGAAGCCACTTGCATCAGCAGTCTGAGGCTAAATTAAACCTTTGGGGGACCTGGAGAGGACTGAATTCTGTGCCAGATTGTAGTGGAAATTTCTTAGAGTGTCTGAGGCAAGGAATATTAATAAGAAAATCAGAAAAGTGGATGCATGCAAATGGAAATGATGCATAGTAAGAGGCAGATTGTTTCCTAGCAACACAGGCTTTAGGCTGGTTAGTTTTGGTTAGCATTTTCTGACTAATAGCTGCAATTTGTATCTGTATTGCTGCTCACTTGCCTACCAGTGCTGAAAGAGAGAAAAAGCAATAAAGAACACAGGGTAGGATCTGTATGTGCCAGGCTGTGTTTGCAGGTGAGAGCTCTGCGTATGAGGTACCTGCCAGGGGGTCCCAAAATTAGTGAGTTGACAGTGTGTCTTCAGATGCCCATTTGTGTCACGTGTGAACTAGCTCAGACCTGGACCTTGTGCTTCAGACAGCTGAGCCAGGGCACATGAGTTTCACCCCCACTGCATTTTGGCACTTCCCTCCCTACCTATCTCTATTCCGTAGTACCATGTGCTCCATGAATACCCCATGGCCATGATACTTCTGCTCTCAGTATCATCAGTGAGAGACCCTTGACTCCACTGGTAACAGGGCAGACCCCGTTTATTTATTTATGGATTCTGTCTGTGGCTTTATTTACACCATATCCTCAGAGAATAGTGTAGAAAAACAGCTCCTGTGTGTGTGTGTGTTATGTATAGGTCTTGGCATACTGGGACCTCTGCTCACCTATTGCAAGGTAAATAATTAATGACCGTATGTCTGTTAGAAATCTTTTCTGAAGGTGTTTGACAAATGCCTTGCACTGCTAGACTATTACAAAAGCAGTTCCTAATAAAAATCCCAATTATCCCTTTAAGATGGCATTTGTCACCAATTTGGGATTGATACCAGTGCCAGCTCAAGGTATGAACTGGGCTTTCCACACAGACACTGTGGAACAAGCTCTGCTTTCTCCATACAGACCCTGCTGACTTGTTCCCAGTCAGTACTTCCAGCACTCAGCCTCCCTCATCCTGCTGGAGAGCTCCATGTGTTTTAAGTCCAGTTTCCTTTCTGCAAGAGGAAAGAATGTGAGAGATGTGTTAGAGAGCATGTGAGTTTTCACGTTGTCCTTAACTCCTCTGTGCTGCAGAGAGGAAAAAATTCACTCAGTTGATGCAAAAGCTGTGGAGCAGTCACTGTAACAGAGGGCAGCACAGTCAGGGAGACCAGTTGTTACATCCCAGATGAAATGGGATTGCAATCCTGTATCCTCCCCTGATCTGTCTGCAGCTCCAAGTATTCAAAGCCAAGGACCAGGGCTTTACCAGCCCATGACATCTCCAGAGGGGATGGCACTAGTTTCTCCCTCTCATTTCTTTCCCCAAGAGGAAGGCTTTAGAATGAGTCTCACTAGCCATCAGAAGAATCACACAAGGGAATGAGTCTGAGAAGTGCCCAGCCATGAGAAAAGCTCATGCCAACCCCTGCAATTTACTAGGAAAAAAGCAGTAGATCCAGAAGTCATTACGCCACTGGAAATGAGGTTTCATTCAGTCCATGGCGCTGGCTGTTTATGTCCTATATTCAGTTTTTGTCAGCCATGGAAAATTGCCTGGGTGAGAGGAAAGCAGGTTTCTGATGTACAAAGAAAGCAAGAAGAGGGAGAAGAGACTTCACTTATTTGGGTTATTTAAAACTCAGCAGTCTTTGTTAACAGCTGTTCAACTTGAACAAGCAACCTCTCTCTGAAGGAGTCAGCGTTGCTCCTCCTTCACTGCAGAGCTGGGAAAGTGCCCATCCACATCCATGAGTCATCCAGAGGGGCCTCCAACAAAGGCTGGTCTGGCTAGCAGGAAAGTGTAACTCCAGAGCCTTTACTTCTCTTGGCCTCAGCTGTAAATAGATGACAAAAGGGAGGGAGAGACTATATTTATTTCCCTTTCTGCTTGGGTTTAGAAAGGCCAACAAACAGAAACAGTCTGCAAGAAAGTGACAGCGAGACCCCAAAACCCAGTAATTTGCTTTAAAATCTCAACCTATCATCTGAATTCACCAGCATGAATATCTGCCACATTATACTTTTCACAGATCTGTGGTAGGGGATGCTGCAAAGCTGGGAATGCTTGCACACTCCTAGAAACCCATGGAAATACAAACCACAATTATGCCAAGGATGTTGACTGCCACAAGCCACTGGCTAAAATCACAGGACTGCCTCTTCCATTGGGTAAAACACATGGCAAAGCAAAGGGCACAGCAGTGCCAGAACTGCTCCTAAAGGATGTTGCAAATATGCAAATAATGGATTTTCAAGATGTTAGGAGAAGGATGTTGTTACTATTTGGCAATGTTTTGTTTCATTTTGCATCTATAATAAATCCTGAAGGTAAGCCTTGGATTGTGTCATCTGTCACATGAGAAAACATAATGAATGTACAATTAAATGAATTAATGAGTAATGTGATACAGCAAGGAAGCTCTCCTCTTGATGGTAGAATGCATCCCATGAAAGCAGCAGGGGTTTCCCACTAGCTTTTACAGCACAGAGAAGGCAAAGGGGTCACCTGTAGTTCTAAATCAAGATTCAGACTCTTCCAGCTCTACCCATCCAGTCTGTCCCACCAGGACCCATGGTGGATAAGCACTCTTCAGCACAGGGGAGGAGGGTGATCCACCAAAGCCTCTGCTTATCTCCTGGCCAGACTGATTTACTGTTTCTCAGCACCCCAAGAAATTTGTCCTGATTTGACTGTAATTTCTTCAAGCAGATTTTTTTTTTTTTGCTCTGTGGTTGAACAGCACTCAGAGAAATACCCTCTGGGCATGAGATCAGGCCAGGAAAATCCCCAAAAGGTAACCTGGGAAAATCCAGACCTGAAAATTCAACATACACCTTTCTTCAAAGGGTAGTAGACTCACGCAATTGATTGGTGCTGCAGATGTGTCTGCTGAAATTGGCCTAAAACTCCTTCTCGGTGGAGTGGGATTTGTCCCTTCTGAGCTTCCAGAAAGCAGTGTCTCCTACAGCAGCTCTTTGGGGATTCCCCTCCCACTTCCAAAGAAGTGAGGAGTCCCTGCAGCATGACTGATTAACATCAGAGCACGGAGAGATTTTACAACAAACTGCCTGATTGCACAGCCCTCCTGTGGATCAGGAGGCAGGATCAGTCGATGTAATGTGTCCCAACTGCCTGGGCTCCAGTTCTGCCCTGAATGAGAAGTGATTTGGTCTCCATAAAAACGTGCAGTTTTCCACAGAAGTGACAGCTGTTATTTCAGAGGCAGCTCTCTGGGTCCAGGTCATTAAAACCAGAGCATCATACAGTAAAATCATTGGGTGTCTGAAATTCCTTGGAAGCCCTGAAGCTGTCACTAAGGAAAAAAAGTGCAGCTGTTTGTTCATCAGCCCAGCAGCTCCCTCCTCTGCACCCTTGGCCTTTCCTGGCTTCTTCTGTAAAGGTGGAAGGGAATTTCAGTGTATCTATTCAGTCATCAGCTGATGAGCTGCCAACAGCTCTGTTAATTTTCTCCTGCTGTAATAGGCAGTTTAGGGCCCCAGCCAATGACCAGGGAAGCTGCTGGAAAGAGTCCCACTGATTTCAATGGCTATGCAACAGCACACAGCCCTATATGCCGAAAATTAAGCACAGATCCTCCAAATTTGCTTCTCACAGGCCACAGGACTGTCCTCTGTTACTCACAATTATCATGATTATTGTCATTACTGGATTTGAATTAATGCCCGTAAGCACAGATGGACAGAGATTTTTACTGAGCACAAACTCTGTCATTTAACTAGGACTTTCTCAGAACTTAAAACAAAGAAGAATGGCTCCAGATGCCATTTTTGTCCTTTGCATCCCCACAGCTGCTGACCAGCTATGATGTCCACTGCAAAAACTGAATTTCTCTAAGTGAATTGTAAAATCTGTCCACAAATACTTTACATACAACAACAAGAAAATAAAAACCTTAAGCTGAACAGCAGAGACAGCCAAAGGAATATTAACAAGTTAGCTAAAGACAGGGATCATTACCACTTTAAAAAAATGACTGCTTTGTAGTTTAAAGAAGAACTGTAATTTCTTCTTTGAGCTTTATAGATAACAGTGGGATTGTGGGAAGGGAAGTAGTTCTGTCAGCTCTGCATGAATCCTATTAACACTTTTCTTTAATAAAAGGAGCTCAAAATCTATCATCACTTTGATCTCAGTTCAATAAAGCTAATCTTAGTGTTGGTTTTAACATGGACATTTAATTGCGTTTAATCACCTTCTGCAAAAATCAATTTAGTTGACATGATACTGACCAGGACTGGTCAGCATAGATAAGGAAGAGCTGCGTTCTAGCTTTTCCATCCTATTACACTCACCTCTAAGCAGGCAACTAATTACTGTGGTTATCCTCAGAACACCCTTGGGAGGAAGGGAAAATGCTACTCCTGTTTGTTTGTTGGTTTGGGGTTTTTTCCAAATGAAGAACTCAAGGAACAGCAAAATTAAAGGGCTTCTGTAGATCACATAGTAAATCTTTGACAGTGGACAGAATGAATTGATTGTTTCTAGATGGCACCCTCATGCCTAAATCCATTCTTTGCCTGAAATTAAGACATTTGTCATTCACCAATCTCATGCTGATCACAACCTGTTTTGGTAGTCATCTCTTCTTAAACTGCTGTTTGAAACACCACTGGGTTTTCATAGAATCATAGAACTGCTCAGGTTGGAAAAGGCCTCTAAGAACATCAAGTTCAGCCCTTACCACAGTACCACTGATTTCACCATGACCCCAAGTCCCACATCCACACACCTTTTGAACACTTCCAGGGATGGTGATTCCAATGCCTGGCCTCCATTCCAGCAAAGAATTTGTTCTTAATATCTAGTTCTAATCTAAACTTTCCCTGACACAACTTGAGGCCATTTCCTCTAATCCTTCTGTAGTGACCTTGTCCTGCATAGTATGACCTTCAAGGCAGTATTAAATGAACACAAGGTTTTCCACTCAGAGCACAAAAGTGAATTTCAGGCATATTTTACCACGAAGTTTGCTTGGAAAGCTCTGAGCTTGCCTCATGGCACCCTTTGTGATTCATGTCACAACTTAAATTAACCATAACATTTTGCATTACAGAGCATCCTCCAGCCAAAGATCTCAGCACACTTCCTATCTATTATTATAACCTTTGAACATTCCTGAGTGATCTTGACATCATTTAAGAGATGGAAAAACTGGAACACAGAGAGGAAAAAGGCCAAAAATGTGCAGATGGGCACTTTTCCTGGAGGAGCTAGGGAGGAACAAGTACGTTTGAAAGTTCTCAGGCTTGACAAGAGTAATGAAGTTGTTTGGCCAACTTTGATCATCACAGATGTGCCCAGAGATGATACTGCTTGACACAGTCAACAGCAATCTCCCAAATAGCAAGAAGATTATTAATATTTTTTTGTTTTATTAACACCAAGTGTACATGCAATTATCTGTGGCATGTGCTTATATTTACTTTATGGTAATTCATACAAATTTGATTTTCCTAATAGCCAAATTTCAACAAAACCTTGTCAAAGGTGACTTATGCCAGTTCTCTGTTCTAGCCTTGCAGTATGTTTGCTGTGTTTAATTGGCCTTCAGTGCCTCCTTACTCCTGCCAACATTTATTCACATTTGGCTGAGTGGCAGCAGAGAAGAAAAGTGCTGGAGTGACCTGAAAGAGCTTCCTATTTTCAGGACAACATTGTTTCCAGTGAAGTCATTGGCAGATTCCTTTGGGATGCTTCAGTGGGGGTGAGTAGCTCATTCAATGTGCACTGATCAATGCCCTAGGTATAGGCTGGCAGTTTGGTTGTTTCAGGTTGTAAGAAAATCAATTTTTTCCTACTTTGTGACTCAAGTTTGTGATGAGGAGTGCAAAAAAGGGTGGTTCATTTTGAAAGCACTCTAAGGCTTTTCATTAAAAGAAAGAAAGCTGCCATTCTTGACTTACAATCAAAATCAGACACATTTAATATGCTTTATGTCGTCTAAAATATAAACCTTTCTTGGGGTACTCTCTAATAAGCACTCTGATGTGAGTAAAAGAAAATTAATCTGGCTTGAACTTACTGCAAACCTACCGGCCTGCCAAACAGACTGAATGCTGCAGGTAAGTTGTAGCATTGCGGTTCCGTGCTGCAGTTCTGCCATCTGCAGGCACTGAGAGCAGCTTTACAAGGGGTTTGCGTGCCAAACTTTCTACGTACTTTTTTTGGTCTGCTGAGTGAAGACTCCACAGTGATCAGCCCTGACTTTCGACCCATAAAAATATTTTGTTCCATTTATTAAGAATTAAGACAAGTATTTAACTCATCTGTCCCACTAACTGAGCTTGCTTCTTCCGTATCATTTACATGCTGTGGCTATGAAGCAAGGAGGATACTGAAAGTGATTTTGTCAAATGACTTCTGTAACAGGTGGCACGTGTTAGAGAAAAGCTGGAGAGAGCTACAGCCTCTACCAGAGCCCAGCAGCTTTGGAGGGGATATACAGACAGACCCCCCAACACCATGTGTGCCCAAAATAAGCACTGCAATGAATAATGATGGTGTAATCACTTCAAGGGGTTTAGACAATGAGCTTGAACAGCCTCTTTTTATGCAAAGTGAGGGAGACAGAATTTTTCTAACAGAGATGACAGTACCTCCAGTAAAACTGTTCAGTCTTACACCACTATCTTGGGGAAGAAACTGTTTTCAAAGTTGGGGTGAAGTGCCACACAGAGGATTCCTGTCCAGGTTTCCCATAGCTGGGCTCTCCCAAAGTTCTTCTGAGAATCCTGGCCACTGCACTGATTCTGTTCATGTTCCCAGGCCAGAGATGATCTCAGGCCACAGTCTTGCAGCTGCCATCTCCAGTCTCCTAGGAGCTTAATTTCCTGAGAATTAAGTCAGGACACAAACCAGATAATTAAAAGAAGTTCTCTCATCACTCTTTCCTCACCCCAAGTGACATTTTAGAGTATATAATATTTACCAGCAGCAAAACAGTCTTTTTTCAATAGAGACACTTGCTTCCACTTTAAAGGCATTTCACTATTAAAAGCAGCCTGTTAGAACGATGGGGACAGATTTTTAGCAGGGCCTGTTGGAAGGGGGGATGGTTTTAAATTGAAAGAGAGCTTGTAGTAGATGTAAGGATATAAGGCTGCTCTGGTCTTTGGATGGCTGAGAGATGTGCCACAGCCCGGAGGAGAAGGGACAGCACTGCCACTGTGAAGGTTTGTGCCACGGCTTTGTCAGCTGGGAAATAATACTAAGGAGTTTCAGCAGAGTACCTAATTCTGAGCTGAGTTTGATTCATGGTGGGCTAGTTTGTTGGGTGTAGGTACCTGGAGATGTGCAGGACTCTGGTCAGGCTGCGGCTGGATGTTTCTCCTCCTCCCGGGTCAGAAAAATAGCTCTTACAGAGGTGTGCAAGATCAAATTTCCTTGCCTTCTGAATCCAGGCTGCTGCTTACACTTTTGAGGTGGGTTGTTGCCCCATCTATCAGCTCACTCAAGTTCAGTGAAGCCTCTAAACTTTCCATTAGATAAGGACAATTCCCCAAATGATCGAAAGGACACAGGCAGATGAGGGCTTTTCACTTCTCAGCAAACACCACTTGCCACCACAAACCTCTGCCAAGGCATTTCTTGCCTCCTACCGTTCAGTTTTGCTTACAGCTGGCAGGAACATGAACTGCTTTAGTTAAGATAAGCAGAACTTTTGTGTGTCCACATGGATGTGTCCATGGCATAAAAGCAATTGGAAAATAATTGTGGATGTGCTTAGTTGTGCAGGAGTTGTTACCAGTGTGGCCACAAGCACTTTTTCATGCACAGATTACACATTCGGGTTTGGGTTCTAAACACCAGTATACTATCATAAATGGTGCCACTGGTATTAGGATTTGGCGAAAGCACAGGAAAAATATTCTTGGTTTATGTACTGGAACTTCCATTCTTCTTTAGCCTCTCATTTTCCATATCTCTTCTCCGACTCTCTTCACCTTTTCCTTTGCCAAAAGCATTACTTGTATCACCTCTTTCTTCTACAATACCTTTTCCCAGTGCCCACAGGTCTCTCCTGCTCACCACTGCCCTTTTTCTCTATTCATTCCTCCATTTACAAGAGAAGACAGAAAGGGGATTTGGACATACTTCAAAGGTACTGTTTCCAGTTGTATAAGCTTTGTTTTTGTCACACTGCCATTATCTCCCGAGCACAGACTGCTGGCATCTGAGCTCCAGCCTTTGGGCACCTTCAGCAAGCTCAGGTACCCAAAGGAAGATTATCCTGTGACTTAGGAACCATGGGATCTGTTCTGGGAGACAAAATCCCCTTGCAATTCCAAGTGACACCTTTCACCTCTGTATGATCTTGGTCCATTCCTTTAACCTTCAACATACCATGCATGTCTAAAGCAGGATAAGAACATTTTTTGCTTCATAATGATGCAGTGAGATGGCCCAGAGGGCCATTTAATGTCTCTATGGAAATGAGATGCAAATGAGCACCCAAACCTACACAAGTGCTGTCACTTGCACAGTGTGACGTTGCAAACATGAGGTGGCCTGTCCTGTGGTAACTTTGCAGTCCTTTTTATGGGCACACACAAAATCTGAGAAGCCTTCAGCACAACGGTTCTGGCAAGGATGAAGTTCTGTGTGAACAATGCTGATTTCCCCAGGAATGGTTAGAGATAATTTTCTTGTTCTTCCCTGAACTGTGGCATTGAGGATAGATTTCTCCAACAGCAGTGCAGCATTATGAAACACTGAGCCTTGCTTTCAGACATCGATCATGCCTCATTAGATGGTGCCAAACCAGGGCTTCAGCCTGACCTGTAGCACTAGATACAGAGATATTTCTGTAATACAGAAAGATTAGACATTAGGAGGACTTTCTTCACAGAAAGGATAAGACATTCGAACAGGCTGCCCAGGGAAGTGGTGCAGTCACTGCTCCTGTAGATGTTTAAGGAAAGCCTGGATGTGGCACTCAGTGCCATGGTCTGGTTGACAGGGTGGTGTTTGGTCATAGGTTGTGATACAGGATAAATAATGAATTATTAGAAACTGCTTATTAGAACTGATATAGGATAAATAATGAATTATTTGGAACTGCTTATTAGAACAATGACTATAACTTGCTTGACATTTTCTACGCTTACCAAACAGAAAAGGAGGATGTAAAGGAAGGTCTGGACCATTGTAAGAAAGACTAAGCCAGAATGTAAAGGAACCAAACATCCTGCTATAGGATCCTGACTCAGCCTAAGCCAGGATGTATAGCTTGGACTCAAGCCAAAAGACACAGAGAGCATGTGCAAGGAAGCAGGGTGAAGAATTCACTTGGAAGAATCTTTTATTGGACTCCTAATTTAATCAAAAGACCCCTGTCCACATTTTCTCAAGCAGCACTGCGCAGGCGCAAGTGTATTTAAACGAACTTTGGACTCATTATAATACGAAGCAGGGATAGTTAATAAATATGTATAAGGGTATTGTATAGCTTCATGCATATGTAACCTGTAACTCAATATAAACTAAGCAATGTGCAGCAGCTGGCAAGCACGTCTTTAGGGAGCTATCCCTCATGCGTCTCAGCGCTGAAATAAACATACTTACTTTACAACTTATTGTGAAGTCATTCCATGTGTCAATTGGACTCGATGATCTCAGAGGTCTTTTCCAACCTCATCAATTCTGAAATTCTGTGATTTTCAGTGCCTCCAAGCCCTTCACTGCCAGCAATTGAACAGCAAGAGGCACCACGAACATAAACCACGTGCACAGCTGCTGTTCTCTCCACTTTAATCTCGATTTTCTATTTTATTTTCTCTATTTTCTAATTTCTGCACTTTAACCTCTATTTTCTCCCCGCCTGGGGGTCCCGAGTTAAACAAACCCTCATGGACCCGTCCTCCTTCCCCCAGCGCTGCTTCCCGCCAAAACCCCCGCGCGTCGCGCGCAGAGTCTGCCCCCGTTGCTATGCGCGATGACGCTTCTCGCTTTGCTTTTTCTCATTGGCTGCCCCGCCGGTGACGGCACAGCGCGGCTCGGGATTGGCTAGGAGCGAGCGCGCGCGGGGCACGTCGGGGCGGGAGGGGCTGATGGCGGCCATCGGGGTTCACCTGGGCGCAACCTGTGCCTGCGCCGCCGTGTACAAGGTGAGGGGCAGGGGCTGCTTCGGGGTCTTGGTCCCGGGTTCTGTGCTGCTCGGAGCTGCCCCCTCGGCGTGAAGCCCTCAGGGGCGGCTCACGGCTGTGCCCCTCTCTCTCCCCACAGGATGGCCGCGCCGACGTGGTCGCCAACGACGCCGGGGACAGGGTCACTCCCGCGGTCGTGGCCTTCTCGGAGAGCGAGGAGGTGAGGCTGCCCCTCCGCGGGGTGGTGTGGGGAGGAGGAAGCGAGGGGGCTCTGTCTGCTACTCAGTTCTTCTTCTTCTTTTTTTCCCCTTTATTTTTCATTCAGGTTGTTGGCTTAGCTGCGAAGCAAAGTAGAATAAGAAATATTTCAAACACTGTAGTGAAAGTAAAACAAATCCTTGGGCGAAGGTAAGACAACAGGCCTGAAAGGGGTGGTGAGAAGTTTAATTTTCTCTATTAAAGCTAGTCAGCGCTAGAGTTCAACTTCTCGGCACTAATACTGAAGGCATTTTAACGTAGTGTGGTAGTAGTAGTGCCTCCTGGCACTGGCAGGAGGGTCCCATCTCTTTTAAAAAATCATTCTATTATCATAGAGGCACAGAATCTTTTGATTTGAAAGGGACTTTAATGATCATTTTGTTACCCACCCCCCACCATAGGCAGGGACACCTTCCCCAAGACTGGGTTGTTATTACGAACTTCTTTGCCTACATTTTATTCCAGCAGCAAAGAGACACTCCTGAAAATAGAGAAGTAGAAAAGAAAAGTAGTATTTTATGTCTGAATTTAACTGTAAAAATCTAATTGTGAAATTTAGTAACAAGTTGTATATATGCTTTTCATATAAGCTTAAGTTTCATAACTGAAATGTCCTGTTACCTGGTTGTTTTCTGTGTGTTAAATCCACTGCAGTTTTGTTTGAATGAAACTTTGTGTTCCTTTTATTGCAATAGTGAAACTATTCACTAGTGCCTGTTGTGATTCCTCTGTTAGTGGAGCTGTGATAATTTGCAGTGGCAATTACGGTGACACTAGAACTAAACCACTTGGGTTGGATTTAACATCAAAGATGTGACAACCCAGCTGTGTGCTACAGTGCTTTCATTGACAGGAGCTGACACGATGTTGTCCATTCTGATGTATTTCTCAGCACTTTTCAGATGCAGAAAGTGACTGAAATCTTTTATAACGATCATGGGGGATGGCAGGTTAAAACAATGTGTTGGCTTGTATTGTCTCTTTTTGCTAACTAGTAGGTTTTTTTTCAATCATAAGTTTGGGGAAAGGAGAATGAAAGATCCCAGCAGTCAGAACTGTTGGGTTTTCTTCTACTCTGTAAATATATCTGTAGAGTGGAAACAGGAATTTTTGGTTCAAGTATAGCTTGATGTGTTGGAGATATTATAAGAAATGTCAGCAAAATGAATTTGTGCAATTGTCTTTGAACATGTGATTTATTTTGTTATTTTGAATTTCTCTGGACAGCTCTGGTGACCCACAGGCAAAGAAATATATTGCAGAAAGCAAGTGCTCTGTGAGTATGATGATTTGTATAATTTTATGCTTTTCTTGTCATTGTTTGTGCCACACCATGTCTGTGTTCTATAGTGATTAGCTCTCATCATAGGAGGTCCTTTTGCTGCTATGTGGAATATTTCTGGTTTTGTCCAGTAGATAACCATGTTCTGAGATCTGAGAGCATAATATAGTTCCAATAGAAAAATTTTTGTCTCTTGGCCATTCTCCAAAGGGATGAATTTTAATACATTTCTGTAGTAGTGTTGTGGTTCTTCTTAGTGCTGGTAGGAGATGCTCAGGTTACAGCAACTTGTGATAAAAATGTTTACTGCTTGATTTAATGTTAGTATTTAATTTGCATAATACTGTGCTTGTTACTAGAAAATTTTGCAAAACAGGAGGGCAATTATCCTGGAAAATACATTTGTAATAAAGAAGCAAGTTTTTCTCTGGGTTTTGATTGTTCATATTGATGTGGTTTTTTTTTAAATAGCTAGGGTTTTTCTTTTGGAATAAACCCATCACAGTTTTGTTCTAAACATTGCTTTTGTACAAAGGAAAATTTAATAGAAAAGGGAAGCCTGGACTCTTAAGTCCTTGAATGTCACTGTTGTGTCTGTCAGTTGCTAAAGGTCTTTTTGTGATCTTTGATAAGCATCTTGAAAACATTTATTCCCTTGTAGTAGAATACTAATGCAGAGAATATTTACACTGTCCAGTGCTTTTTACTTGAAACAGAACCTATATTAGTTCTTGTTCTTAACCGAATTACTGTCTAACAAAGGTGTGTTGATTTTGCTTACAGATAATTGAGAAGAATGGAAAACTTCAGTATGAAATAGATAACAAGCTCATTAATCCAGAAGATGTGGCAAAATTAATTTTTAGTAAAATGAAAGGTATATAATAATTAATTTTATAACGTATTTTAGCTTTTTAAGCTGTCCTTGTATTTTTAAGATGTCTTTATTTTTTTTCTTTTACTGAACATGCTCTGCCTGTGTTTATACACAGAGACTGCCCAGTCTGCGTTGGGTTCAGATGTAAACGATGTCGTTGTCACTGTACCATTTGATTTTGGAGAGAATCAGAAAAATGCCCTTGGGTAAGATCATTAGGTTTTTTTCTGTTATTTTATAAAGCAGAAGGGCTGGAAGATCAGCAGTGGGAACTCTGCTGCTGGACTTCACCTTATGACGATCAGTCAAGATTTTGGGATGTTATTTAAGGTAGGAAAACATGAAAGCAAGAGATTAAATCCTGAGTTGAGAAACTTTCAATGGAATTTGCTGGTGTAACCAAAAGAAAGTTTTGAATCACTAAAGTGCAGGAAATTTCAATTTCATGAGGGATAGAACCTCATTTCAGATTAGGATCTTCAATGTCCCCTTTGAAATGCAAATTCTGACCCTCCTCCATAACTTCCCCTCCCTGCCCTTCATACTCCCCAAACCAGGTGGTGCTACATGACCTATTGAGGTCTGTTTTGTTAGAGTGCAGATATGGAATACATACCAGATTTCTACTTGAAAATTCTGTTTGGAAACATTTCTGCTGTAAGAGTTCCTCCATATGAAAACATAAGCATGCTTAAAGCTGAGCATAAATGGCAGCATCTATTTCTGCTTTCTGATGTGGAGAAGCGCTTACATTTAACTGTCGTTAAATAAATAAAGCACACCTAAATGGTCAGAAAACAGTGAGCTGGGGATTTGCAGTGTCTGTAATGAATCATGCTATTGCTCTGTTGTAACTTCAAATCGGAGGAAACAAGTTGCAAGGTAGTCCCAGGGTTTCTGACGTTCCAAGAAAACATGTAAGTAAAATGTTACAAGTGAGGCACACTAAGTTCATTTTGAAGTAACAGTATTCCTCGGGTGTTAGCTGTTGAAATAATGTATCAACAATTTTAATACCACACCTGAAAATAGGTTACTAAGTTTGATTTAGAGTGGGGTTTTTATCTTGTAGTCAAGGGATGTTTTGCAGTTTTCATAGGATATATAGACTGCCAGACCTATGTTTTCTTTGACAATGGGCACACAGCAGACCCAATTACGTGAAATACACAGTAGCAACTGAACTTCTTGGTACTTTTCTTTCCCAGTCACTCAGCTTTGTTAATACCATGCTGTAAACAAGGTCTGATTGGGTGGCACATGTAGTTCAGGTGAAATCTTAATAGTGTGTGACTATGGTGAGATCATTACAGTAAAATGAAATGCTGTTATGGCTCGTTGCAGGGAAGCAGCTGCAGCTGCTGGGTTCAATGTTATGAGATTAATTCATGAACCATCTGCAGCTCTCCTCGCTTATGGAATTGGCCAAGATTCACCCACTGGGAAAAGGTAAAATCCTGATATATTCTTTTCAAGCGGCTGTACTTAAATCCTTAAAAATCTTAAATGAGGAAATGCTGTGTTACCTTAGTGTGAGATTTGTTTTGCTTTTTTCTCTCAATAAAGTGAATAAACATTTAGAAGTTGTAATTCTGTAGTGTTTTAAATCCTTTTGTTTTGGTTTTTGTATTTTGAGAATTGTCTTTAAAGCTTTGTCCCAAGTCTGTGACTTTCTCTTTAGTGAGCTGGTTAATTTGAAGAAAATGCATTCCTTTTTAAACATATTTTGGCATAGCTGTCTTTAATTTTGGGAGATGGGATCATTTTACAAATGCTGGAAGCACCAAAGCAGAGCGCCTGCATTCAGTAGGTGCATTTGGTTTTCTTTATGAATATTCAGATTATTCACAAAACTTTGAAACTAGCAAAGTCAATGTGAACTTTTTTGTTATTCTTGGTGGTTTTTACTGTTCTCAAATACTTCTTGCCTGATTAAAATCTGCAATATATTGTTTGGTGGTATTTTTAGTGTCTTTGTGGACAGTGTGTCAAAATTAACTTAATTTTTGGTTATGATAACTAATGCTACTTCTAATATTTTTTTTATGTGGCAGCAACGTGCTGGTTTATAAACTTGGTGGAACATCACTTTCTATCACAGTCATAGAAGTAAACAGTGGAATATATCGTGTGCTTGCTACAAACACAGATGACAGCATTGGTGGAGTTTGCTTCACAGAAGTTCTAGCTCAACACTTAGCTTCTGAATTTCAGAGGTAAGATTCGAATTCAAAACATGTTGCTGTTATGACAGGGACTTTATTATCTGGTGCTTGCTCTAAAAAAACCCTAAACCTGGCAGACTGTCTGTGAGTGAAATGGTTCAGGTAAAGATAGTGTTGAAGGAACAATCAGTTGTTTGAGGCCAAGGAGGAAGACTGGGAAATCCTTGCATTTGTGTGGATATTGCCTGAAGTTGGTGTTGAACTTAGCTATGATCTCTGCTGTGTCTCGAGGGATGTGTGCAAACCTTCAGTAGTGACACTGCAGTTAATACTAAAGTGTTTACAAAAAAACGTTCAAGAGCTTTAACCTGTATTTCCTTTCAGAAGGAATTATCAGTCAAATTCCTGCCTCTCTAAACTTTTATCACTTTCTTTTTTAAACAAATACAGGTCTTGTAAACATGATATTAGAGGAAATCCCAGAGCCATGATGAAGTTAATGAACAGTGCTGATATTGCAAAACACTCTTTATCAACCCTGGGAAGTGCAAACTGTTTCGTAGATTCATTGTATGATGGACTAGATTTTGATTGCAATGTGTCCAGGTAAGGCAGATCTTGAAGCTGCTGAAATCTTCGTAGATGATGTTATGGAGGTTCAATAGGCTTTGATTTCTGGTGGTGTTTATTTTAGAGAAAGAAAAAAGATGGAAGGCAAATTTGCTGTTTGATATTGATGGTTCTGTTATGCTGAAATCTGTAGTGATCAGGGCAGTCACACTAATAGGGTTGCACTAATGGTTGGAAAATGAAGTGCAAAAAGGCAAAGGAGACCCCATATTTGTTGTCTGGCTGTTGAGGAGAGGGGAGTAGATACTGTAACGATATAATTAAGGGCTGTTTCCTCCCCTTTGTTGTTTTTGTTGTTGTACTTTCCATAAAGAAGAGACAGCTTATGGACTCTATGTAAATGAGATCCAGGATGGTAGGAGTCCTGGGAGTCTTGATGTTTCCACTTGGTGACAGCTGGAGTAGAAAGATGTCTTCTGTCTTTTTGTTCATACTGCTGTGTCCTACTCTGTCTCTTTTCCCTTGGGATGATCTCTTACTGTGATTTTTAGCTCACTTTGACTGCTCTTCCAGAGAGCAGCAGCTTTAGCAAAATGAAACGGACTTTTCCATTCCAGAACTCCAGCAGTCTAAAATAAGGCACAGCATGTTTGCAGGTGTGAGAAGCAAAACTGTATACCTTGGGTTGGCTCAGTTTTGTATAAGGATGCCAGTCTTGTGCGTTGAGTGTTGCAGACTTCGACTCATTGTATTTGTGCAGAGTAGAACTTCCTCTGCAGGCTTGAAAGAGAAAAAAGTAAGCACAGGTTTCTTTTAATTTGCTTTATCTACTCCCTGTGTGCAAATCAGAACGCACCTTGATTTCCTCTAACAATTGAGTCTTTGTATCCATTTTAAAGATGAAGCAGTTCCAGGATTTTTGTTTCTTTATTTTTTCACTAGTCAATGCAGCAATACTGGTTGTTGTCAAGACAACAATCGTGTTTTTGTTCTCTAGAGTGCACAGAAGAATGAGTGTGCATTCTATGTAGGTGTTAATGATGGAATTAATAGCACAGACACTTCCACAACAACAAAATCACTTGAAGATAATTAACGGGAAAAGATGATTTTTCTAAAAATCCCTTAGCACCAGCTGGAGAGCTGAAGTATATTTTAAAAGTTATCGTTCTTCCATTTCAGGTGTTCGTCTCTAATGGATGAGACGACTCTTTTTGAGTGTATTTTTCTTTTCTCTTCTAGGGCCAGGTTTGAACTTATCTGTTCTTCACTTTTTAGTAAGTGTGTAGAAGCAATTAAAAAGCTCTTGCAGCAAGTTGGATTTACAGCAGATGATATTAATAAGGTAATAATAGAAATTGTTTTTCTGTAGGATTCTTCTTAATTCCACAAGAACAATACTTACGGGGTCTGTTTTCCTTGCAGACTGAGATTTTCATTGTATGTTTAAGGATTTTTAACTGGGATCCAACAGAGTCTATAGACTTGTGATCTTTAGGACTTCTATATTTGCTTTCATGTCAGTTATTTGAAGTTAAGTATAAGGTAGAGTCAGATTCAGTTGCGTATTTTTACTGCTGCATATTGAATAGGTGGGGAGGATTTGCCTCCATTCGATGCATTTGTATAACTGCCCAAATTCAGAGGAGTACCTTCCTTAAGTGCAGTCTGTGGACTTCATCCTGCCTTCACTGAACTTTGGATGGGGTTGGCTGACACTTCTGAAGAAAGGCCAGGCTTTGACTTAAAGTTGAACAAATCGCTTGGTGTCTGCTTGGTGCCTGTACTCCTCCTTGCTGGCATAAAAACTTCATGACATGCCAAACCAGAGAGTGCTTTAATCCCAAAGATGGTGAGCAAGGCAGCTGACATTAGTAATTTAACTCAGATGTCTCCTGCCTTGGTGTAAGAGAGGAAATTCATCTTGCCCTCTTCGTACTTGTGCATGGCAAATGGTACTGCATTCATTGCTGTGGAATTCGCTCATAAGTTCTGCAGCTAAAGCTGCCTGGTGCTTTCAGTGACACCCGATGCTGTTTCAGCCTCTTAGTGTTTGCTGTGTCACATCTCGGTTTCACTGGTGGATAATGAAGTATCTCAGGCCACTGTTCAAAGAATGGCTTTTGTTTTCTAGTGGTAGTGGTTTTTAGGTGGCCTTTTAGGCTCTCAGGCTTTAATGCTTTGAATGGAGGACAGTTAAACACTGTAAACATGAAAATAAATAATTTAAGAGTAGTAAATTTGGTTTATGCTTTACACGAGGAAAATTGGGAATTAGCTTTGTTTCTAGATCTGGCTGATTACAGCGAAGTCACTGTAGTAAGACTTGTACTTACGGATAAAACCTGACTTGCTCCTTCCTACAGGTACATGATGGAAGGGTGAGTGGCAAGCAGCACAAGTTACAACAGGAGGAAATTTTAGTTTCCAAGAAAGGAATTTGTAGTGTGAGGGAAATCGGATGCTGAATTAAGCACCTACAGAGTCTGTGAAGCATGTATCTGTAGAGGAAAGGTCCTGAGTAGCCTATTGTAACTGTACCTGTTCTGGCCAGGAGGTTGAACTAAATCACTTCTGGAAGTCCCTTTCAATCTGATGTTCTTTTTATGACTAATTTCTCAGTTTTAAAAGTGTTACTTTATATAGCTGGTTCTGGCTATGAGAAATACTTTCTCAAGACATCATATTTCCTCTAATTTCAAATGCAAAAGTATCACAAGTCAACCAAAGACTACATCAATTTTTGTTTTAATATTGCAGATGATAAAATATCCCTGAGCAGTTTGCATTTCTGTACTGCAGGATGTGACCTGTCTGTTTCATCTGACAGAATAAAGATTTGAAATCATTATGACATGTTTTCCAGGTAGTTCTTTGTGGTGGGTCTGCACGAATCCCAAAGCTACAGCAGCTGATCAAAGATATTTTCCCAACTGTGGAATTACTGAATTCAATTCCTCCAGATGAGGTTATTCCCATTGGTGCAGCCATAGAGGCGGGAATTCTGCTAGGGAAAGAGAATACCTTGTTAGAAGAAGATGCACTCATTGAGTGTTCTGCCAAAGATATTCTTCTTAAGGTAATGCTAAAATTAGAATATTAGAAAATTTTACTGCTGCAGTAAATATATAGCACTAATTATGTATGATTAATATTACAGAAACAGCATTGTTTTATTATTACTTCTACAGATTTGCTATAGATCAGCAGTACATGGTAATGTAGGTTTATTGACAAAAAAAATTTACCAGAATAACTGATTTTAAGGGGAGATAGTTTGTGTCTTTCCTAAGTTGTAATAACTGGACTTCCTTTTTATAGGAATGCCAGGTTGTTTTACTTGCTTTGATGGTAAATGTGAGAGAGGGAATGAATCTTGCATTTCTTTATTATGCAGCATTGTTGTAACACTTCCAGCTCAGTGAAGCTCTTAAAGAAAGACATGAACTCTTCCTTTTTTTTTTTTTTCTTTTTTAAGGGAGTAGATGAGTCAGGGGCTGACAAATTCACAGTGCTATTTCCATCAGGGACACCACTGCCAGCTCGAAGGCAGCACACCCTGCATGCTCCTGGAAATACTTCTTCTGTGTGCCTTGAGCTGTACGAGTCATTGGGGAAAAGTCCCATGAACGAAGAAGATAAATTTGCGCAGGTAAGTATACACACACTTGTGTGCACTTTTAACAGCAGCCACCTGAAAATCAGTTGGACCTGAAAAAAGAAATGGAAACCAATCCCACCACTACCAAAACTTGTTAGAAAATTATAATGTCATGCATCTCTTTGGCATTGATCTTTATTCATTCTTCTGTACATACATAGTATTCAAGCACTTTGTAAAGAAACTGAAGTTTCCCTTTTGAATCCCTAAAGGCTTGACAGGATTTGACACTTGTAGTAAATCAGTTGTTGTGTAAGTTGACTGTTGTAGTAAGATAACCTGAGATGAGAGATCTTTACCAGTCATTCCAGTAGTGCACAGATCCTCCAACATTTTAAAAATAAAACTGATGGAGAAAATGACATAGGTAGTGTGTTGATTACTTTTTGATCTTCCTAGACTGGACATGATCTTGGGTATTAAATATTCGATTCATTACAGTGGTAAGATTAACTGATTCTATTAAATGAGGATTTAAAGTTGTTGGTTAGGAGTCAACCCACAGAGAGAACACAGCTTTTTTGAAACAGTGGTGATGTGCTTTCCTTGGAGAGCACCAGGGAAGGGGCAGATGTGTCTGAAATTGATGGAATATTTAAGAAGAATGTTATTCTACCTTAATTCTGCCCAGATATCTTTAAGGGGATAGGGAAGGGATGTTACCTAATAATTACAGTATGGGTCCTAAGTAAATGACACTGTGGGGGGATAGATCCTCCAGCTATCTTGGTGGTAGATCCTGAACCAAACCACAGAAACAATAGTGCAAAGAGCTAAAAATAGATGAAGTTATGCATCTTACCTGTTGTCACTTCCCTTGAACTGCTATGCATGAACTTGGAGAACTTGATTGTAATCTACGTTTGGTTTTTTTTCACTAGATTGTACTCCAAGATTTAGATAAAAAGGAGGATGGCCTACATGATATACTGACTGTTCTCACTATGAAAAGGTACCCAAAATACTTGTTCTGCTGTTTACCCTGCCATGTCACTTCTGGCAAGCAGTCTTTGCTCCTGTTATATTTAGTTTTGTATTAAGAAATTTCAGCATTTCATTGGCCACAGGGCTGTACAGTCCTAGCAGGGTAAATTCTGTAGAAATACGGGTTTTCTGCAGTACCTTTGATGCTGTCATTGTTTGATTCCTAAAGAAAGGAAGTTTGATTCCTAATACAATTGTGTGTGTTATTTTTAGCAACTTCTGAACTGTTGGTCAGTTTAACCATGCTTGAGAGCAGTCAGGATCTCAGACTTCCTGTGAAAGTGGGTTGGGTAATTTTGCTGAATGGCCACACTCTTGGGGAAAAAGTGAAAGAGATTTTGTCTAGTTATGAAGGATTGTAGAATTTACAGTGGCTCCATCCTTTCAGAGGTAGGGTTGTTAAGCAGAGAAACAGTGCCACAGAAAATTTCTACTTGGTATTTAAGTTCAAAATACTTCATTTTCTCACATTAGCTATCAGTTGTATAAATGCTTATTAATAGACCTCACCTAAAATGCCTTGTTTGTCATACAGAGATTTACACTTAGCACTGATAAGGAAAACAACTTGAGGATTATAGATACAAGTCGGTTGTGCAGAAAAACATTATTTTGAAGGAAGTTTAAGTAATACTTAGATGAAAAAGGGAGAGAAAGTTTAGTATTTCTACCTAAATATTTTGTGTGACTGTATGCCTAGCTAAAGTAGGACTCAATATTTTCTTAATTCTTGGATTTTGAAAATTAGGTTTTCTTTGTTGAAGGAGATCCTTGGAATTTAAAGACTACTTACACTTTAAAAGTCAAGTTGTTGTACTATGACAAGACATGCTTATCAATCCATTGTTATTACTCTGTTCTCACAATGATTATTTTGAATAATATTACCACATATTGTATTTACAAATCTATAGTAAATAAATTCAATTGCAATATTTAAATGTGTTCCTGGATCTATTCCAGCATATATGGAGAAGATAGATGCTTTAAGGGCAATAAGTGCATATATAAACCCTCACTAAAACTTAATTTTATAAACCAACTTCATCTGTGTTGAAGCATGTTTGTCACTGGATGTTTTGATGCTGATCTTTCTTCCTTTCATTTGTGTGAAGACTATTGTTTATCAACATTGGAACACACAGTAACACTGTAAGTGTTGTGTTGAGAATCCTAAACATACCCCTCTCTTTTATCTAGGGATGGGTCCTTGCATGTTACCTGCACGGATCAAGATACTGGAAAGTGTGAAATCATCACTGTTGAAGTGGCATCATAATCCATTTTGAAAGGCAACATTTTTCTGAGTTTATTTTTGACTCTTACTGGCTTTTCTGCCAAAGAAGTGACTCTCTGGGATGTTTGATTCTTAGACGACTGTAATAAACTAAAGTAAAATGTTAATTTGCCATCAAGTCTGTTTGGAGTGTGGTGCAAAACGTTAGTCAAGACATGTGGCAGAAGATCATTGAATTATCAGCACTTGATTTAAAAAATACAAAGCACAAATGCTTGTGCCTGTGGTTCAGCAACAAGCATATTACATAGTCTGAAGATTTTTTTTCTTGACTAATCAGGTCTTGCACCCTTTTCAGCCAGTGTATCTGTGGCTTCAGCAGCATAGCTTTGAACCAGCAAGAACTAGACTGGCAAAAATCCACTCTCTGGTAATTGTACTGGAATCCTGTCTGGTATTGATATTGCCCAAAACAGTGAATGTGGAGCCCATTTGTGCTGGCCTCTTGAGCAGGCTTTTTTTCTGGAGTTTTTTTTCTGTAAAATGGTTTTGTACTATTATCTGAGGAATGTAAGACTTAAATGTGCTTATTTATATGTTATTAAAATACTTTTTTTTTTTGCAGATCCTAGCAATCTCCATTCTGTGTGGCTCTGTTTTAATCTGTATGTTGTACATTTGTCTGGCAAAGATATAAGCTGGCAGGTTTTTTCAATACTAAGATGCAGCAGGCACATATGGTTATGGGATTTCATGGTCTCAGCCTAAAGTGCAGTTACGGAGCAACAGTTCAGTGCTTACAACAGTGTGTTACCTTGTAAACACGGTGTAAACACTTTCTACTGTCAGTGGAAAGTGTCACAGTAGAGTCTCAAAAATCAGAGAAATAGAGCAAGGGATGCCTGTCTGGATTTGAAGAGAGCTACATTCCATTATCTGGGGTTTGAAGTGAACTTGAAAACCTCTTCTACAACCACCTGAAAGTAAGTTGGAGCCAGGGGAGGTCAGGCTCTTTCTCCCAGGCAACCACTGACTGGATGAGAGGGCTCTTAAGCTGTGACAGGGGAGGTTGGGTTGGACAATGGGAGGAATTTCTTCACATTAAAGGTAATTAGGCATTGGAATCGGCTCCCCAGGGAGGTGGTGGAGTTACCATCCCCAGAGGTGTTTAATGAAAGCCTGGAGGGTGGCATTCAGTTGCCATGGTTTTGGTTAACAAGGTGGTGTTTGGTCCTAAGACGGACTTGATCTCAGAGGCCTTTTCTAAACTAATCGATTGTGTGATTCTGTGAAAGCTATGTTAACAGGAAACACCTCATCAGAGGACGGAGCTGTGACGACGGTGCAACTTTT
>VZRN01005169.1:149505-165967 GCA_013397935.1 Dasyornis broadbenti | reverse complement strand
GGGCGGCCCCCCCCAACATGGAGGGCTGGCGAGGAGGTGAGGGGGGAGCGGGTTGGGGACGGGGCCGCCTGGGGCTTTGTCTCCCCCCCCGGGCTCTGCCCGCCCTGCTCCGGGCGCTGAAGGGCCGGGAGGGAGAAAGGATAGGCGGGGAGGCTCCCGTTCGCTCTCGGCGCTGGGAGCCGCTACCGGTCCCTGTCGCCCGGCTCCGTTAGGTCGGTTCCCACCGCCCCTGCCCACAGACCCCCGGCGAGGCGGGGAGGGAAGGCCTGGGGGTCTTGCCCGCTTCCCTGAGGATCCTGCCCGCTGCCCCAGGGGAGCTGTGGGAGGAGGGCGGGAGGCGCCTGGGGTAAACATGGAACGGGGGTGGGACGCGGAGAGAGGCGCTGGATCCTGATGCGGCCGCTGGAAAGGCACCGCCGCCCCCTCCCGAGCTCCTGCACTGTGAACTGTGCTGGGAGCCGGGGCAGGAGAGCCCCGCGGAGCCCCGGGGGGAGGCGGGCACGGCTCCCGCTCTGGACTTCATCCAACCCCTTGATGCCGGTGTTTCGCGGGCGCTGCCGTCCTGCGGAGTGTCTCGTACCTCTAAATCCTCCTGGCTGACAGGGCACCCGCGATCCTTCTGCATGACGGCTGTGGGTCTCTGTTTCCTAGTCCAGTCACCATGGCTGCATCGCAAGTGCTCAGTTGCGCTTGACTACAGAAATTTGGCGGTCTTATTAAAGAATGGAGGTTTCCTGCTTGCTGTAGTTCAGTTATGCGGTGCTGTAACTGTGGAAAAATTGCTCGGTGCTTAGTGTAGCTTTCACCTGTAAAAGTCTCTGCCCTCCAAAATATTTGTTGTTCTTTTTACGCGTATCTACTGTACAGAATAAAGGTGCAGGCATGGAATCATTGATGCGTTTCTCTTGACCCTTTAGAGAAGGGTTGAGTTGGAGACGCTGCAGTTGTTCAAGGGACTCGTGGACTGCTATTACAAATGGTAATATGGGGACTCTGGGATGAGGCATAATGATTTCAATTTAGCTGAGAAATTAAATAGGACTCTTTACCAATTTTCTTATTGTAGCCTGGTATGTGCCATGTCTAGCTTCACTTGAGACCCTCCAAGAATTGTGTAGGAAGGAAAATCTCAGATGTAAATCCATTGGAATCACCAACAGGAGTGTAAAGAGTTATGAGGTGGAATATTTGTGTGACTACAAGGTAGAAGAGGTAAGAGAAACACAGACCAATTTGATCACTCTTTCAGCTGAAATTTAGAAGCAAGCCAAAGGTAGTTTTGTTCATAATATAATGCAGCAGGCAGTGAGGACAAAGCTTTTGTGGGCATCAAATTAAATATATTTTAAACTTTGAACTGTAAACAGAAAATGGTGTAAACTGCGACTTTCAGTATATGGAAGGAAGATCTTTTCCTGAAATTACACACATGTTAGAACATAAAATGTTTCACCATTGTGTATCTGATGCTGATGCTTTAGGTGGTAGCTCAGTATGAATTATGATGCCTCTCCTTTATTTGCAGACAACCATGTGTATTTCTCTCTTGATTCTATTAGTCTGATTGATGAAGAATTAGGGCCATGTGCTGCAAATGGATTCCTGTGAAATTCAGTTTCAGGATTTGTCCTTGTTACAGTTATTTGTCCTTTTTAAAATAAATGCAAAACATTTGTTGCTTCATTGTAAATATAATATTGCATGTATCAAATTAATTACTGTTTGGGGGGGGATGGTTGATATGACCAATAGTAGGGTTTAGACTTTTTTCGCTAAATTTTGGATTTATTTTTTTTGTTCTGTATGTGATACGACTGCATTCTGCTTGTGCATATGAGTCATACAGCAAGTTAGCATAACTTACCACCTGCCTTGACAAACTAGCCTCCTCCTCCTCCAGGTATGACATTAGCAATCAGAGTTCATCCCAACTTTTGATTTCTTTGCCCTTAGAGATATGTAAAGTATGCAAAGTTGTGCTATAAGTTAATTTGCAAACAAAAAACCTGAGTTTTCTCTTTCTCCCCAGTTGTAATTGTTATGGGGATATCAACGCCTTCTGCACTGTGTGCTGATCCTTAACTCCAGAGCTCTTGTGTTTGTCTGTGTGCTCTGTGATGCTGGATTTCAGCAACATGAACTCTGGCTAAATCTGTATCTGTTTTTGTATTTCAAGGGCAAAGCATACTATCTTGTGAAATGGAAAGGATGGCCAGAATCTTCAAATACTTGGGAACCTCAGAAACATCTGAACTGCCCGTTGCTTCTTCAGAACTTTCTTAGAGACAAGAATGAATACTTGTCTCGGGGGAGAGAAGGCAAAGCACTGAAAGTGAGAAACCATGTTAAAGCTTTGAAACCTGCAATTGCAGATTACATTGTAAAGAAGGCTAAACAAAGAATAGCTCTGCAGAGATGGAAAGAAGAACTCAACAGGAAGAAGAATCATAAAGCAATGATTCTGGTAGAAAACACCGTGGATCTTGAAGGCCCTCCTTTAGACTTCTACTACATTAACGAGTATAAACCTGCTCCGGGAATAAATGTGCTCAATGGAATAACAACTGGCTGTGAATGTGCTGACTGCCCTGCTGAGAAGTGCTGTCCAAAGGAGGCTGGGTTTATTCTGGCTTACAATAAACGTAAGAAATTGAAAATCCAGCCTGGCTTGCCCATCTATGAGTGCAATTCATATTGTAGGTGTGGGCCTGACTGCCCGAATAGGATAGTACAGAAAGGGACCCCGTATTCCCTCTGCATCTTCAGAACCAACAATGGCCGTGGCTGGGGAGTAAAAACCCTCCAGAAAATTAAAACCAACAGTTTTGTGATGGAGTATGTTGGAGAGGTACGTATGTATTTATCTCATGTAGGTGAAGTACATACAATCAAGGAAATACTAGATAAAGTCTTTATGAGCTTTCTCTCAGTTTTAACACTTCTTGACTTCTTCACCCAGAGGGTGGTCAGACACTGGAACAGGCTCTCCAGGGAGGTGATCACAGCAACAAGCCTGACAGAGTTCATGGAGCGTTTAGACAATAGTCTCACAGGCCCGTGGTGTGATTCCTGGGGATGTCCTGGGCAGGGCAAGGAGTTGGACTAGGTGATCCTTGTGGGATCCTTCCAACTCAGGATATTCTGTGATTCTACTATATAATAGATTAGTCTGCTTTTGAGTAGAGAGATAAATAAACATTCAAGGTGACAGCAAAATTATATTGTCCAGAACATTTCTTCATTCTAGAGCAGCTATAAAAGGTCAAATGGAAAGAGAATATTTATCTTATGGCACTAAAGCATTATTTTAGATACATGCCCTAGTATTTTTTAAAGGCAAGTCCTTAATTTCTTTCATGGCAATCATTTTGTTCATTCTTCCTTGACCATCTTTATTGTAGTTTTTGCTGTTCCCAAAGCCCAGTTGTTATGAAACTCCCTGCACAGTCTGTCAGCCCCTTCATTTTCTATTTTGTCTGAACTTCTAAGGTAGTATTTCCAAGCATATTTATTACTTTTGATTAACAGCAATAATAAAACTCATAGTATGGACATTATCTGTTTATTCAATCTTATGCTATTTCAAATAGAACTTTTTTGTTATATTATACAGACCTTGAGTTACTCTTGAGATTTTGTATTGCCCTGTGTTTATGTGGTTCAGCCTCTGCTCTGCTCCAGGGCTCTTCACACCAGCAGCTGCTGGCAGCCTCTCTGTTACAATTTATTGCATTTCTACCACAAATCCGCCTTGCTTCTGTGCTGACTCAAAGTATTTCCTTCTGTCCCTCTGTACAGTGTTTACGATCTTAAGTAGATTTCCTGCATGCTTCCTGCCCCAAAGCTTCTAACTTCTCACGTTCATACATACTTCCTTTAAATATACAAGCGGTCAGACATTAAAAATATCTCTGAGGATGGGTTAATGCAGAAAGGTGATTATGTAATTTTGTTGCTTAAAGGAAAGAGTGTGTATTTACCTTTTCACCTGAGTCTACTTAATATCTATTGCTGAGTTCTCAAATCTCATCTGTCAGATTTTGGAGGGATTTGTTGTCCAATTCCATCCCATTTTGTATCTCTCTTGCTCCCAAATTATTATTTCTTTGCTGAATCTGCACAACAGAATGTGTTTAAACTGACAGGTTGCAGATGAAGCTGTTTTAAGCTGTTTCTTCTGTCGACAGTGACACACTTACCTAATTGAATAGGTTGAACTTTGTGAAGTGGTGTGTCTGTCTAAGCTGCCATGAATAGGATCTTTCATTGCAGTCAAAAATAGCAGGAAGAGATGCTTCTGGGAAGGGAGGAAATGAATATTGGACTGTAAATGTGACTACGTTTTAAAGACTGATACCTGTTGGTCATCTGTGCAAAGGGAGAAGGGTGAATCTTGGTTTTATGTGAAGTAAATGAGGCTTTCTGGGTCTAATGGAAATAGTGTGTATATACTTTAGGTAGAAACAGTTGATTGTATTGTCATCATCAAAACTATTAATAGAGGGTGCTGATATGTTGTTTTTTTCAGGGACAAGGTAGTGCTGTGCATCAACCATAGACAGATTGCATCTAGAGAGGCCTCAGTCACTAATTAGTTCAGCTGTATGTACTCTTACGTATTCTTCATTCATTAGATGGAATGCTGTTTCAACATCAACAACTTCCTGTGGTATTTTTTTACTAAGTAAAGGTTTTTTTCTAACTTGATTGGGATTTTTGTTTTGATTTAGTAGTAGTTAATAATATGATGCAGGGTTTTTTTTTTTCTCTTTTTCTTTTTAGGTGATTACAAGTGAGGAAGCAGAGAGGCGAGGCCAGCTCTATGACAACCAGGGAAATACATACTTGTTTGATTTGGACTATGACTCAGATGAATTTACAGTAGATGCAGCTCGATATGGAAATGTGTCCCACTTTGTGAACCACAGTGTAAGACCTTGTTTTGTATACTAAGAATTTGGAGAATTATCCTAATTGTGCCAGAAATGTCTTCTACTGTAAACATTTCCTTACCATATTCACAGTTTTTCTGGAGTAGTTTGCTTCATGTCAGCACAGTCCAGTCAATCAGATGATGTAATAAATAGAACAGAATACTTGGCCTTACTTGGGCTGAGACTGCCTATGAAAGTCTGGGAGTGAGGTGATGCCTGAATTGGCCATCTTATAGGACTGGAGTTTTCACTGAATCTGCTGGTTCTAGACAACCAAAATAGGGTTGCTTTGGGTGTGTTTTTTCCAAATACCTGAAATACTTAACTTGTGACAGGTCCTTAATAAAATGAGCTGTGAGTCAAAGATGACAGGAATTGATGTGTTATTTTGTTGCTAAGCAGGATGGAATGTTACTCTGTATTTAATCCTGCAAACTTGGTAGAGGGGAAAAAAGAAAATTCCTGTGTTTTCTTGGGTTATCTACAGGGGAGAAATGTAATTGTCCCTCCTAATCTAAACTTGCCAGATAACTCAAAAGTAAATTTTAAAGAGTAATTTTTTACAGTGTTTTATTCAAGTTCAACAGAAGTACCTAAAGTAAGAAGGCTGAATTGCATTTGTAAGGATTTCTGAACTAAAAATTATTTCTTATTGACCTAATGTTTGACAGGTGGGCAGTCAGTGTTCTAGAAATACAGAAAATTCATGTCTTCAGGTTTGTGAGATGATGATACTTGTATTCCGTGCAGGCTTGCCAGGGAGAAGGATGAAGAAGAGTTTTAGATACAGACAGTTGCTCTTTACTTTCAAAAATGGAACTGAAGTATTCTCAGTCTTTAATGTAAAGTTAAATGTAACTTCACTTCTGATTCTTTAATGTATGATTGATTTCACTTGTTAAAGAGCAAAAAAGCATGCAGATTTTAACAGTCTCAGAGGCTACTGACTTCTGACCCTTAATCCAGAGAAAATGGAAGGAAGTGGTTTCTAATTCCTGCTTAGTGACCTTCACCCTCCTCCTACCACCCAGCCCATGGCAGGGAATTCAGAAGCAGATTTGTAGTTGACAGTACAAATTCATGCATATGTATGAAGATGTTATCTCTGGCCTGGAAGCAATGCTTAACCATCAATATAGAGTAGTGAGTGTGTGGGGCCTGAAACACTAGGTTGTTTTTGGTTTTCTTTCAACTTTACCTACAAAACCCACAAAAAGAATTAAATACTAACCTCTGAATGTAGCTCAAATTACTTCATGATCATTTTTGTTGTCACCTTTGAAGGTGCCATTTTTGTTTTATTGGTTGTTGCATATTAGTCTACATATTGTGTAAAGGTTGTCTTCTGGAAGAGCTTGAATCTGAGCTATGAATGTTCTCCTGAAATGCTATTTCAGTTTGGTTATTTTAGAAGATAACTTAACTTAATTGCAGACTTCTGTCACTAAGACAAGAACAATTCTTCCTTTCCTGTGACCTTGGTTTAATTAAATGCTTCAGTGAAATTTAATGTTAATTTTTCTAAACAGAAACTGTATTAACTTTTGCTTACAGTGTGATCCAAATCTTCAAGTCTTCAATGTGTTTATTGATAACCTCGACTTGCGTCTTCCTCGAATAGCACTGTTCTCTACCCGAACCATCAAGGCTGGAGAAGAGCTAACCTTTGACTATCAGATGAAAGGTCTGCACATTGTAACAAGGTTCTTGTGGGAACATTGGGGTGCTGGTGGGTTTTACTGCAGCCTCAGGGTTATTTTAGAAGATAACTAGGCACAGCTCTCCCTAACACAGCTCTGGCTTTCAGAACAGTCATTGCTCATGGTGTGTAGTGCAGAGAAGAGCACACCCAGAAACTTTTGCCTGCATCTCTAGTGCACTCCCTCGGTGCTCCTAGCACTTCAGGGATTGTGGCTAGATTGTCTCGTGAAGCAAAGGATTTTGTAGATTTGTCCCAGGAATGCTCAAAGGAACGGTCAGGCTGCCCTTAAATAACACTTTTTTGAATTCAGATTGGCATTTCAGGTAAACTACTTTCTAGTTAATCTGCTAGTAATAGTTACTGAGGCAGTTGTAGCAGCTCAGCAGCATGAGACACCATAGGTTTGTCTCTGGATTCTGGTGCCTGTAGGCATCAGTTGCAGATAAGAGGTCCTATGGAACTGCTGTTTCAGCTGGGATAGAGTTAACTTCTTCTCAGTAGCTGGTTTAGTGCTGTGTTTTAGATTCAGTAGGAGAATAATGTTGATAACTCACTGACATTTTGGTTGTTGCTAAGAGGTGTTTTTCCTAAGTCAAGGACTTTTTTGTGCCTCATGCTCTGCCAGTAAGGAGGTACACAAGAAATGTAAAAAAAAGCTGGGAGCAAGCATAGACAGGTGACCTGAACTGGTCAAAGGCATATTCCACACCAGACAATGTCATACCCAGTGTAGAAACTGGGGAACTATCCAGAAGGGGCTGATCAGAGTTTAGGGATGGCATCTGAGCTTTGGTCAGCCATAGGTAAGCAATTGTATGTGCATCACTCATGTTTGGTTTTTTTCTTCTACTACTAATAATAATCAGCATAGTAAGCATATCATTATTACAATATTTTACTGTTTCAATTATTAAACTGTTCTTATCTCAACCTATAAGTTTTACTTTTGATTCTCCTCCCTGTTCTGCTGGGGTGGAAGTGAGAGAGTGTTTGCATGGTGTTTTATTGCTGGCTGGTGCTTAAACCATGATGCTGCCAAATTGATCTTGAATCCTTAAAACTCCTCTTTCTCTCCATGGTGTCTGTGAACACTGGCATTCAAGGCCAGCTGCACTCTCAGCTGATCTGTGTGGATACTTGGTGGGTACAAAGCTCGCGTTTGAGTTTTGGATTCCGATGCATATGCTAGGTGTTGTACAAGTAGTTGTAACAAAGGTGTCAGTAGAATCTGAATATAGCTTCGCACACAACTCTTTGAACTGGGGTGTTAGAAGGCCTTTAGAAGCTGTTTGAATACCAGGCATGGTCTCGGTCTATCTTTTAGAACTTCCTTACTTATGTTTATCTGTGTTGCAGGTTCAATAGATCTGACTTCAGACTCTGCTGAAGGTCTTAGCCCATCCAAAAAGAGGATCAGAACTGTCTGTAAATGTGGAGCCGTGTGTTGCAGAGGTTATCTCAACTGAGTTCGGGTATCCAAAGTCACAAATATTTTGTTCTTTTTTTAATATGTTTTAAGAAGACTCTTCTTTCACACATATATTCAAGTATTCTTACATCTAATGTAAATAAGGATGGTGAAAATATGGCATTGTGTTTGTAATTGACATGGCATTGGCCAAAGAAAGACATTGTAGTGTTTCAAGCCAATACAAAAATGATAATGGGGATTAAAAATTAATTTTTCTGGAACTGTTGTTTAGGAAGCAGTAAAATATATGCAAAGAAAACTCTAAAATGTACCTTGATTTGAATATTCATAGAATCATAGAATAAGCTGGATTGGAAGGGACCCACAAGGTTTATTGAGTCCAACTCTTAGTCTGGCACAGCACCATCCCTGAGAGTCACACCATGTGCCTGACAGTATTGTCCAAACACTTCTTGAACTCTGTCAGACTTGGTGCTGTGATCACTTCCCTAGGGAGCTACTCCAGTGTCCAACCATCCTCTGAGTGAAGAACTGTTTCCTGATACCCAGTTTAAACCTTCTCTGACTCAGCTTCAGGCCATTGCTTCAGGTGCTGTCACTGGTCCCCAGAGTGAACAGATGTGTACCTGCCCCTCTGCTTCCCCTCATGAGGATGTTGAAGAGTGCAATGTGGCCTTCCCTCAGTCTCCTCCAGGCTGAACAGACCAAGTGACTTCAGGTGCTCCTCATAAGGTTTCCCCTCAGACCCTTCACCATCCTCATGACCTCCTTTGGATGCTCTCTAATGGTTCAATGTCTTTTTTTACATTGTGGCACCCAAAACTGCCCCCAGGACTTGAGGTGAGGCCACCCCAGTGCAGAGCAGTGGGACAATCCTCTTCCTTGCCTTGCTAGCAATGCTGTGCCAGGACAGGTTTGGCCCTGTTGGCTGCCAGGGCACTGCTGACTCATATTCAACTTGTCACAGACATTTGAGTGTGAGCTTTCAGCCATAGGGCTTCAGGAGCTGATTCCAGAGGGATGAAGTGATGTTACATGTTTTCTATACTTTGAGATGGCAGGAGGAATTTGATTTGAATTCTAAATCTTAGTTCTGATAGTTCTTTTGCTTTTTTGTTACATAAAGAAAAGCTTGAAGAGCTTAGCAATAATTTTTATGGCAACAGAGTGAGGGATTAAGGACAGCCAGTGTTTAAATAAAGGTTCACAGTAGTGCAAATTTTAAAATGTTCATGGTACTCCACACAAGGGAAGTAATTGCAGAAAAAAAATTAGATAGGCAAAAGCTCAATTAAAACTTAACCTGGCCACTTCTTTAAAGGATAATTTAAAAATATTTTGATAAATACATTAATAGCAAAAGGAGGGGCAAGGAAAACCTCCATTCTTTATTGGACACATAGTTACCAAAGATGAGGAAAAGGTTGAAGTACTTAACACCTTCTTTGCCTCAATTTTCAACAGTAAGACAGGCTGTCCTCAGGACAGCTGGCTTCCTGAGCTGGTAGATGGGGATGGGGAGCAGAATAGCCCCCACTGTAATCCAGGAAGAAGCAGTTAAGAGACCTGCTGAGCCACTTAGATGTTTACAAGTCTATGCAACCAGGTGGGATCCATCCTAGGGTGATGAGGGAGCTGGCAGAAGAGCTAGCCAAGCCACTCTCCATCATTTACCTGGACAAACAGAGGTTCAGGGGTGACCTTATCACTCTCTACAACTCCCTGACATGGGGCTGCAGCCAGGTGAGGGTCAGTCTCTTCTCCCAGGGAACCAGCAACAGGACAAGCTTTTCTCAAGCTGTGCCAGGGAGGGTTTAGGTTGGACATTAGGAAAAATTTCTTCACAGAAAGGGTGATTGGACATGGGACTGGGCTACTCAGAGGAGTCACCGTCCTGAAGGTGTTTAAAAAAAAAAACCTGGATGTGGCACTCAGTGCCATAGTCTGGTTGACAAGGTGATGGTCAGTCATAGGTTGGACTTGATCTCAAAAGTCTTTTCCGCCTAATTGATTCTGTGATTCTGTAATTGGTATTAACAGATCCAAGGTGTAAAACTTGAACTTCTTAACTGATGTTATGTAGACTTTTTTCAGTTGTTTTGCTCTGATTTTTAGTTAGGAGTCTATAGGAGGACTGCAGTTCCACAGAGCATTTGTAAATATGAGATTGTCGGAAGTAACATTCACTGTTTGTTTTCATTGCAGAAATTTGGCAGTCATGGCTGAAACAAATCGCTGGCTACAGTTTGGAAATAGATAGCAAAAGGTTAAGGAGAGTAGGCCATTGTCTAACAAAGTCAATGCATTGTGGAGATGTTAGGTGCAAAAGTACCCTGGGATTGATGTATATTCACAATTGGTTTGGATTAAGTTTTTGCATACTGTGTCTTTTTTACCTAGTGACAGACTTCTAAGATACTAGGCCTGTATTTTCTGGTTGCAAAAATGTTAACTTCAGTGAAGTTAGACTAGGGGTGAGTATACCCATTTGCTGTAGACATTTGTAAGATGTTCTTGAATGTAAAGGCTGAGAAATGTGCTGTTCTTCAACTGCTTGAGTCATCTTTTTTTTTTTTTTCCTGATCATCTTGAAATTGTCTTGATCTATTCATAATGTGCTAAGTTTTTCTTGGCTTCAAAACCACTGAAGAGCAGTTGAGGTGGGTGATGAGTGGAGCTACAGCCAAGGTCCATGCTCTAGGGATGATCCAAGTGCTTTATTCTCATGAATTCAAAGCTTGTAAAACTTGCATATTGCTTACAAGTCACAAATGTTGACAGGGTCAGGCAGAATAATGTTGCTCCATAAATGGATGCTCCATAGCTGGATGCTGGCTATGTGTCATAGGTCAGCTAGTTACCTTTATAAGGTGCACAGATGTTGGCTCAGGTGAATGAAGTCAAGTACCCAGCATGTAACTGTTTACTTAATTTGTTAGAAAATGCCTTAAATTCCATGATAATTACTAGCACTTCAAAGAGAGTATTTCAAGGTTGTTCCTTAAGAAGCACAGTTACATTTGTACTGGAGATCTGGCTCTTTGGTAGCAAATGACATTTTATATGCTACTAGCCAAAATCAGTTTCACAGTTTTGGTGAAGAGCATGGGCCCCTGGAAATGCTGTGTGAATTTTGTAATCTACAATACAGAGATACACATTGAAATAGAAACTTTATACTGTTTAATGAATAGGAGAAAGCTTGCTTAGATTTAAAAATATTTGATGTGGTCAGACTTACCTATATCCACACAGATGATAAATGCTGAATCTCTTCAGTTTTTATCATGCCATATCTCTAATAATTTTTTAATTTAAAGTTTTAAGTGGAATGTGGAGCTTTCGTGTCAGCAATCTCTAGATGATCTTGCATTGTTTGGAGTCATTAGTGCTTTCTCTTTTACGTAGCTCAAACGAGCAATGCATTCCGTGTGGATGGAATCTGCAGTCTCCATCTCCTTAATCCGCTGCAGTCTGGAGTTTGCCCTGTCCCCGCAGGATGGAGCAGCAGTGGCAAGACATGGATTCCTTACTCTGACCTCACCTGTGCTGGGAGCACAGGGTGGGCCCCAGGCTCTGTCTCTCCCCATGCCCAGTTTGATTTAAATATTGCAAGTAGACGCATTTTAGAAGGTAACAGCTGTGGCAGTTGTACTAGAGTGCAACGTCTGCCTTTTCCAGAGGCAGTGAGTGTTAACACCAGCACTGGAATAACGCTGCTGTTTGTTAAGGATATGTGTGTTATCTTCTGCCATAAATAAAGAACTGTTAATTTATGTTCTGGGAGGTAGCACTATTTTGTATTTATTTGAAGGAAACTCATGGATCCAGTTTCCATCTTAGAGCCTTGAACAGTATTTTATACTTACATATGCACAGTGAATTTGGATTGCAGTCAATGAATTAGCTTAATGGGACACCATGTCACTTTTAAAACTCCTTTTACTGTTTTTATGAGTTTGGCAGAAAATTACCAGATTGAAAAAAGAAAAAGCTGTTTTCAGTTTCTTAGGGAACCTAAACCAGCCCAGCTTCTGCTTTTGTTTTGCTTTGTTGTCTGTTGGCATCGTCATGGTCACCAGTTCAGTCATGTGTATGCACTTCTTGGGGCCTGGTGACCTGTCCTCCAGCTGTTCTTTTTTGTTGTTTTGTTTTTTTTTTCTTTTTTGGGTAGCAAAACTTAAGCTGCAAGGTCACCTGTAAGAAAAGCTATTGTCTATTTATTTAATCTCCAAGTTAAGTCGATCTTTTGGTTATTTTTAATGTACGTTTTAAGAACTGTATTAGAATATGCAGATTGTAAGCTCAGGAACATTTCCTTGTCATACTGTGTCATCTCTAGTATTGCTATTGTCCTATAGTTTTTGATAAAATAAATTAAATTTAGTTTTTCTCTTGTTGTTGTCATTCTTACAAAAAAAAAAATTAGCCTGTCAAAATTAGTTGTGGCACTAGAATTTGCTTTAAAACTGTAACCTCTTAATTCCTGGCCTGTACCCAAGTTTTCTAGGACTGTAAGGACTCCAGCAGAGGGACCATGCGGAAATGATGTGTTTTCAGTTTAGGACTGGTGAGAACTGGTATAAATTTACACTTGCCTGCAGCAGACTGGGTTACTGTATATTTGAGCATCCTGCTAAAAGCAGCCCTAAACTTACATGCACAGTACAGGTATGAAATGAGCCAACAGAAGAGGTTCTGCTCTGACTTTATTCACAGAGGTAGTTCCAATAGCAGTTCCACTCACTCAGGCTTGCTTAAAAAAAACCGCAGAGTTGGTAGATCACTTTTGGAAATTAGGTTAACGAATCCCACAAACAGTAGGAAAGGTAACAGTGGAGAAATACATGGATCTTGAATATCCTTAAAATCATACATAGATTATAGCAATGCTTTGACCTTCCCACCTCTGTTCCCTGTGGCAGAATGCTGGCTGGTTTAACATTCACATGTCACTAAACATGGCACAACGACTGAAGGCACACTTAGACAGGAGAGATGTTGTGCTAATGTATGTTTAATTATTTGGGACTTAAGATCATATGGATGGAAAACCTCAGGTCTTTTTAGATTACTTCTGTGGTTTGGATATTTCATAGGCACTCCAGTTTAAGAAAAACCTGAATTACATTTCCATGTTAGAAGCTAAGAATTTTGGCAGAGAGTTATGATGGCACACATGCATGGAGAATATATTCTCTTGATTTAAAAGTGATGTCTACAGAATGTTGCAGAGGAGGTGAAATTTTGTAGTGCAAGAGCCTTATAATGCAACCACCTGTCTGGGATACTAGGTTACCTTCTGTTGTTGAGTTACCTACCAGGGCAGGGCTGGTAACTTGGGAACCACAGGATTTTAAGTTTTTCTGAAGAACAATTCAGAACAAACCAGAACACACAGGAACTTGATGACAAGGTGTTCGCAATGAGTTGGAGATGAAACATTGACAGTGGTCTGCAGTACCTCACTCAGGAGTTAAAGCCAGACGCTACTTGCTCAATGTAAAGAGAGACTTTTTGAAATGAACAATTTGACTTAAAAACAAATTAAAACCCCCTCACAATCTCAGTAATTCTTTAATCTGTTCTGCAGTTGTTTTTAAAAATAACTGTAGTGAATACTAATTGAATTATGGTAGACAACAATAATAGTGATTAAAGCCAAATTACAACTGCCTTGTTTACGTGGTCATTCTTAGGTATTCCTCCCCACAGTTAATGTGGTATTTTATTAAAACCTGAGATCACATTACAAAGGCAAGCTCTTAGAGCTTATACTAAACATGAAATTTCATTTAGTGTTCTACCCTTAGTTTTGTCTGGTCCATTTTTTGTCTACTTACTGGAGAACTGAACTTTGGGAGGTAGAAAGCTTTTACAGTCCCTCCTGGGACTACTTCCTTTTCAGTATTTCATGGAAAGAAGAATAAAGTTATACAGGCTGCACATTCTTAGTTCTGGCAGCAAGATATTTCTGAAAAAAGTATGACTCAGCATAGCTGCAGATAGTAAACCGTAGGAAAGAGAATTCGGGTGTTAATAAACATGTTGGGTATTACCATGAGGTAATCAGTTATACCTGTCCTCAGGAGACTTTTTTCTGATTGATTATGTTTTCACCTGCTGCAAGTTTCTTGTATAAATGATGCAGTTTATCTGGCTGAGGCGCTTCAGCATCAGGAGTCAAGGGAATTTCAAAGTCAGAGGAGCTCTGGGAGTCCCTCCTCAGCTCCAGATCAGGAGTCCTGGGGCTGTCACTTATTTCCTGAACTTGGGCAGCACCAGCTTCTGCAGCTTTCTCACAGCCTTTGCTTTTGAAGTCACAGGCGCAATCGTGGGCACAAGGTCTATTCTGCCCCAGTGGCTTCCCCCTGCTGCTGTCTGGCTGAGTGTCCCTGGGAGTCTCCTGCAACACAGGAACCACTGCTCTGCTCCCACCTTTGCTGAGTTCCAGGGCACTTCTCTCCTGGGAGGTGATGAGCACTGTGTCCATTTGGCTATCCCAGCCCTGGCTCCCCTGCTCTGATATGTGTGTTGACTGAGAAGAATTTTGGGAGGAGATGTGTGTTGAGTCACTTACACCATCTGAATCGCTGAAGAGTGACTGGGACCCACCAGCATCTGCTGAAGATGGGATGTTGTCCTCATTTTCAGAGCTTTCCTCTAGTTTATTACCCGAAAAGAATTCACCCCAGCAAGGGACATTGGCATCAGACTGCTGCTGGTCACTGGTTACTCCATTGAAATTGGCTGTGGAATAGGCATCTGGTTCATGGGAAAGAAACTGAACTGTATTTTTTGCAGATTCTTCTTCATCATCTTCATCATCATCATCATTTGATTCCTCACAGTCCATGAAGTCCACCTTGAGGGAGGTGTAAGCTGTGGGCCCTTGGTAAGTTTCTGTGCTCTCATTAATGTTTCCTTCCTCATTTTCAGACTGTCCTGTGCTGGAAGGCCTGCTCTCGCCTCTCTGCTGTTTTGGAATCTTAGGCCTTGTAGAAGTCAATTCTGAATCAAAGAGATCATCTTCATCTGTCAAGAAACAAACAGAAAATCAGTAAGAAAAGTTCTTACTAAACTTACTAAATATCTCTGCTAAAACCTTGTTGAGACAAAGTTTTAATAATTCATTTAGAATAAATTGAGGAAAAAGTTCTTTAACCCAGCTGGAGACTTCGCAGGACGTTATTGACAGTGTTTGCCTTGCCTTGTCTAGCACAGTGCCTCCCAGGGACAGTTAAAACCAGCTTTCCTAGGGCTGGTCTAGAAGTGAGGGAGGGAACTCCATCCAAAAACTTACACAGCTGTTGAGCATTAAGTATGTTTTAAAACTGCAAATAAGTGTGCTTTACACGATTAGTGCTGTCTCGCCCTCCTAATACCTAAGTTCATTGAATTTTTCTCCTTTCCAGCTGTTGCTTTGAACACAGACAGACAGTGGTGAACACCAAGGCTTTTGGCACCTCTGCTTAGTCTCAGACTTTCATTTAAGGTACAGTAGCACCATCAGAACCTTTACCTGTATCAGATAATTCTCTCTTGTATGCTCTCTTCAGTGTTCCTAAGGGCTGGTACCTGGGTTCCAGGTTTCTCCTGTAGGACCTGCATAATGGCTTTAATCTACGGGAAATGAGAAAAGCAGTTAATATTTAGAACTCAGCAGATGCTTTCAGGAGCAAAAGTAAATCTTTTTTGTTTAAAGTACACTGCTCCAAGCCTTTCACAGGCACTGCAGCAAAAGTGTTAAAGCAAAGGCAGCAATACCTAGGGGAAAGTTCATGATTCACTGATGAGCTTAAGCAGCTGAAAGGTAGAAATCTCTCCTTTTAATATATTTACCTTAAAACATGCACATAATTCAGAAACTATCTTGTAGTTCCTTGCTTAGAGAAGACAAGATGACAGTGTTCAAAATCTGACTGTGGTTGTATTTAGTAATTATTAAGTGTGAGTCTCCTTTCTTACTAAGAAGGAAGGGAAAAAGGAACAGGAATCTTTGTTCTGTACAGATGAAGAGATACCACAGCTCTCCTGCTCCCTGAGGGCACTTTTTAGCTGCCAACATCTGCAGCAGCTCAAGAGAACTGGCCCCTCTCTGATGCTGTGCAGAGGGGAGGAGTTCAAGTCCCCAGAGAAACCCTCTTTAAAAGAAACTTCTGAGAAGTAGCAATGACAAATAGAAATGGGTCACAGAACACAGCAAGATGAATGTGTATATTCAGCTTCCCCCCAAACAGAGTTTACCAGCAGAAAAGCCTCTACACACAGATAGAAGTAGAATACAAGCACTCACACTCAGCTCAACATATATGTGTGCTGCAGAAAGCCCAAGTCTGTGGGACTGAATACAAAAAAAAAAAAAAAAAAAAGGGAGAGTACAACAACATGAAC
>VZRN01005169.1:121489-149467 GCA_013397935.1 Dasyornis broadbenti | reverse complement strand
AAAAAAAAAAAAAGGGGAATTATCAGACAAGTAAAGCAAAAAGCAGTGGCCCTCCTGAGAGGCTGGGATTCAGGAGGGGAATTGTCCTTAAAAGAACAGAGTTTGGATCACCTCCCTCCAGCAGTCACTTACAATTCCATAACTTTGTCCTCTGTTCCACCCACTGGCAGTACATTGGGATACACATTCACAGGACAGATATAGCTCAGGAAATCCTTGATCTAAATTCCAGAAAAGAAGAAGAAATTTAACAAGTTACATGAACAGTTAAGAATGTCACTTAAAGGCAGCACTGATGCAAGCACATCCAAAAGTACTACTAGTAGTCTTAGGTAAAGACCAATTTTACCCATGACTCTGTCCAAGTGGGTATTTCTGTTACAAGGAAACAGGCCTGAAAGGATACTGAGAACTCAGCCTCACCTAACATCTCACTGCAATTATCAATTACTACACAGACTATCACTGTCTCTGAAAGAAAAGGCTGGGCAGACCTGGAACGTGATCTAGTGATTCCCTGTCCTTACTGCTGTTGATCTTTTCAAAATGCTTTTTTCTTAGTGAACTTCAAGTCTCCAGGTGTGCAGATCAGGTATTTCATTCCTCAAAGACTTCCTCAAGTCTCTCTTCAGACCCCTGTAAAAGCCCATTATGACAAAACAAGGATTTTTCCAAGCGTTATGCTGTTGTCTTTTAGATGATCTCCTCAAGTAAATTTCTTGAAGAATTGTGTCTGGTTTGGGGCACTCCAGCTGAGGCTTTTTCAGTGCTGAGCACTGGAAACACTTTCAGGTTCCAGATTACACTCCTATCTGTACAGATAGTAGGACTGTCCTGGGTTGACCCATAAAGTTATTGCAATTTTGTATCCAGCAGTTATTTAGTGTAACTTTTTGCCTGTTGCTGTCCCGCTTGTTAGTAAACTGTTATTTTGTCACTTCCATCTACTCCTGTGCATTCCTTATCGGTGGAACGGGATTAGTTGAACCTATAAAGGGAGATAACTTGTTCCAGAGTGTTCTCCTTAAAATTGTCTCAAACCAAGACAAAGACCCATCTATGTTTGCATGTGGAGGCAGGAGTGTTACAGTTACCCCCCCCGTACCCCCCCCAATATTCCACCAGCAAATTCTACACTGGGACCGCCATTTAAAATTTTGCATGGCAGAGCAAATTTAAACTCAACCAAGATCTTAAAAACAGTACTGCATTCCTCCATTTTGTAGTGCAAGACTTTGTGACAGTTCATGGTTAGCACTGATCCAGTTTCAGTCCAGTTTCTTAGGAGAAAGAAGTGTTTTTAGAACTTTACCAAGTCATATTAAATGAAAATGTGTGATTGTGAGGAGGATGCTGCCATGACCAACTTCCTTTTAGTCTTTAACACAGGAAGAGGGGCAACAGCGGCAATCAGGATGTGAGAAAATTCTGTTTAAATGTGTGGGCAGAGAAAAGAAAGCAAACCCACCCAAATCTGAGGCACAGTAGGTAAGCGATGTATTGTAAACCAAAACTCCATGCTTTAAGCGTTTTCTTAATCAATGTATACTCAGTACAAGTATACAAACCTCGCTGTATGAAGAGTGGAAAGAGAAACAAGCTCTGTACGTCCTCTCCCCAGTCCTAAAAAACAGAAGAGGCACAAAAATTAGGTAACTGCTCTTCATCCTTGGCCAACAGACCAGCATAACCTACTCTTAAAGTCCATTCTGAGATTCAGTTATACAAGATACAAACATGAAACAACAGGTTTCTATGTGGCCCTAATGCTCACCTCACTATTACACTGGTTTTCTTTTTCCTTTCCCCAAACCACATAGTGGAGGGTTTGATGCTGATTATGTGCAGGGGAATTCCATTGTGGCAAGTCATCCCACAGGGCAGTCTGTTCCCTCGGAAGCAGTCATCATCCTGTCCAGTGGAATATAAAATTATGTTCAACAGTGACATTTTTTACCCAGAAATTAAGCAACACAGTATATAGCCAAACCAAGTTCAGTAACTTCCAACTCCCTTGAAACATTTTTTGTCACACCTTGCTTCTTTAGTGCAGCTAGCAAAGCAAATCAGTCAGATACACCAATGCCCCAATGTGCCTTTCTGGGTTCTACCTGTGCTCCTCCAAGTTGGAGCCTCCAGCCTGGCAGACACTCTGGAGAGGGAAGGCCACGTGTTAAAACCACACAGTGTGTGGCAGCAGCAGGGATCATCTTACCTGATTTTGATACGTGGAAATAGATAATACCTGACTGATCTAGTCTGCTGCTTGTGTCACTTCACTTAAAACCACAATTTTCAGGGTCCAAATACAATTAAATTATTTCTAGCATAAAGTAATGTACTTTTCCTTTTTTCTTTTTTTAAACTTCAACCCACTGACTTTTCACTCTGCTTTACATTAAGCCACCATTTCACCAGTCTTCATTAACCCAACAGGTCCCAAACATCAGCACCTATAACCACACTTTCACAACAAAGTTAGGGAAGGCTTTGCAGAGTGAACGCACCCGAGGATGTCGACAGGCGTGAATCTGCGTATGTCGGTCTGTGGTAACATGGCACAGGATTTCTGGCATGTTCCTGAACATATCAAGTTTGTTCATGTGCACCTAGAGAAAGGCAGAGTTTACTCTTTATAAGTTCAATGTGTTTGCCAGACTGCAGGTGGAGCAGCTATACAGATGTGATTCTGCTCTCCACAAATGCTGGCAGGCATTTAAATTATTACTTCCACTAATAATGTCTGAGCACAGATGTGTCAGCCAAAACATGGACATCTAGAACAAGTAGAACATACCTTCTATGCTGAAGAGGGATGAATATTCATGAGAAAGTCAGAATATATCTATTAACTATAACTGCTGTATGCAAATCACTCATCATTCACAAAATAAAAGGGAGAGAGGTAAACACTGAGCTCAAAAACTGGGAATTAACCTCTTTGGAAAGTCCAGATGTCTCAGTCTGAAGTCAACTAGTTAACTCATTTTGAACACAACTGCACTTTTTAAGACAAGTTTATGAAACAGGCACAACTGTCACCTAGAGCAGCCCTCTGAACAGCCATTGCCAGCTCAGTGACTGGCCACAATCATTACTGAGGATCTGTTCCAAACAACAATTAGAGAAACATTACCTTGATTCCAAGTTCCTCACTGAGATTTATGAATAAATACTCATATCCGTAAGCAGCTTTGCAGTTCAGCCACACAACGTGATTACGAGACAGTGAGGTCCAGCTTCGCACTAACTCCAAGATCCCATTTAAACATTCCTCCTGAAAAGTGTAGAAAAGGCTGTCAATCATCTTGGAATATACTTTCAAAGTGCTCTGATTTGGTAACGCAAAATGGCATTGCATTGCAAGACTTACCTAACAAAGGGGTGGTTAATTAATTAGCCGTTTTAAGGGCCTTTCTTCTCACAGTTTATTTAGACTTACCCGGCTTGGTATGTGATAAAAATTGGGATCACAAAAAGTAGTGTCCAAATACACACTCTGGATGTCCTTCACCCTGGAGGAGAGAAATATAATATCAGAGTAAACATTGCATCACAGTGCTAAGACACACCACTTCCTGTCTCTTCAAAAGGAGGTAATTCTACCTCTTTATTACAAAGAATAAGTCAAAGGAGGCTTGTAACTGCAGCACTGCAATTATATTTAATCCAGAATAAAAAATGAGGAAAAAAAATAATGAATACCTAGCCAATTTTTCCATGCCATATGATCATCTATTCTTTCTATATCCCACAAATAGCTCACCTGGTCCCTGAATGCAAAAGCTCCATTCTGGCTGCTTCTCCTTTTGCAAGCCTGAAATCCCCCGTGTACAACACAGTGCCATTCTCACCTTCAAATAGAAACCTGCAAACAGCAACACTTAGGTCAAACTCATCAATGTAAAGCATTAAATGCCAGGTGGTGAAACATTTAAAGTATTGAGATGACATACATGACTGAACCTGGACAGTGACCAGCTGGCAGAAGTGTCACCACTACATCTTCTTTCTGGAAGAGATGGGTTAGCATTATTTTCAGACTGTAGTAAGTACTACCAGTACTTTCATCATCACAATGAAAAGCCATGCATTACTCCCCACAGCCTCCTGCAGCATTTAGCATTGTTTTTAAATCCAGAGAGTCTCTTTGCATTGCAACAAGCACTAAAGAGCAACGACCATCCTGTCAGGCAGAAGAGAGGACCACGTGGTGCTCAATAAAGCAAGTTGGACAGAAGACAGTTCTGCTTCCTTGATTCCGGGTGAGCAAGTACAGAATCACAGAATAGTCTGGGTTGGAAAGGACCTTTAAAGTTCATGCAGTCCAACCCCCCTGCAATAAGCAGGGACATCTTCAACTAGATCAGGCTGCTCAGCTCCTCATCCAGTCTGACCTCAAATGTTTCCAGGCATGGGGCATCCACCACCTCTCTGGGCAACCTTCACCATCCTCATTGTAAAATGCTGCTTCCTTATATCTAGTCTGAATTACCCCTCTTTCAGTTTGAAGCAATCACCCCTTGTTCTGTCACTACAGGAGAGGAGAGGCACATACATTTTTAAAAAGCTTGTCCACTTTGGATGTTGCAGCTGTGTTTTCTGTACTTGTTTAAACAGCATTACTGGCCATAACTAATATGAATCTTTTCCTGTAACATACCTCACCAGATGTTTCATCTTCTAAAGAAATCTGAGTTGGAGTTTCAACCTCCAATGCAACCTGTAACAAAATGATTAATTGCATTATAGGATTTACTGAACACTCTGTTTCATGTTTACAGCTAGGTATTGGTTATGTAGACATCTCTAGCTCTCACTGTGGCTAATGCTAAGCCTGTAAAATTAAACTCATTTTCCCATAGTAAATCATAAATTTCCATTTCCAGTGGAATAAAGTTTCCTAAAAGTTATCTAAAAATTAAATGGAGATACCTCAACCAAGGTGTGCATGCCTACAAAAGTTAGAGCATGTTGGACTTCTTCCAGCAGCAGCTCTTATACCTCTGCATGGATCACATGCCTTATCTTTGGATGACTACAAATCCCAAAACATCCCAGTCCCAGAGCACAGCTAGGACAGCTCTGTGCTGCTGCACTTCCCACTGCCCCCCTATTACCAGAAGCAGAGCCCACAAATCCCTGGGAGCATGTAATCATTTGTTTGTGCAGAGAGAATTATTCTTATTTCTGTAAAAAAACTCATGTTCAATTTCATAATGCCTGCATATGCAAAGGGAAGAAAATAACTACAACCTGTAGTTAACACCGTACATAACACTGATCCCTTGCAGTTTGGCCCCAAACACTGGAAATCATGTTAATTTATTAAGTTCTTCAGTGATTTTATGCCACTAAAACTTCTTCATGTTACAGTCCATTTTCCAAAAAGCAAAAGGAAAAGAATATAACTACAGATTATGTATGCTCCAAGCACTAAGAGACTGAGTGAAGCAAATGAAAAGTTAAGGACAGCAGCAAAGAGACATGATCAAGGTAAGGAAATGAAAACAAATTCCAGCGTACAAATGATCAGTGTAAAGATGAAGACCATGTAAAGCTGAAGTTGAGAGAAAAGGAAAAAAATTGTGGAGGGAAAAATAATTAAACAACGAACAGCAATAAAGCAATCCCGCATAGCAAGCAGCAGGAAAGGCACATGGTTGGAAGTACTTAAGCCCTGAAACACTGTATCAGCACCAATATTTAGACAACCCTGAGGAGCGGGCAGCTTCTTCTTTCCGGGAATCACTGCTTGGAAAGAGCTAATTTCAAAATAAACACACACTCACAATATGATTCTCCCAAAACTTGTACTTCCAGTTAGTCAACAACAATTCCTTAGTTACTGGTGAGCAGTATAGTTTAACTTTCAAGCTGTGAGGAGACAAAAAACACAGATAAGTGTTTTTTAAAGTAGACACAAGGAACAATCTAACGACACATCAGCACCTGGCACCCAGTACATCAAAACCTATGCACAGAAACCTCTCATGTGAGGAGACCTGCAGAGCTGGAAGCCTGCAGGCTTTTCTTCGGCACAGCAAACCCAAACTCACCCCTGTGTGCCCCTGCCTGCATGGTTTTGTGCAGACATAAATGCAGTGTGTAGTAAATGGTCATGTGCAGACCTATCTGTTTGTTTCTATATGCCTGCACACACCCCTGGAACAGGCATTTGGGGCAGTCAGCACTCAGGAGAACACAGAATACTCCATACGAAGCTTGCACAGAGACCTGATGGGCAAAGAGAGATTCTCTGCTTGCATCGGAGGAGATGCAATATCTACTCTAATAAATCAGAGCCTAGGAACTAGTCCACAACCTCCCTGGGCCCATTGCCACATTTGATCATCCTCATGGTAAAAAAGGTGTCCCTTGCCCTTTCTTTATGCACCTCCAAAGAGAATCTGGCTCCATCTTCTCTACCCCTATCTGCAAACAGTGATACATACTTGTCTCCTACTCCTAAGGCTGAAGACATCCAGCTCTCTCAGTCTCTCCTCACACATCACACACTCCTGCCCCAGAGCAACATGGTGATCCTGCTCCAAAACACCTGTTTATTGTCCAGGAGAGCCCAGGTCTGGACTCAATACTCCAGAAAAGTCTCACAAGTGGGGCCAAAAGAAAATAACTTTCTCCCTCAAATTGCTGGCTGCCTGCTTGCTTATACACCTCAGAGAGCACAGCTGGCTCCCTTCACTGCACAGGCACAGCACTGTCTCTGTGTACCAACACACTTCCAGGGTGGGGCATAGAGATCCTCATGAAGCTCATGAACATCATGGAGTTCAACAAGGCTAAGCGCACCTGAGTCTGGGCAATCCCTGGTATCAAAATAGACTGACCAATAAACGGGTTAATAGCAGCCCTGCAGAAGATTTTGGGGTATTGGTGGATGAGGGGCTGGACATGAGCCAGCAGCATGCATTTTCAGCCCAGAAAGCCAATCGTATCCTGGGCTGCAGCACCAGCACTGTGGGCAGCGGGACAAGGGAGGGGATTCTGCCCCTCTGCTCTGCTCTTGTGAGACCCCAGCTGCAGTGCTGCATTCAGGTCTAGGGACACTAGCACAGAAGGACAGGGACTTGTTGGAGCAGGTCCGGAGGAGGCCATGAAGATGCACAGAGGGGCTGGAGCACCTCTCCAATAGAGGCAGGCTGAGATAGCTGGGGTTTTTCAGCCTGGAGAAAATTCTGGCGGTGGGGGACATCACCGCAGTCACTTGATATTTAAAGGGGGCTTTTAAGAATTATAGAGAGGGACTTTCTACAAGGACATGGTGACAACAAGGGGGAATGACTTCAAAACGAAAGGGGGCGGGTCTAGACTAAATAGGAGGAAGAAGGTTTTTACAATGAGTGAGAGTGGTGAGGCACTGGAACAAGTTGCCCAGAGAAGTTATGGATACCCCGTCCCCGGAATTATTCGACGAGCAACGTGGTCTAGTGGGAGGTGTCCCTATCGCATTCCCATCGTGTGGTTTATGACCCACGGCAGTACCCGACGCTGTTTAGCTCACGCTTTGCCGCGTTTTGCCCAGTCACCTCCCCCGATGCCGCCCCGCCGCCAGCCCATACCTGCCCTCCAGTCTCCTCTTCAGGGCGGGCGCCCGCAGCCCCTTCATGTGATCTGAGGAGAGAGGCACGGGATCAGTCGGGGGACACACGGGGCGGGCCGGGGGGGAGGGACACACGGGGGGGAGGGACACACGGGAGGGGACCCTAGCGGCCCCTCACCCTTGTGACAGTGCGACAGGAAGAAGGCGCGCGCGCGCAGGTTGTCGCGGTCGAAGCGGTCGATGGACACAGCCGGGTACTCGCGCGTGCGGCCTCCGAACCGGCTCATGGCGAGCGGCGCGCGCTTCCGCCTGCCCGGCGCTCAGCCAATCCCGAGGCGGCCCCGCCCCACGCCGGCTTATCAGGGGTGGGCACGGCCTTTTAAAGAGGCCATGGCGGGCGGTTGCCTGGCGACCGTTGGCGTCGTGAGGGGAGGCCCGTGAGGGGAGATGAGCGAGGGGATGGAGGGGAGGCCGTGAGGGGCTCCGCCACCGCGCCTCGGCCGCCACTCTGCTCCGCCCTGCCTGGGAAGAGTCCCCACTTCGTATCTCTCGAACCGAGGTGGGCCGCCTTAAGGGCTGGGTGGGTGGGTTGTGGCCATGGCGATGGGAGCACGGTGAAGTTACGGTCGCAGCGCTGATTCAGGCCGAGATGTCTGCCTGCACACTTCGGAACATACAAGGAACTGGCGCGTAGAGTAGGTGGAAGTCACGAGAAAGAGGGGAAATTTAGGTTAGATATTAGAGAGAATTTTTTTACAGTGAGGGCGGTGAGGCACTGGAACATGTTGCCCAGCAAGGTTGTGGTGCCCCAACCGTGGTAGTGTTCAAGGCCACGTTGGATGGGGCTTTGACCAACCTAATCTTGTAGAACGTGTCCCTGCTCATGGCAAGGAGTTGGAACGAGATGATCTTTAATGTCCTTTCCAATCCCTTAACATTCTGTGAAATCTCTTACTGACTCTTCTGAGACCCCAAGCAGATCCTGTATTTGCTGACTTAGGTTAAGTGATGGAGGTACAGCCCTCTCACTGCTCTGGCCCAGGGCCTCTCCTGCCTGGGGACGTGGGGCTCCTTCCCCGGGCTGAGGATGCATCAGGGCCCCTTGTACTGCTTGATACCCTGGCCTGGCCCCAAGGTGCCTCTAGTCTTCTGCTTAAAGTTTACTGGTGAATATGGGTGTGTACCCTAGGTATACCAAACTGAGTGAAGATACAGACACCATTCTTCCCCACCACGAGGTGCACAGGGTGTGACCCACAGTCCTGCTCCACCTGCTCATATAGAGCCCGTCACTCATGACAGCCCTCACCCAGCAGCCAATTTTTCAGGACTTACTCTGTTCCTGCTCCAGTGTCTGGAAGTTAAGTACCATCACCTGCTCCAGCAGCTGATATCACAGGCCAGAGGTGTTCATACCCCGAGCCTGACTCCAGGAGCTGGCACCAGTGTTCACACATACACAGGTTTCACCAGGAGCTGGCACTTTGTCCTTGCAGCACACACACATGTGGAATCCAGAGCTTATGCAGAGAGATAGTTAAGATTTAAGAAGAAGATGCAGTAGAGTAGGACAGTCTGTGATGATCAGGTGTGGGGCTCAGCCAGGCATGTATACTGACTGGCCCTGTTTTACACAGGGCCGGCTTATTTTATACTCCTTATTTTATACTCCCTTCTGTCTGTTCCTATCTTTGTTCCTCACTGCTCCTGCACATTCCTCACAGATCTATACAGTTCCATGGATTCTCACACCTCTGCAAGTCTGGATCCCCCTGGTTAACAGTCTTATAAGTGCAAAGTCCAGGCTGATGTCCCTGGATGTCATTCCTGTTGTTTCTTGATAGCCGTTAGTGCTAGCAATGAGGTTTGTTTCTCTATGTTTGTTTTGTTAGGTCCTTGTCTCTGCATATTTTGTTTGTTTTCCCCTTTTTCCCTAATTTCCCAATCCACAAGGTCCCTGGTCAGATAGCCTTGCCGGAATAAACATTCTCACACTCTTCCTATGCCTCATGACTGGCCAGGTGCAGTTCTCATCACCACCTTCCTTATTTGCTGCTTAGGTTTGAGTCCCCATATATTCTTGTTCTATGGTTTCCTCCGTTTCCTGTAATTCCATTGTGCAGTGAAAATGGTCCTTGAGCAGATGTCCTAAGGGAGCAGACACTGTCCTCCCACAAAAACCCTTACAGCTTGTGTAACTGTTCAGGAAACCACCATATGCAAGCCCAGGCTAATCAGGATTCCACAGTAACTGTGTTATGATTAACAGTGAAAAATGTGTTCCCAAAGCAAAATCACTCCCTATTTACCCTAAATTAGGAACAGGCAAACATTGTCATCTTAGCAAAGTCCACTGATCAAAAATGCCCTGTAAATGAAAAGTGTTAATATTAAACTGAATTTCTTACTATTCTTGTGTCTTCTTTATTTGCCTTTATCTGTTTGTTGTCTTTCGTCTCTTTCCTGATTTCCTGGCTGGAGTACAGCTGTCCCCTGCTCTGGTACAATGAAAACAGCTCTTTGCCTGGAATTCAGACACACAATAGACAAAGGGTACAATTTTCAAATAGCAGCCCAAAAATATCGGGTTGCTGTTCTCATTTTTTGAAGTCACCAAGCTGGAACTTTCAATATATAACCTTTATTTTTTGGGCAGGAATGCCTGTGGACAGGCACTGTGAATTAATGGTGACTCAGGAAGTTCCAGACCTGCCTACATGTCTCGAAGAAGAACATTCATTAGGTGAATCCAGCACGTCCTGTAAAGAAGTACTTAACGCTAATAACATGTAAGTTATCACAAGACACTTACATTCATTATAGCTTAGCATTTATTAAGACATAATGTTATTGCTAATCATATTGACTGTCTAAAGTCCATATTGACTGACAACAGTTCTCATCAAACACTGATGAACATACAAAGGGCTTGAAAAATCCTGTGATGACTGCAGAAGAGCCCTTTGCAGCACAGCAGAAAAAAAATATGTTGAGATAGATATCTCAAAGACAACTCTAAATATTTAGAATAAGAATTTGTGCTTATCCTGTTAATTTCTATTTGATGCCTCATAACCAGGCAGGAAAATTACTTTTTTATTTTAGTAAATGGCTGCTTTCAATTGCAAAATGCTGCAGTGCCTGATAAAAGAATGCTTGGAGTACTAAACTGCAAGAAATGGTTTAGTGTTGCTAGAAAAGAGCCCTTTTACATATTTTTATTGATCTCTAATAAAGTGTAATTGATAAGAGATTAAAGGCTCTTTCTTTGTCTCCTGATGGCTCTCGTACAATTAGATGACAGGTGTGCAGACTTCTTTTTGCTAGTTCAACATTGCGATAACAATAATTCTTGATACAGTTTTCCCAAAGATTTGTATCCTGTGGTGCAAGATTTTTTTTCCAATTTCTGCTTGTCTAACAGACTAGTGGTATTTTGCATTTGATAAGATTTCAGCATTCAACTTTTCAAGGTCTCTGTTGATATAGGAACTTGCCAAGTAAAGAAATTTTGCTCTATGTGCAAAGTTTGGAGGCAGCATCCTACCCACAGGGAGGGAGACTGTATTCATCCTCTCACTGCAAAATCCAGAAGCTTTCATTCCTTGGAGATATCTTCCTAATTATGAAGTTTGGTGACATTTCAGAACTAGGAAAGGACTCATCTCTGATCATACCTGCTAGGCAGGATAGTGATGTGTGTGTTTTGCTTAGAGAAGCAGCAAAACTTCTATTTTAGCAGCAAAATAAGTTACATTCAGGAAAGTAAATGCAATGAAATTCAGATATAAGATAAAAGTCAAATGATTAATATTTTTTTTAAATATAGTTCAGATCCATCCCTGGTGAGTATCCACTCTCTGCAAATTTTTTATTGCTTTTTTTTTGTTATTGCTGTTGTTTTTAGTTTGTTTGGGGTTTTTTTTCATGGTTTATGTATTTATTTAAATTTTTTTCTGTTTGAGTTTAATCTTACCCCAGGTCTGCTCTTTCCAGGTGTAGCACTTGATTAACCTATTTACCACTTCCCAGCAGATTGAACAAATGGGTTTTGTGTGAGGTGGAAGTCAGTGGCAGTCAGTTTGACTGGGCAAAGGTAGAAAAGGGTGAATTCTGGTACATTGTGTGCCTTGTCTCCTTATCCATTTTATCTCTCAAGATCTTTTCTCTGTCATCTGCACTGTGGCCATTTGACTGGCCATGCGTTTCTATTTTCCCCTCCTCTCCCATCCTGAGTGTTTACTGTTCTTCAGTAAAAGCCCAGATCTTTATTCTGTGGTTCCCAGTTTGCTGTCACTTCAGGAGAAAGAAAGAAAAATCTGAAAAGCTGTCTGCCTGCCCCAAGTGGACAGCAACTGCAAAGATGTGAAATTTAAAAAATGCTGCATTTAATATCTTTTAATGCATCTATATGCACAACTAAATTTTAGGAAGGTTGAGTCAAAGTGTATATGGAAGTTCAGATGAGCTGAGTTTGAGATCAAGTGGTACATTTGTTTGATTCCAGCTGTTTATAAATTTTTCCTTTTTTAACCTCAGATGTTGAGTTCTATAATTCCTTTATTTTAAAATTTTGTTCTATCCATTACTCTATGTCCCCAGCAAAATCACTTACTTAAGTCTTCTCTATTTAATTTTTTAAAATCTAATTTCAGGAAGAAGTCTGAAGTTTCTGAAGTCATGACTAAAGCTGACATCAAACCAAAATCTATGCATCGTGCCAAAGTATGGTCAGATGATGTAGAAAACTTATACAGATTTCAGCAAGCTGGATACAGAGATGAGGTGGAATATAAACAAGTAAAACAAGTTGATGAGGTAAGATTTAGAACTTTGTAAGGGTTATTACTTTAAATGTCTGTCTCACGTTAAATGCTTAAATAAAAATGGAGGTGCTGCTTATTTCCTTTTATTTAGGCTAGGTTCTGATACAGTGTGTTTCCTCACAGGTCTGATTTGAATTCTTGAGCTGTTGTTAACTGCGCAGAGTAATTAATTTCACAGAAGTGAAACAGAAACACTACCCAGCCTGTGTTTTGATCCCCCTCTCTGATGCATTTATAAGCATCATAGATCTCTTTGAATAGCTATAGCTGATCTCCAAAGGAATAATTCAGTGTTGAGGGAGGGAATGTTTCAAAGTGACTTCTCTGAAGCTTCCCCAGTACTCTGTCAAGAGACTTAGTAGGAAACTCATTGGTTGTCCATGGTGTCAGTCCTGTGTCATTACTACTGCTTCAGTTTGCAGTTGGATTGTGTGGTAGCACGGTCAGACTTTGTGCACACTTAAAATTTGGGCTCTATCAAAATGATGTCCACAATGGAAATATTTGATGCCAGCTGTGGTAAATGCAGTTGTGACCCAAGGCTCTTGTCAACACCAAGAACTTGTGCCTCTGCTCACGACAGCTGATGGTGATGCTCCCCAGCACATCAAATGAACTATTGAGTAGTGGCCAAATATCCAGTGGCTACTTGAGGTTCAAAATAGCAACCAAGAGGTTAATACAGAAAATAATACATCATCTTTATTACAGCTCTGTAATTTATCTTCCAAAGCAGCAAATACAGTATAAAGAACACACCTTTAAAAGATGTTGACCTCCTGTGCACATAAGAAAGCACAGACAGTTCCGAGCAAGTCACTCCCTATCCTGTTAACTCACAACACAGCAAAACATTGATGTGCATAATAAGATGCAATTCATTATTTTATAATGAGTTCTGATACCACTGCAAAGGCTGTGATATAATTTTCAGTAACTGCAGAAGGAAATCATGTAATTAGTGTGGTAGGATCTGTGTGTTTAGGATTTATGGCAGGGCACAACCACTGGCAGTTAAACCTTGATGAAAGTTAAAAGAACACCACTGACTCATTGTAAAGTGAGTGTGCATTCTGTTCCAGCCTGCCAGGGCCTGGCACTCTCTTTCAGCTTACATATTCTGAAAAGTCTTCTTTAGTCCGTATTAGGTTTTGGTAATGCAGTTGTTACTAAAGATGCAATTATAAGGTAGGTAGAATGAATATTAAGGCTGTTATGTTTAGACAGACAATGCAAATAACACAGCTGCATGCCTTAAGTCATAAGGTAAATGATGAACCTACTTCTGGGGCTCTCCAGTTAGAGTATGCTCTAGTCTGACATCCTGTTGTCAGCTCTGCCTGGAAGAGAAGTAAGATGCTTATTACCAGATTTTTAAGGTTCAGTTTAATCAGAAGCAGTCATAGATGTTCAAGCTTAGAAAGCTACTAAAGCCATAAAGCTGTTGAATGTGCAAGTGCTTAGGCCTTTAGTTTAAAGCTTTACACTGGAACAGTGAAGAGCATCAAGGTAGTGCTGGTTTTCTGTAGGACTGCTGTCTTTCAGACTATGATGCAGTCTGCAGCTTACTTTATTTTCATGAAATTGCTAATGAAAAGCACAATTTTCATGGTCAGAAGGATCTGGAAGAAACCTTTAAGTGTATGTCAGTCTTAGAGAAGCAGAATCTTGCAGCCTCCCAGATTACTGAATAATGGAATAGCATCAATGTTATATTCCTAAGCAAGGTATTTTAAAAGCTTTGACTAGTCCAATTTTAAATTAGTCTATCAAATACCCTAGGCAAACATTTCTAGGCTTTTCAGATCACAGAAGTCTTTATACCAAACCTGAAAACTTGTTTCTGACATCTTGTTCTCAATCTGTTTTTAAAAGTTCATCAAATTAATAGAAAAGTAGTATTTAGATGCAAATGGGGGTTTCCTATGGAATTATACCCTATTTTCTTTGCAATGCAGTGCACAAACATCGTTTAATGTGAGCATGTTCAGGTGATTGTATATCCTTTTTGTTCTATTTATAGGTAGAGTGTTGGCCAGAAACTGGATTCGTTAAAAAACTTCAGAGAAGGGACAATACATTCTATTATTACAATAGGCAAAGAGAATGCGAAGACAAAGATGTCCATAAAGTGAAAGTTTATGTGTATTAGTGTTGTTATGGTTCTGGATGGTTTGTTTTTATAAATTGTTTCTTAAGACCTATAAGTAAATGAAGTTTGTAATCTGGCTTACCTCAAGTATCCATGTCAGTCCGTATAACCAAAAGTCTTATTAGTCCTCATTTTCCTGGTTACAAATGCTTTGACATAAAGATAAAAAACTGGTAAATCGGCATCATATATTTCAGCTGTGTATAACATCCATTGTAAGTACAAGCATCAATCTTTATTCCAAACAATATAAACTTGTTGACACTGGCTAATGTCAGCCACAGTCTCTTGGTGTAGCTAAGCCGAAGTGAGGCCAGAGCACTGACTAAAATTCTCTTGGAGCAAAGCAAGAATAACAAGCAAAAAATTTAAGTGAAGGACACTGAACAATCAAGTAACAAGGGCCAGTGCTGAGCTGCAGATTTAAAGACTGGTTATTGTGTTAGAGTCACAACAGAAATGTCTTTCTGTCTATCCCCAAGGTAATTTTTTTAGGTGCCAGTATTAATTACTCAAAGAGGAAGTATTAATTGACTTAGTAGCATAGACCTTCTTGCAGGGGTGGATTGTGGATCTACAGGTGTTGGGAACATGGAGTATAAAACTTCAGGGAGAACATGAAATCCAAACTCTGTAATATTTAGGGGAAAGTGACATATACAGATGATATGTGGGATTTCTTGGGACAATTCATCTCATCTAACTTCAAATGTCACATTATAAACATCCACCCCTGATCCTATCATTTGGGCAGCCTTTGTTGTAAATGGAGAGAAGCTCTTGTGGGCACAATTAGTTTCTTTTAAGTGCAGCTATGTGACATTTGCTTTGAATATGCTGCTGTGACATCAGCTCTGCAGCAGCCACCCATACCTGGGCTACTCTGAGACACTCAATAAAGATGAGTGACTGTACTTACCTTCACTCATGAGGGGAGTTAATTAAAATACTTTGAGATGCTGAAACACTTGATAATTGACCAGTAGAACAGATTATTGGTATGTAAACCAATAGGTGTGTTATGTGGTAGTTACAAAAAATTTGTTATTAATATTTCCTATCTCCAGACTGTTGACCAAGGGGTATCTAAACTCAGTTTTAGGCATGAATTAGCAGTGTACATTTGATCACCTGTCTTACGGATATTCTTCTTGTATTTGAGCCTAAGATGGAGACAGACTCAAGATGAGAAATAGAGCACTTGCAGCTCTTAGTCAAAATAAGTAGTATGGGTGCAATATTCAAAATATCCCATTGACAATGACTAATGATGATCTCCTCATCTTATTTAGACTACCTGGAAAATTTTAGCTTCAATTTGTATGAGCTCTATTAGAGAAATGACTGAAAGATACTCTGAAGCAACTATGAAACTTATATTCCAGGAGGGGTTTAATGGCATATAAAGAGAGAGTTACTGCAATGTAGAGAAATAAAGCATTGGTACAATAAATGTCACTTCAGCCTTTCATTATGATTTCTTTTGTATTTGAAGTGCTCTGGATGTACTTTTTAAAGACAGGACTTTTTGCATACTTTACAATTTAATAGTGGGAACAGAACAATTACCAGATAACCCATCTATTTTGTCACTTTAATTTAGTGGATCTCACTTTGTTAACTTCATAGATTCCTAAAAACAAAATCTTCCAGTGGACATGAGAACAGCCTTTAAAGAATTTCACAAAAAATAGATGTGTTGTATAGCCAGCCCAAATTTATTGTCAGAAATTATTGCTATCAGCACATAGAAGAAGTGAGAACATTTGGTACAGCCATTTTCTCAGTCTGTAAAAAAGACATAGTTGGGCAGAAACAGGTAACAGAATATTTTGCGATAACAGAAATTAAAACTGCAGGTAACTTTTTAGGATTTAATGTGGAGTTTTTTTCCTCAAGAAAGACTTTTAAAAGTTGAAACAAATTTAAGAGATTATTCTGGGATTCCCTCATTTTACCTGATTACTCCTCAATATTTTTGCAATACTGCTGGATGCTTCTGTCTGTACTTTAAAACCACTCGTGTGCATTTCATACAGCCCATGGATATTTCACTTCAAAGAAGTAGCATGGGAATTCATGTTCCACTTTGTATGAGTTGACAGATCCTTCCCACTCTGAGAGAGTGAATTACCTAGATTTTATTACTTACATTTTTCAGCAGTGTCAGTATGCAAAAAGATTGAATCTCACTGTGATATTTAAAAGATTCACAGGATGAAAAAGAAAAACAAGTCTTGTAATTAGTAAGACCAGATTATAGAGATGGCGTTTTGTCAACACTGTGCTGAATTTGGGAGTTCTCCAAGTTCATTAGCCAGACTGCAGGTGTTGTACTGGCAGTGTTGGTTACAGTTATAATTGCCCTTTGGCATCCAGTTCATGCTAAACTTTAGGTAATGTAACCACTCCTCTGGCCTATCAAAGTTCTTCCTCACTTGGCTTTGGTGTTCAGCTGTGCTGGCTGAGCATGAAGCTGACACTTGAGAATCAACAAGGTTTCCTCTGCTGCCTGTGTGCTGAATATATCTTTCACTCAAAAGAGCAGTCAAAAGAACTCAGTGTTTTCTCTTATTTGATACATCCGTAACTGAAATGTCCCTTCCTCAGTTTTAAGCAGGTGGAGAACTGTGAGCTTACTTGTCTCTTAAGCTAAGTTCTGAAGGCGTATCAGAAGTAAGTGATCTGGGGAAGCTGTACTTCATTTTAAGGGTGACAGTACTTATCAACATAAATAATTTCTCAACATCACTATAAAAACTTGTTTACTGAACTTTAATAACTTTAAAGAGCTAGAGATAAAATCACATCTCTGAAGTTTTATTGCCTAGAGATGAAAATATGTGCTATTTTTCTGATTTGAGTCTTTGTAAAAAGTGATTCTGTAAAAATACTTTCCCAGGTACTTCTCTTATCAGGGAATATTCTTATCAGCATTTCTCTTATCAGGGAATATTATAATGCTCTCAACAGCCATTTGCAGCTGTGGCTGCAAGGAATGGCTGGTGGCAAGGTTCTCTGTTAGCTTGCAGCTGCCTAAGCCTGATCTACTTGGTCTAATTCTAATTCCCTTCATGGCTTTGTACAAGAAGAATAAATCCTTTTTGTGCCTGTTGAAGCTCACAAGAGTAGGTAAAACAAAGTTCCAAGACCTACTTTCCAGGCTTTGTGTTTGACAGCCACACGTGAAATGGCAAGAGTGCAACCTTGTGTGTTGCAGTCTGGTGTGCTCTGTTTTTCAGTCTTTACTTATGGAACACCAGTACTTTCTGACAGCGATATGGTTGTTTGATTGCATTGCAGTCGCAGCAGCTCAAAGCACCACACAGAAGGATGGTATAAGTGTTTTGGTTTTCACTTAGGCACCGTGATGGACAGTTGTTTTTCTATTTCTGAAGACAGCTGAACCTCAGCCTTTTGGTTTTCAAACATGGTTCCCTAATTTCAAAGTGTTGAAAATGATTGGCCTCAAACTCATTAAAAACACCTTTCTAACTCAGCAGCTGTTGGTGCAGCTGTTCCTCACATTGTCTATACAAATGAAGGCTGCCTGAAAGCAGCTGGAATGGTGTTCCCCTATGCTCTTTGCAGGTTCTCTCCTATCACTCCAGTTCCACTGGATTTATCTTATTCATTGGATTTGCTTTCTCAGTAGCCTGCCTGTGCTGAGCACCTCCTGGCAACTTGTAATTACTTAATAAACCACAATTTCCTTCTTGTTGCAATTGAGACTTTGCATTTAACTCAAGTCTGAAGCCCAGCATCCTCACAAACAGCATTTGAGAGGGTGACTGGGGAATGTCTACTGTCAGCAGAGTTACAGGGTGGTGCCCAAAAAATCCCAGCAATGTAACTTTGAACAAACATAATCATTTTTATGGATACTTTGTTCTGCCAGTGTAGTTACAGCTCTCAGTGTTGAGACAGAGTGTCTTTGCTGCTTCTTGCTTTTGTGGCTCTTTTTTCCCCTCAGTACTCTTCCATATTTTCTGCCTTCACAGGCACTCTACACTCATGGATCACTTTAAAATCCTGTCCAGTGTCCTCTATCCTGGCTCCCTCAACCAGTCCTTGCTCAGACCTTGAGTCTATTCTAGGGGCTGGCACACAGAAAAGGTAATTAAGGATGGGATTTAACAAGAAGGAAGGCCAGACTGCTGGGATCAGGGCCAGGGCCCAGCCAGGTGGTCATCCTACCTGAAGGCTTGCTAACATGTGTCTGATCCCTCCATCTTCTCTCCTTGTCATCTTCCCATACCTGTTCCACCCTGATCCTTCCCTTCCTGTGTCTTTGGTCCTTCCCCTAAATATCTTATAGTAAGTTTTGTGCAGTCCCCCAAGCTCCCTCAAGCCTTAAAATTCACACTGTGTTTTCTCCATCTTATCAGTTACAAAATTGACACAGATCCTCTCCAAAGCCAAAGTAGCTTATTTCATGGCCCATCAGTCAGTGCCTGGCAAGCTCTGGGCTTCCCTTATTGTCTCTCTCATCACCTGCTCATTAATGGTTGTGTACCTGTGTGTTTAAATCACTGTTTTCCTCGTTATTTGTTATTTTTATGATATAGAATAATCAAACAACTTACTGAAGCAGACGCTCTCCAGTTTCTCACGTCCTCATGGCAGCCTGGCGCTTGGCTGCACTCTGAGGGATGATGTAAGAGGCACCTACACACCGGAGCTCCGTGGTGCTGCTGCTGCTGCATGTGCCCAGGCATGAGGCAGCTCTAAGAACAATGGTGATAAAGGGAAGGGAATGCCTAAAAGCAGAAGGAGGAGGAGGAGGGGTAAGGGAGGGAAGAAGGGCACGAGTTCAGGGAAGGACAAGCATGCTGAAGAGTTAAGCACATGGATACATCAGCATTTTGCCAGCAATCTCATACCCACAGAAACCTCTTCCCCTGCTGGCAGCTCTTATTGGTTGGGGAGCTAGGATGTGGTCCCAGCTCCTCATTGCAGATGTTCCTTGTGCTTTGGCAGGAGTGTCCAAATACCTCATCCAAGGGGGAGGTGTCCTGCTGGGTGGATAAACTGCTGCCAGCTGCTTGGGGGATGGAGCAAAAAGCAGGGAGACTGGATATATGGCAGGCTCTTCATTTTTGCCCAGGATGTCTAGAGGATGTCTGCTATGCTGTCCTGGGGAACATCCTCATGCCAAGTACATGATGTTCCAGCCAGTGCTGGGATGTGAGCGAGGAGCCAGCAGGTGGGCTGCAAGTGCGAGGAGATAAGTGCTAGGATGCTGTGCCTGGAGACATGGGCTGGCGCCAGGCACACTCCACACAGGAATGTGCTGGGCAGTGTTTTTGGAGAAAATAGCACAATGTCCCTGCAGATTGGCCTCTTTCTGTTGCTCTGGTCTCCTGAAGCTACAGACAGTGGAGCTCTTGCTCTGTGGTGGGTAGAACCTGCCAACTCCTATTCTAACCTCCCTGACAGATACATCTCCATCTTGATCAGAAGGAACTTGAATCACAATCCAGAAGGACCCTTCTTCCCTCACACTGGATCCTGCAAAAAGGAGAAGGTCTGTGTACCAAGAGCTGAAAGATCACAGTTTGGAGGAGATGCTAATTAAAAAAATGAAATACCTCTTTGATAGCCTATCACTCACAATTTTGGTCTCAGCAAATGAGAAAGACTACTACACTTGGAACTACAGAGATTTATTTAAAACATCAGTGGATTAATATTTTGTCAAACCAGAGCAATATTTCGACAGAGAAGATAGATAGATAGATAGATAGATAGATAGATAGATAGATAGATAGATAGATAGATAGATAGATAGATAGATAGATAGATAGACAGATATAAATCTGAAGGATGAGTTCGGAAGAGGTGTTTAGAAGAGATGTTTATTGCTATAGAATGTGTATTCCAAGCAGAGTATTGAGAATGCAACACAATAGAAATAGCAGAAATATAAAAACCTAAGTATGCTATAGATAGTAAGAAGACATTAAAATATCACCAGGAATCTTAATTTAGGAATAACTTCTCTGTTATTTACAGTTTTACCATTTATATCCATCAGGTGGGAAAAAAGTCACACCAAATGTTCATAATTCATGGTTTACTATATCAGAACAAGGTAGTAGGATCTATCTATACCAGATGAAATAATTTACCATCTGTAGCTAAGGAGGATGTGAAACATCACCTGCTAAATACAAACACTTTCAGTTCAGAAGTTTGGGGTCACATACACTCCCAGTCTTAAGACCAGTAGCTCAGTACTCTCACTAATTTTAGATCTTAACAAACTTTGGAAAACTGGAGAGGTGCCAGAGGACTGATGGAGAGTCAACATCAACCAGTACTTATAAGGGAATGATACTAGACTGGATAAACAGATTCTAATCAGGGATAAATTAATGAAGTGGTTACAGTGGGACTCTGTCAATAAAGGTTAATTAGTATTTTCCACAGTGCTTCACTGATCAGACACATCTTGTCTGATACAGACAAGGTGGATACAGAGATATAAGACAGATACACAGCAGGCAGAGGTTTTGTTTCTGGAACATTATTTTACAGCCTGTGAGGACTAACACAGTTTCCAAGAACCGTCATCAGTCTCAGCCCTGGGTTACCTGACTATAAACAGTGACTTGTGCTGTGTGAGACCCTGAGATGAGAGTTCACACCTCTCACTTGGGATGGTGCCCTCTGCCCTCAGACTGGGAAATCCGTAAACTTTAGTAAAATAACAGCTCCCTTGTGCAACTAGGATTTGCATGACTTGCTTTTCAATTCAGAAGCTGTAGCCACTGCAGGTTTTGAATTGCACATGCCCATGGAGAAGAAAAACGCCTGCAGTTGGGGCAGTCCCAGCTGGAAACATTTCAGCACAAGAGGCAGCAGCCTGGATTTCAGGCAGATGCTTTAGTCAGCCTCTGGCTAGCCATTGTTTAATGTAGTATGTGCCTCAGGAACACCGAGTTTTGGGAAGAAAATCTCCTTTTGGATATGCTTGGCTGACAGGTAGCCTTGAGGTGGCTTGGGAAGATGGACGAGTCACACAAGTTACTCTCACTACTGGTGGGATGACGTCTTCTGGCATAGTAAACCATGCTTGCTGTGGGTAGAGGTCTTTCATCTCACCTCTCTGCAGACCATGACAAAATTCTGCATTTCAAGGCTGTGCCAGTGCCAAGGAGAGCATATGCACGTAATCAGGAAGGACAAAGAGATAGATAGTTTTGTTTTCTGTACATCCCATTGTGGAAAGCTTAAATGACAAGATGGAAAACCTACACAATCAGGAGGTGGTACTGCTGTTCTATGTCCTTTTGCCATTCAAAGTAGCTTTTTTCTTCTTGAAGATCAGTACCAATGCAGATTTCCCTGTGATGTTCCTGCCACCCTTGGTGGGGTGATGGGTGATGTCTGACTTGCAGGTGCAGCAGATAAAGGGCTGTTTTGTTCAGCGGGTGTTTAACGACCGGTGTCACACCGAGCTCTTTCCTCTGCTCTTCAAAGGGGCATTTTGAAGCAGCCCCACAGCTGCTGCCCCACTTAATGTCTGCCACCAGCTCAGAAGAGCAGTTGGTAAACTGCTTATACATGTATCAGAAGCCCAGGAGGGAAATTTGCATTAGATATGCATACGCATGCATATATTAATGAAACATTTATCTTTTTGAGGATATTTTTTCTCAAAAATAAAAAATATTGAGGACATTTTTCTCCAAATCTATCAAACATTGTGATTCTTTCAGCTGAGATTCTGGAGCATGAAGGAGCAGATGGGAAATCTGCAATACATTAAGTAAGATAATGTAAAAGAGGGAGAATCCACAATCCTCATAAAACTCAAATGCTGAAAAACCCACAGGAGAATGAAGGTTATAATGAATAATTCAGGCTCATCCTTGTATCAGAATGTTTCAGCTTCCTCATTTGCTCAGTCTCTCATCTGATCTCCAAGAGCTAAACATAAATGTGGAAAAAGTGAAATGAAATAGTTTTGCAGAATAGTTTGAAGCCCGCTGCCTGCATTCCAGAGCTCGGAGGGATGCCACGGGCTGAGGTTTGCACTGAATCTGTGAGCTCGTGCCTCCCTCTGCTGACTGCCTCCCCAGACCTCTCTCTCCTTCGTTGCAAAAGATAAAAGACCGTCATTGTTTTTCCCCTCCTGTTGGGCTGATGTTCGCCCTCTATGTCCCAAGCAGTGACAGTAAAGTCCAGGAAGCTGTTGGATATGGGCTGCTCACATGAGCTCCAGCCCCGTGGTGCCAGTGGGTGTCACTCCAACAGTGCTGTGTTCCCTTTGTGGCATCTGCCCCATGGGTCTCCATGCCACTCAGGTTCGCCATTAATACGTTTTTGATTCTCTTCTCCTTTCACACACCCTCTGCAGAAACTTCCTGTCCTCTCAGCAGTACCTGTGCCCCCCGTAAAGGCAAGAAATGTATAATTTTTTCCAATTAATCGGTGGGATTAATTGGAAAAAATCATGCCCCTTGCTCTGGAGAGCAAGGCTCTGGCTATCCTCGAGATTGTTTTCCCCTTGATGATCTGCCAGTGTCAGGTGACCCTTTCAGTAGAGGGAGACAAACCCAGCTCTTCAGCATTGTAAATGTCTTGTCCATTTATTCCTCTTCCACAGTATTTCCTCAGGTTGGGCGCGGATAGAGATGAAATTAAAGCCCATTCTAACAAACCAAGTTTGTTAGGTTTCCTTTGGACTTAAAAATACAGATGAAAATAGCTCCTGGGTGCTCCAGGAATTTCATGGTGTGAAAGCTTTGTTAGCTGCAAGGAAACTGGTATCCTTTCAAAATAAAGTGTGCCAAATAGAACAGCCCAAGGGCCATAGAGCTGGGAGCTGAAGGCTGATTTAATAGTGCAAAAACCAATTACCAGGCTGTAATCAGTAATGGCTGTGTCGGGAAGCTGAAATCACTACAGGGAAGGAGACAGGAGAGCAGGGTCTGCTCTTGCTGGAGCTGACACTAAGATAAATTACAGCAGAAAGCCCCTGCTACCAAAGAGTTATGGAATAAATTGATGCATTAGAAGCCCCAGCGCATTAGATCATTTGAAAGGACATGCTGAGCATCAGGGAGCCAGGTCGGTGAGGGGCTGAAGGCAGCAGCACTGCCTGCCCAGATGAGTTACTGACCTCCTCCCTGGGACTCCAACAGCCAGCTGGTGACTTACAGAGGCAGCAACATCAATGACAGTGATATATAATTAGCCTTGGGATATATAAAAAATTTTCATATATGTGCTGAATTAAACCTTCACCCCGAGTGCAGGGAAAAACACATGACAACTTTTAATATAAATAAAATATTAGACAGGAGAAAGCATATATGCTTTTATAGTCTGTGGTGCTGATGTTCTGAAGAGACTCCAAAGCTCTCTGCAATTTATGAGCCAAATCTATTTCTTGGAAGTAATGCCAGGAATATTTTTGAGAAAGGAGAGCTAAAGCTCTGTATATAAACCTTGGAACTGCTCTAACAGATGCAGCCAGCTCTGATAAATGTAAAACACACTAAATAAGACCAAGGGAGTTGTGTCCAGTCTGAGCATTACAAACCTTTCCAATGTTAAAGCACCCGAGATTTCCTTTAATATTACTTCCTCCATTAAAAAGCAGGTTGTTTTTCATTTCAGACCAGAGAAGCATAGGTAGTTGTTGGAGGTTGGGAATTTTTCCATCCTGTGGCTGGAGATACCTTAACGAGCCTTAACGACTGGGTACTTAAGAGATAATGACTGGGTACCTAAGAGACAAAGACACACTTAAGAGACTAAAAACATAGCCAGGTGTGGCAAGAGAAGAAAAAGGTGGCTGGCCGCTGGCAGAGACACACTTGTTCCCGGGACTCGTCGGAGGAGACAGCTGCTGTTTCTTCTTTCCCTTCACTGCTGCCGCGGGAGCTCAGCACTGCCTGGTTTTTCTTCCTTGCTGGAGTCTCTGCTACCCTTTTGTTCGCCCGCTCGAGTGGACAAGCCCTGCCGCCCAGTTTGCTGCCCTGAGATTCCCTGCTGCAGCTCCGCTCGCCGTGCAGCCGCCTCGCCCTCAGCTCCGCCTGCCGTCACCGAGGAGCTGAGCTCGCGCCACAGCGCCCCCTGCCGGCCGTGACCGTAACTGCACCAAAGGGGAGGGGCGGTGTCTGGCTGCTTAGAGAAAGCTGCCACCGGGTTTCTGGTTTGTTTATTTATTATTGCTACTGTTATTGCTGCTTGTTTTCCTCCTTATAGATACGAGTAAAGAACTGTTATTCCTTTTCCCATATCTCTGCCTGAGAGCCTTTGATTTCGACCTTATAACAATTTGGAGGGAGGGGGGTCATATCCTCTAAGGCAGGTTTCCACCTTCCTTAGCAGATGCCTGTCTTCCAAACCAAGACAGTAGTTTTCACTAAAGATTGATGTACTTACTTCGAATTGTAGAAACAAGTGAACCTGTTGGGCCTGTCACATTAATGGCTCAGACTTGCTCAAGAAATTAGAGCTGCTGTCTAAGTGATCACATCACGCAGGAAACACTTTGATGCTAAGTGAGTGGTCCAGGTGGGAGAGATGTAGGTCTATTAAGTGGAGAAGATGGGTAGCACTTAAACAGCAAGACACTACAACATAGCATAGGCTGAGTACCACATAACTCCCCTGTGCTGATATTCACTGATTATTGACGCTATTTATGTGCAAGTAACAGTTTGTGGTTTTCAGCAAGTTTTGCCTGTGCTTTGCATTTTTTCTCAGTTATTCAGTAGATGTTGGAAGAAGGTTATGTCCCTTTGTCCCACTGAGCCATAACGCCAAGTATAAACACAGTACATGATGCAGGGCACTCCCACAGTCACTTTCCTCCAGTCACCCCGTGCCCAACCCAGACCCCACAAACCGCTCAGTATTTAATGCGGGCACAGCAGGAGGCTGCTCAGGAATACAATTAATATACAAGAGCTGGAAAATGAGCATGGAACCAACCGTTCTGTAGGTCAAGAGCACTTGTGTGCCAGGAAGCCACATCCTTCACACCATGGAATTGGTTTTTTCCAAGTGGCTCAAGAGGACATGAAGAGTCTCTCCACTGAGTCCTGGAGATCCTTCTTCCCTACCACTTAGCCTGGGAATGGCTGCTGGAGAGTTACAGGAGGCCTTTGTGATTTCCCACCCAGTACTTCAGCTCAGGACACAAGTCAAGCTCATCGAAACTGTGATAATTTTCTGGCCTTACTTGAACTCAATACTTTTCATCTTTGAAGTGGCAGCACTTTGGTCTTCAAGTGTGTTGAGCACAGAGGCTGGAGAGGAGATCGAGTGCTCCCAAGCCCTGTGTGCACAGCATGGCCCCAGGTCAAGCGGCCCTGGCAGCACTTTTGACCTCAAATGACAGAAATGTTTGGCAAGAGAAGCAGCTGATTTCACTGGGCTCTTGCTCAAGAGCTGGGGAGCTCCTATGAGCCATGACCAGTGGCCTACGGGGGGACTTTGGATGACTGGGGGTGACAGGAATTGGAGCCACCAACAGAACAGCTGGACTGATAATCTGCATCTGCAAGCTGATCTTTCTGATCTTTTCACCTATACACCTGGCCTATAAATCTTTTCTATCCAGCAAGAAAGAAATATCCATGTTATTTCTGCTAAATTCCAGTGATATTTAGGGGAATTTGTATCTCAGGGCAAAAAGTCCCCTGGAATTCCTGGAAAGGTGCATGGCAGCAAGAGCAGGGCTGGGGTGAAACCACAGAGCTCATTTGAACAAAAAACTTAGAATCTGTCCTGGAAGCCCCAACATTTAATGCATCTTAATTGGTTTATTCTTATCTTGAAATGCACTTGGAGAAAGCATCTGTGATGGTCTGGGGGATAGCCAAGAGGAAAGCTATTTTCTGAGACCAACTGATGTATTTAGAAAAAAATTAATAAAAAAGTAACATAAAATCAATAAAAATTAATTTAAATAAAACCTAAAATAATAAAAATAGAAATAAAAATATAATTAGTAAAATTAAAATAAATAAATTAAAAACCCCAATAAAATTAATGTCCCCAGGCCTTCTCACATGCAAATCCATCTACAGCTCCACAGCAGCAGCAGCAGCAGCAAGTTTTATTCTAAGCAGCAACAGTCTATGGGAAAACTTTGGCTAAGGCACGTATACAGCAAAGTTTCACTGCCACCAATCCCAGCCTCAGGAATAATCCGTCCCTTTTATCTAGTTTAGGTGGGTAACACATGTAGGGTGTGAAGAACGACACTCCACGTTGTGAAGTTTAACAATTTATTATTAAAAAAAAAAACAATTGGGGAAGCCCACAATACAAAACACAGTTCCGGGTGTATGGCTGGTCTAGCCAGACGCACACCCTCTGAGCCTCGTGGAGTCACTTTTATGGCCCTAAAGTGTCACTCAGGAGATTTTGATACATTTAACCAATCCAGGGTCTTGATTTCTTGGTCCGTCCCTTTGCCCGCCCATTCAGGGCGGTCTAACCTGCACCCGCCCACACGGACCATGCCCAACTGAGAGATCAGGCAGGACTCTTCTTGACTGGCATCCTGAGTGACACCCTACAGGGAACTTTATGGAAGCTTTCCCTCACTCCTCAGCAGCCATTTTGTCCCTTGAATCCCCTTATCAATTACATATTACCAGAACAATTAACAGTATTGTAACATCCAAGAATAATGGTAATTAACAGAACATTGCAATATCCTTAACTTATTCAACATACTGAACCAGTCATAACTCACAGAACTCATTAACCAGCGACTTCTTAACCTCATTGCAATTTTAATATACGAAAGTCAACTCTCTGTAACTGTCATCTATAACATAGGGGACTGGGAAGAGGACATGTAAGTTCATTTTTCAGCTCTAGCAGGATCAGATGCTTTAAAATAAATAAGTAAGTAAGTAAATAAATAAGTAATAAATAAACAAATAAATAAATAAGCAAGCCCTTCCAATAAAATAAAGTAAAATAGAATAAAGTAAAAATAAAAATAAATACAAAATAAGAAAAATACAACAGCTATAAAATAAAAGTCTATTAAGTGGAGAAGATGGGTAGATATCAGGAAAATGTTTTTCACCCAGAGGGTGGTTGGGCACTGGAACCGGCTCCCCAGGGCAGTGCTCACAGCACTGACCCTGAGAGAGTTCAGGAAGCGCTGGGACAACGCTCTCAGGCACAGGGTGAGATTTGTGCGGCATCCTGTGCAGGGCCAGGAGTTGGACTGATCTTACTTGGGGGTCCCTTCTAACTCAGGATATTCTGATTCTATGAGAGTAAAACACAATAAAGGAAAATAAAATAAAAGAAAAAATATATAATAAGAAAAAAAATTAAATCCGATCAAATCAAAATCAAATCAAGCTCCTTTCTCCAAGTTGCCGTATCATCATCCGTAATAAGCTTTGCTCAAATACCGCAACTTTGTTGAGCAACAAACCGGCACA
>VZRN01005169.1:85507-121096 GCA_013397935.1 Dasyornis broadbenti | reverse complement strand
CCCTGCGCCCGGGCTCGGCACGGAGCGCCGCAGGCAGCCGAGCGGCCGGCCCGAGCGAGGAACCTGCCCGAATCCTGCAAACAAATTGAAAAACCTCTATGAAATAAGAAAGAATCCTCAGTCCCCCACTCCAAACAGCTTCAAAAATCAGAAAGGCTGCATCCCAGTGGAAAAATAGAAAAGGAGCCCCCCAAATTCCAAAAGAAGGAGAAGCTTCAAATTGGCGTAATTATAAAAAAAAAAAAACCCTGAAAAAAACCAAAAACAACCCCCTCCCGATTGGTACCCCAAACCAAAATAATCCATCAAACTCAACCCAAACACTGTCCCAGATTTAAAAAAACCAAACCATATCCCCAGAACTAACCCCCCCAGCAAGACCCCCTCCCCAAATAAAAAAAATCAGAAAATATCCCTCTCTCCCCAAGGAAATCAACTTTCAGATAATCCCCCCCAAACCAACATTCCCCCAAAACCCGGTGGGGAGTTGGGGCTCAGGGTGCACAGGGTCCCAAGGTCGGGGAGACCCTCGGAGTGGGGCTGGGAAAGGGTTTGGGCACGGGCAGGGGGTCACACAGCCACTGTGTCCCATCCGGGTGTGCCCTGCAGCCCCCCAAGCCAGGGCTTTGGGGCTGCAGCTCCCCAGGCTGCCTTTTCCCCAATTTGGGGAGTCTTTGCTGGGGATAGGGATGGGGGGCTGCGTTGGGTGCCCTCCTGGTAGCTGATTTTTCTCCTGGGATGGAGGAGTCGACGCTGGCTCTCCTTGGCTGACGTGTGGCAGCACGGGCTCTTCAGGTGTCAATCCCTGTAAGCTGCTCAGCTCTCGGCACTGCTTCGGGGGGCTGTGCTGGGGAGGGGGCTCCTGGGGCTGTTCGGCATCGGGATCCCTCAGGAATCACGATTCCTGGAAGTGTCACATCATCGATTTGTGACTTAGGGTCTGTCCCCTCTTTGGAGGTGTTACCCACACGTGTGTGTGTGTGTTCAGGGGGCACAGCCTGAAACTGCTGAGATTATTCACAAGTGTATCAAATGCATCACCTCCCTCCCTGCAAGTATTTGGAACTGCTCCTACAATGATAATGTTTAATGAAAACATAAAGTGATACCAGCAGGATTTTCAGGGAAAGAGAATGATCTCACATAGGAGGACAGGCAGGACCCCAAGAAGATGAACTGAGGGGAGTCAGGTAACCCCCACTGGTAGGTGCTGGCACTGATGGGGAGCACTGGAGGCAAGGGTACCTTTGCTGGAGCAGTGCCCGGCACTTGGGTGCTATTTAACAGTCCTTGGTCAGGGATTTTGGGAAGCTGGCCACTTCTGGGGACTGGGATCAGAGCTGGGTGGCAGTCCTGGTAGGCAACCCCCAAACTTTGCAGCCCAGGTTAAGCCTCCGATCCCTGATCCCTGTCTTTTTCCAGCTATGCTCTCAAAGGATGGGATGCTAATTTCCGTTCCTGGGCTCTAACGGGGATCCAGCGTTCTGCACTTCACCCCCTGCCTATCTCCTGTGGCTTTTTTGGAACCTGTCATACGGGCCGAGCAGCAGCCAATGGTCTCTCACTGCCGTACCCGTGTCCGACAGACAAGGGATCACTGTGCTGGCTCGGGGTCGTTTCCTCCCCGATTCACTGGGGTTGCTTAGAAACGGACGCTCTTGAGGTCCCGAGCTAGAAATGTTCCGTGTCAGAAACGAAGAAGCTAAACTTTGCCTTTAAATAGGAGCGAGTCTGCTGGGAGAAGTGTGTCTGCCCACGTGCCAGCTCTGCTTTTGGGTCTCTGCAAGTGATGACTGATCCTGGCAAACTAGGACCCTCTGCTCAGGCTGGGGCCACAGGGAGGGGCAGGGACAGTGCTTGTGCACCAGGAAGCCCTGCACCCAAAATTAGGGGTCTCACACCCCTGCCAGCAATTGGAAATGGATGTACCAAAGGGGATTCCCTCTTCCTGCTTTATTGCGCTCTCCTCGTCTCCAGGCTGGTGACTTTGAGGGTAAAGCCACTCTGTGGGATGGCAGAGCTGGGCAGCAGCATCGGCCTTGTCGCCCTGCCGTGATCCAGCTGCTCCTGCCACATTTGCTCTCCCATGTGACTGCTGAGCAGAGACTGGGGCAACAGGGTACCCAAGAAGGCACTGGTGGGAAGAGGGAGTGTAGCAACACGGTGCTGATGAATGCCAGGCGCTGTGGATTCAGCTGTGGTTTCTAGGGATGCAGCACTGGCAGTGAGGGGATATGAGCAATGCAAAGGCACAGCTGGATGATGGCAAAGAGGTGACAGAATATCACAGGCACAGCAGTTCTTGGGAGACAAGTTGAAAGTTGTGTTCCTCCATGATGGGAGCCTTTACTTATGAGTGAGTGGGAGTTAATTGCTGTGGGTTGGAAGCAGAAAGCAATAGAGAGACTGAGCAGCTCGTGATGGGAATGATGAGCCTTTGAGGACACACCAGGAAGTCCCCATGCCTTGCAGCAGGCAGATGGCCAGCATGGCCCTGAGCATAGCTTGAATTGCCTGTGGATTCCGTGAGGTTGGGTCTGGCACTGCATTCAGGCATCCCCTATAGTTGCAGCGGGCGGCAATGGCTGCTGACCATCTGGACTTGCTGATGTAAGGCATAAAAATGGCCTTACCGTCACTCCTGCAGAGATGGCACCAGGTACCCACGCTCCAGGGGACCAGCCTGTTCCCTTCTCCTGGCCAAGCCTCTGCAAGGATCCCTGTGGGCTCAACCCACATGCTGCTAACTTGGAGGATGCAAGGATGGAAGGTGCTGAGCTGGAATGGGGCAAAGAGCAAAGCTGCTGCTCTGTCAGAGCCTGTGAAGGGGGTGCAGTGGTGCAGATACAGTCTCAGTGCTGCCTCAGTTTCCCTGCTGCTCCAAGTAACCTTGACCCAGATCCCAAAGAATCCTGGACTGTGCCCTCTTGCTTTGCAAGGATTTAGCACTTCCTGACCTTATGTCCCTTTCCCAGAGGCAGATGGAGGGAGACCTGGGCACTGCAGAAGCTCCCTGGGAGAAGCCTGATGCCTCCAGCCCCTGCAACACCCTCCCCAAAGTAGGAGGAGGGCAGAAACCCTCCTGTTTCAAAATGCAGCTTGTGCAACAGGGAAGCATGGGATTCATCTCCCATCTGGCCAACAGCTCACTATGTCTTGGCAGCTGGCTGGCTGAATGGGGACCCCGATGGAGGCAGTGCTGGGCTCTGTCGGAAGTTGGTGTGTGTGTGCCAGTACCCTGTACTGGTCCAGGTGACCTCAAGCAGCTGCAGGCTCTCTGTTGTGGTGTGCCTGCTGGGGTTTTATTGTCTTTTTACTCTAGCAGCTATTACAATACATAGTGATGCTGGAGAAAAATCCTCCCTGAATCAGCTGTGCTGGTTGTGAGAGCTGGCTGTGCCAGCTGAGTGGCATGTAGGACACAAGGCTCATCACAGGCGGTTTCTGTGTGCCTGGTATCCAGGAGTGTCTGCCTGGGCCGGGCTGTACACTTGGACACGGTGTGGAGGTGAAAGGCTCCGTCAGCCCCAATCCCTTTAGCCGTCTTGGCCTCTGCTTGAGTATTTTTAACCTTTTTGCTGTGCTAAGCTGCCTGGGGCTGAAGTGTCAGCGGGCACTGGGGAATACAGCCTCTCACCGCTTTGCCAAGCCCGGGATTTCAGGATCAGTGTCTCTAATCCTCAGATCCTGAAATACTTCTTCTGCTGGCAGTGCATTTGGAAAATTTGAGTGACTGCAGGTTTAAGTGTGGGGAAGGGGTGCCTTGACCACAGGGACTGGATGCCACATGCTCCACTGCCAGCATCTGTACCTGATCCGGCTGTCACTGGGAAGTCATCACTCAGCAGTGGAAGATCAGAGGTTCCTGTGCTGGGGGATGCTCTCTCCCACGCTCTGTGAAACAGTGAGAGAGAAATGCTCCATGGCCACTTGCCGAGTGTGACCCCCTTGTTTTCTCCTGCAGTTGGGGATGAACACAACCAGGGCACAGCATCCACCTGTTCCTAAACCACCTGAACCCAAGCTCCACAAAGCCTTAGGTCAGGACTGATGGTTTCCCACAAAAGCATGATTTGCTGCTCTCTGCCTTCTGTTTGCTCTCTACTTTCTCCTCCTGCCCCACTCCTGCCATATGTTACTTCTTCTTCATGATCTGTGACTTCTCCCTCTACAAATCCAAATTCTAGGAGGAAAGAGGTGCAAGAGCAGGTGGAGGGAAGCCCATGTTGCACTCCCTGCCTGCTGGCTGTGATGTCTTGGGTGAAATGCTTTCCCTGCTCCAACTCTTTTCTCACTTTCCTTTCACCATACCTACTTAATGACTCTCAGTACAATTAACTGAAGTTCATGGAGTTATCTCCCTGCACATATTTTCTGCTGTAGCTGTTCTTTTAGCCTTTGATTTGAGTTGTCAGCCCTCTGGGGTGTTACACCTGGCTGTATGCAGCCCACTCCGACTGTGGCAATACATGTTTATGCTCAGAGCAGGACCAGGGAGAAGGCAGTGTGCTGGCAGGGATTGGAATATTCTCCTTTTCCTTTGTTTTTACACCAGAAGGTGCATCAGCCTGGGTCTTGCCCTGGGTGCTCCTCTGAGCCCATGCTCACACAGCCCAGTGTCACAGCCAGTCCCTGCCCTAATGCCACTGCGATAGGACTGCGATGCTGGCACCTGAGAGATCTCTCTTCCCAGGTGCAAAAAGCTTGTCTCCTCCCAGTCAGTTGTTTTGTACTGATGGGGAAGCAACAGAAGTGTGGGACAGTATATGTCCATCCAAGCAGAGCCACTGTGTGGCATCCTCAGATCTGCTGGTGTTAGGGTGGAATGCTTGGGGTACACGCAGCACTTCACCTCCTTGCCAGCAGCCCACAAATTCCCGCCTAAAACTCTATCAATCTATTAATTCCCAGGCAGTGAGGCTAAAAAAAGCTTTTTCTGACAACCTCCATCTGTGCACTCCCACTTTAAAAAAAAGATGTAAAAGTAATTTGCACAACTGTAATCGATTTGGATATAGCGGAGAAACCATTTGCAAATGAGCAAACCTGCTCCACGAGGCCTTGACCAGTACAACCTCCCAAGGGTCTGTGGAGGGAGGGAAACCTTCCTGTGTGGCAGAGCTGACCAGGGAGCCTCGATGGTGTGCTAGGGATAATGCGGATCCTGGCTGATACTCTCAGTGCTGTTGGTTAATGGTCTGTTTTACATGGTTTGAAGTTTATTTTGTTGTTTGTTTTTTGGTTTTTTTTCGGTACAAATAACACTCTTCTCTTTTCTTCAGGACAGAATCATCAATCTAGTTGTTGGTGGCTTAACAACCTTGCTGCTTGTAGTAAGTATCTCCTATCCAACCCCATACTGCACCTTTAGGTGACAGAGAAAACATGAATTCCTCCCCAAAAATGGATGGTGAAACTTCTGGCAACAAGCCAGGGTGGTAAAGCTTTTGTAGTTTTCCACCCCTCACTGTGCAGTTGTATCAAAGTGATTTTCCTCCAGAATCTTCCTTCAGTTCCTCAGAGGGTGGGAGCAGGGAGGGGTGTGTGGAGCAGGGTGCAAGCGCTGCACTGCTCCAGCCCTTGGTCTGAGCCTCTTCTTATTGCAGCTCTGGCCAGAGCAAAGTCCTCATCTTTGTTTTCCTCCATACAGGTCACTCTAATCAGTGCTTTTGTCTTCCCGCAACTACCTCCAAAACCTGTGAATGTATTTTTTGCTTTCTGCATCTCCTTGTGTTGCATTTCTGCTGGCATTCTTGTAAGTACCGCCATGTTTGCCGTGCTTTTTAGTTGATGGCTCTGAATAAAATCTGCTTTATGTGGTGCTGCCTTCTTTTTTACACTTTCCTAGAAAAGCTTTCCTGCCTCCGTAACACAAGCTGACAATGAGGGAGTGGTAATGAGTTTTGTTTTTACTGCAGAGTAAGTGTGTGAACTGAGCCAATTCCTGCAGCCCAGCTGTGGTGCAAGACTTGTCACCTCAGTGGCACTGCCACCCATAGCTGCCAGTGGAGACAGAGTAGGAAACCAGGGAGCACAGCAGTGAATGGGAATGCAGAGATGGATTGTGCTGCAGAAGACACTTAGTGGGACCAGCCAGGCATTGCATTACTCAATGACCTTTCAAACATAGAGAATGAGTACAGGCGCAGGAAGCTATAGCAAGTGGAAGATGTTCCTCTTACTCAACAGCTGCAGAATTCCACGGGAGCTGGCCCCAAGCACCGGCAGAGGGAACTGGCACGCCTGAGTTCGTAGAATCACAGTTTTGGTTGGAAGGGGCTGTCAAAGACCATCTAGTCCACCGCCCCTTCCATGGGCAGGGACATCAGTGGCTCCTTCTTCTGCTGTAGCCTTTCACACTTGCAGCAGTCTCCTTCCTCCAGCTGTGGCCTGGAACAGCCCTGAACCCCTCACTGCTGGCTACGCTGGGAAGTTGCTCTGCATTGCCTGGTCAGTCCCAGTTTCTGATTCTACAGCTGGTGGCCACAACTCTGCCCAGAATAGACTGTGTTAGTGCAAAGCTGATGTTTGTCCTCATCAGCCAGGGTGTAGCCAGCTTTGAGTGTTAAAATACCCCCAGATAAGCCACCCACCCTCCCTCCCTCTCAGCAAAGCTGAGCAGACAGCGCATGTCCTCAGGGAGAGTTTCAGACACACACACACACAGACACACACACACTCAGTCTCTCTGGCCAGAGGAAGCTGGATTGTTTTACAGGAGCAAAAACCCCCAAAACGTACAAGTTGCCACTTCAGTTACCATAGAAAGTTTCCTCAGAAATACCTGGCTTTTTAAAGTAATATAAACTCCTTTTCTCTTCTAGATCTACTGGTATCGACAAGGAGACCTGGAACCCAAATTTAGAAATTTAATTTACTACATACTGTTTTCTATTGTCATGTTATGCATATGTGCCAACCTGTACTTCCATGAAGTGGGTAAATGAAGGACATTGGGAATACCCAGCAATGATGCTACTGTGTCAGACTGCTTCCAGCTCAGCTCTCCTCGAGACATTTAAGTGAGAACAATCAGCCTGAGAGGAAAGAAGTGGGTTGTCCAAGGATAAATCCGTACATGATTTTCATGTAAATGTATATGTAATGTCCCTCTTGTTGGGGAGAATTATTGCCATAAGACGTGACATTCTGCTTTTTTTTGAAGAGCTACTGTTGCGCTTAATGAACATTCCAGTTGTACAGATGTTTCAGAATGGCACAAGCTTTTTCATTTTGGAAAAAACTGCACTTTTTTTATTACTGTACAAATAAACTGCAGCATTGAAAGGATCTGTGGCAGTATAAATAAATGGCATCTTACAGTCAAGTAAGACAAATACTCTTTATTTTGCTGAAACTGAATATACAATTATTTCTGTTCCCTAGGCAACCATTTAAAACTACAACTTATTTTTCACATTAACAAAACCACAGACTGAAAAAGACCAACTCTTGATTATGAAGAGCTAATTACAGAAATAAATAAAATAATTTATACAAGTCTTTAGTTTCTATAGCTTTTTCTCTTGATTCCTAGCTAACAGGCTGCTGCTCAGCCTAGTGTCTGTTTAAAACGCTGTAGGAATTAATTGGCCTCCTTTGCCTCGGGGCCCTATGTCCAAACCCTCACAGAGCTATTCCTCCAAGACTGCCACCTTCACACCACTCCCCCTCTACTAACTTGCTGCAGGAATCACCTCTGGAGAGGTGACTGGTAGTGTCAGGTATGACCGAGACAAGTGTTCCAACCTACTCACAACAATCTCAAAGAAATTCCAACCTTGTGGGGGCAGCTGGTTCGTCCCAGTAGCTTCCCTTTCTCATAGCCCTTCCCTTTTAGTCAACTTGCTGTAGTGATGAGAGAGAAAAAAACCCCAAAGGTTTTCCACAAGTGATCTTTCTGAGCTCTGTCCGTTGCCAGCAACAGACTCCTCAGGAACAAGCAGACCAGGCAAGTCCCATAAGCTTCTGCCTTCTTCCTATGCCACAGACATACTAATGAGTCACATGAGATGAGAATACACACCACTGCTTCACGATGCTGCCCATGCTCCCAGAAGTCTTTGATGGAGCTCACTCCTTCCTGCAATGTAACAGTCTCTTACTCCATGTATTACAAGAGTCAGTAAGTGCAGAAATCCTCACCCATTCTTCGTGAAACCTGTGCAAACTAATACTTGCTGCGGCACTAAGAGGCTACAGACCACAATCCTTGACTTCTGTCCAGTTTCCCACGTGTGCAGTTCAGCACATCAGTAACAAGTCAGATCAAAACTGACTGGATGGATCCGAGCAGTGAGCACTGCAACAGAGGCTCTTCAGGACACTGGAACATCCCAGTGAGACGTGGCACCTTCAGGCCTCGGTTGGCAGCTCGGTCCCCCCTCCCAGATGAGGGAAACAGCCTGAGCAGAGAAAAGTGCACCGTAGTCATTTCACACTGGAAGTCTCTGTTCAAAGAGACAGACTGTGACTGCTTTCTTTGGAAATGTGGCACAGGGTTGTAAATAATTTCACAATGCAAACATGGTCAGTAGAAAATGGACACCACTGCTGCTTCTCAGTGACAGCTCACTAAATCCTCAACGTCCTTCGAATCTTCCGAGTCAGGACTACCCAATGATGAGCCAATAATGTGTGACCCATCTCCATGATGTTGTAGAATAGGATCTGTCAAGAGACAAAAAACATTAGAACTATTTCTGTGCCATTATAACATGATATAAAACACAAACCTAGGAGACAGGAAATGTAGTCTGGAATTTTAACCAATTATAAGCAATGTAGCTCAAACTAGGCAGTCTGCAATTTCTAGTTTCACAGAATCCCAGAATAGCTGAGATTGGAAGGGAACTCTGGAGATCTTCTAGTTCAATCCCTTGCTAAAGCTGGTTCAGCTTGAGCATGTTGCACAGGACCACATCCAGGTGGGTTTTGGGTGTCTTTAGAGAAGTGATGACCAATATGAATGGATATGGATGCAACTAGCGTGACTCGCATTTGGATCCACCAAGTATTACACTATCAGTGCTGACCCTCTGATGCTTCTGCAGGGAGATCCTTCCTCTGGGAAGGAGTATTTGTTAGGTTACTTGAAGTTTCATAGCACTGACATGTAAAATTATTTAAGGGAAAGTAAGGACCTATGAAGTGTTGTCTGCAGGGACTCCAAAGTGCTATACACTGCTTTAATGAAAGGGACTGTCATACCTGTGAGAGTTGTCAAGGGCAAGACTGATTCACTATCTATATCATCTGTTGCCTGGATAAAACCATGAGAAGAAGGAACAATAAGCACAGTCTCATCGTCTATTGTAGGCTGATCAACTTGTTCTTCTATTGTTGGGGAACCCAGGTCCTGGAACAACACAGAACAGGCCATGAGAGTGTATTCCTGGTAGTGCAAACAAAAACCTCCATTGCTCAGCCTTACTCCACAGTAAGCAATACATTCTGGATGAATTTTATCTCATTAAATTGCAATGTCATCACCTGAGATAGTCTATTTTGGCATTTACAGGGCACGTTTCGTCTTAGTGCAGGCACCCAGAAACAACATGAGAAGAGTTTTACCCTGTTGAGCAATATAGAGGCAGGTGGCAAGAAAAGGAGACACTGCAAGGTGGTGATAAAACGTTCTTACAAGTCAAATAGTTTGTCTATAGAGAGGAATAATCATGCTGCCTACATGTTCTGAAACTGAAGCATTACCTTTATAGCACTTCCCTGCTCCACAAACCCAACAGCTTTACCTTAATACTTGGTTTCACAACTCCTGTTGTCAAGTTTTAACTGACACCGAACACAGAACTCAAAAGACCCATCTTATTTGCTGTGCCTTGCTTGCCCTGTCACTTGCTGGCTGGAGGTTGGCTCCAGATTTTTTTGCTGAACCTCATGATACTAAAAGATTGGCAACACACTGATTCCTTCCAGGTACAAGCTGTCAATGCCCTCACTCTCTTCCAGTCCTGCCGTAACTGCTGCCTCTTCCCTGGCTCCTGCCCTACAGGAATGGCAGTAATACATCTGGCTGACTCAGTGTCACAGCACACTCCTGGTTCCACAAATGCAATGAAAAGTCATCCCACACAGTACTGCCAGAATCATCAGATATTTGGATTCCAGTTTTTGTGTGTAACGTGTATGGTTTGTTCAAACTTCAGGAATTGCTGATGTAGAATGCTAGCAACTGTTGCTAACATGATGGAAGGCACCTGGATTTATTGCTGTTTTTGGAGGGAGCAGAAATTGTTTAGGAGAGGTTACAGTCCTCTATGTTTAAGAAAGTCCTGATGTTCCTCCACTTGGTTTTTTTTTTAGGAAAACTTGTTTCCCTACACAACTCCACAATGCTTTTGCAAAGGCAGCTGGCTGAAAACCCCTTCCCTGGTGCTGCTGAAGAGGAGCTGACAACCTGAGCTGGAGCTCAGTGAACTGCACTAGGTCTCATCCTCGAGGGCACTGTGTGCCTGACCTGCATGAGCAGCTCTCTGCAGAGCACACAGCTCTGCCCACGAGCAGCACTGGCCTGCAAGGCTTGAAACTGGGAAGAGGAGGCGTGAAAAACTAAAGAAGCCATTGTGACAAATGGGCACCTTTCCCAGCCAGAAATAATAAAACGCTGCAGCACGACAGCCTGCCTCCCACTACCCACTCACAGTGACAATACAACTCTGGCAAGAGCATAAAAATAACAGTGACTTAAAGAAAACAAAATTTAGGCATGTTTCTCTAGAGTAATTTTTCACTAAGAATTACTCACAGACACTTCACTATTTCCTAGAATTTAAGTACACAAGTCAAACTTGAATCTGACTAGAAGGGTAAGGCAAATTACAATTATAAATTCAGTTTGTTTTTCTGTATAGAAAAAAAGTTTAGTTTTATATCCTGCTAGCCATAAGCAACTTGTACAAAGTTAAATTAGGAACTAGATTAATACCCAAAGTTTATTAACTCTACTTTGAGGAGCTAAAATTTTAAATGACAAGTAGAACGCTGATGGTCTACCTTAAATGTTGAAAATCTTATCACAATTATGTCAACCATGGCAGAGAAAGAGAAAAATGGAAGAATAATCCCCAGCTTTGGATGTATTCAGGATTCAGATGCTTCCGTAGTAGCAAACTTGAGATGTACAAAGATCCTTCCTTTTGTAAGGGCGTAATGGATATGCACTGTCTATTATAAACTCCTTCAAAGCCAAAGCCAAAGCATATCAATGATGGATTTTTAAGACTGACAAAGCAGAAATACAGCTACTGTAGAGCACAATGTTTCAAAAAACAGGATAGGGTATTTCACTCTAACTCATCTTTTCCCACATCATGACCTAATCAAACTTGTAAGGAAAGAGGTATTTTCTACCCACTAAGGAGTGATATCTTTTTTTTAGCACCTCTGTTTTCTGTGACTTAGTCATTTTCATAATTCCAACTCTGAAAGATGGAAAAATTTAGTATAAACAATCCAGATACCTGTAACCACTTGGATAAACTCATTTCTGCATCTCAGGTGTCAGGGATGAATAAATCTGAGGCCAGAGACAGAAGTAGCTTAATGCTACAAATTTCAGTTGAACACTTAAATGGAGCAGTATGTTGAACAGACGTCCTCAAAACCAGAAACTGTGGTACATCTTGAAATATGTTATTATGCATACCGCAAAACCTGATTACTCTACCTCACCTCCCTTGCTCAATAAATCTACTGACACAGGTGTGTTGGACACCTTTTCCTAGACCAGGTTGCACAAAGCCCCATCCAATCTGGCCTTGAACACTTCCAGAGATGAAGCAGCCCACAGCTTCTCCGGGCAACCTATTCCAGTACCTCACCACCGTCACCAGAAAGAACCTTCTCCTAATACCTCATCTAAACCTACATTCTTTCAGTATGAAGCCATTCCCCCCTGCCCTGACACCATATGCTCTTATAAATTAGTCTTGCTCCATCTTTCTTGTAGGCTCCCTTCAAGTACCAATATACATGAAATAATTGAGATGTTAAATAGCTTAGCATAAAGGCCAAAGATGCAATGAAATCATTCTCTATGTACAAATGGGAAAAATATCAAGTATCGTGCCCTCCCTTACCTCAGTAACATAAGCGCTGGGTAAATCAGACTGAGAATCCTCATCCTGTTTCAGGCTGGCATCTGCAATCTCCTCCTCTGTTCTTACCATAACTCCATCCATCAGTTCTCTGCTATTCCTGCTGCTAAATTTGGAAGCATCATCTTCATTGTAGGCTGACTGCTCTTCATCACTCAGCTTGGACTGATGGATATCATCTGGGAACGTATTTGTTCCCAGGGTGTCTGGAGGGTCTGTCAGGTCAGCTGACTGAATGTCTGAATCCACAGACAGTTCTGTCTGGGTGACAGAGGAGGAGATGTCTTCGGCAGCAACGGTGCGGATTATGACACTCGGCGTGTGGCACTGCACTGTAACGTTGTCACTTGTGTTTAACAAATGCTCTGGCTGTGAGCAGCATTTGCAAAAAACAGACAAACAAAACCCCCAAAAAAGTCAGAGACTTTCCTTTACTATCTACATCTTTCAAGCAAATACAAGCAAAAAGATTAAAATTGCTAAGTATAGTTTAGAATTTTATATATACAGTATGTCAGCCCAGATCATCTGCTGACCTTTCCTGGCCCTAAATGATAACTTTGTAACCTGTTCTTTAAGTCATGAATAAAGTAAATGCATAATAATATGAAAGAGGCAACCATTCACATGAAGATCACTGTAGCTTCCAAAGGTCAGGGCTTTTTTCCACTGAATTTTGCATGAATTTTTGTGATTCAATCTCCAGTCTGCTTCCCCTTCCCTCCCTCTAATAAAAACTAATATTTGTCACTACTGTCCAATATTTGTGAAAGTAACTGAAAACACCACAAAAGAACAAGATTTGGTTTTGCTGGGGACTAAGCCACTAAATGGAGACATTCTGTTCAGAACTCGCTCACTAAGCTAAGCTTTGAAGCAACTTGAGATTGCTTTTTAAAAACAATACACAAACCCCCAAATTCTCAGTCCTAAGGATTTTAAGCAAAGTAACACTCTTATGACTTAAGAACGGCTTTGCAAATCTAACATGCATGTGCAGGGCCCTGCATTACAATGCTCCCCCTTCCTCCAGTGCCCAATCCCCGGTGTTGCCCAGAGCTCTTACAGATAAGGCATGAACGATGATCTGCTCCGGGGAGGCTGGAGCTGCTGCAGCCGTCAGGGTCATGGTGGGACTCGTTGTCAGTGTTAAAGGGAGGCCTTGGCTCGAGCTTGTCTGCAGTAAGTAGGTACCTGGTGTCCCAGTTGGCTGGAGGTGGAAAGACTATAAAGACAACACGTTTAATACCCAAACGCAGTGCCCAAGCCATACTGGAGCCTGTTGATTTACACAAACCAACCTAACTGTAACTCCCCTGGAAAAACCACCACACAAATCCAATCCAATCCAATCCCTTCTGCACTGATTGCTGTACTGCGCTCAAAAAGCAGAAGGAAACTCCTCTATAGCCTTAGGCTACCAAGGCAAGGATTAAGAGCAAGAGCCCAGCAGGTCAGCCCAGCAGGTCTGTATTATGTTGTACAACAGCAGGTAAAACAGGAATTAATTCAACTTACTTTTGCATTGACATGAAAGGGAAACTGGGCTATAAATTACAGGACAATGGAACTGAGACAATCTTAACTTGCTGGGAGCTTTCTCTGGCTTATGTCAGATTTCAACAGTGAAAAAAGTCCAAGCCCAAAGGAAAACTTCATAGCACTAAGGCATTAAGGCAAATTTAGTGCATTTAACTGTAATTCAGAGTTTACTCCACAGCCCTAATGGATTACACTTTCAGAAATAAGTTTTAGAGTTCTTAATTTCTTCTTTCTACTTGAAAACTCTTTTTTTTTTTTTTAATGCACAGTTCTATACTCTAAGAAGTAGCTGGGCTTAAAAGAAAAAAAACACAGTAACAAATACCAGTTACTTACTGGAAGAATCTCAAAGGTCTGTAGTGTTCCACTGTTCAGTGTTATTGTCTCAGAGTCAACAGTAGCAGCAGGGGAATCGGTTGAGGCTGCAAAAGGAAGGGGAAAAAAAAAACAAAAGAAAAGGAAAGTATGTAAACCAGAATGTTCAGCCCTGCAGAGAGCATAGCATACTATAATTAATACATGGCAGAGTATCGTTAATTTCACTAAGAGGAAAGAAAAAACTGGCTGCAATCCTAATGACAAGGTTCTCTAACTGGTACCCAAGATACAACACTATTTAAAGAGAGCATTCTACAATCCCAAAGAGCAAAAAGAAAGTAAGTATGGGTTTAGCACACAGAGATAAAAGCAGACAAAGTTTCTGACATGATCTAATTACATTCCGTAATGAGATTTGCAAGAGTTTCTAATGTAACAATACCCTTTGGTGTAACGATATCCTTTGGATTGTGTACTGCTTGTTTTAAACGGATGTCAGGCTTAATATGGTTGTGTTTCCCGCAAACTTTTTTTTATTTTATATTTCTTAGTATTTTCTGCCCTCCACAGTATGTCTACCCCTGACGCAAGAGCAGATGCTTCGCAAGATATCTGCCTATCCTATGTGTTTTGACTGCAGTGTATAAAAACAGTGAGTACTCTTTACTACAACTGTGTAATTATTTATGCAGTTACCTCCACTAATTCTAAAAGTAGTGAAGAGAAACACTGAAAACAGTTGATGTACCAGGTATTTTAATATCACCAGGTCCAAACAACTTGTACCCAGAATTTTATAACCATAACTACGATTTCTACTTACTCTTAAAAAAAAAATCCCAAGTTCCAGGAAGCTGAAAGCAAATTAGTACTCTGCCTGGGACTTTCCAGTGATTTCCTAAATACCAAAAGGGGAGAAGATGTACAAGGTAACAATGATCCAAGCACTGAAAACCTTGCCATCTCAGTCTCTGTGGCTGCAAAATACAGTAATTTTGGTCTCTTGAGGAGATAAAAGCTCCATTTTTGAACTGTTATTGTTGTAGTGGCGTGTTCAAGGTTTCCTGCTGCAGACCTCCTGATACGCAGTAGCAGAGAGCTGTAAAGTGTGGCCTGTCAGTTACCCAGCCAGCTGTATTCATAAAACCTCAGGAATTGACCCTTTGAAGCCCTGAGCCTTCCACCAAATGCAGTTCAAAGTGGCTAATAGGTTCAGCTCTCATGGGACTGTGAAAGACAATATAAAATTCACTTTGATTACACAACCAGAAATTCTTCAGAAAAGCAGACTAAACTGAGGAAAAAGGCTTGTTAGGCAGACAGGGGCAAGTAAAGTCACGAAATAACCATTACAGGATTCAATTCAGAAAGGACTAAAGGTTCCAGGATCCCAGCCCTTCCTGCCTGCTCATGAAAACCCATCAGCTTTGATCAAGCTTCATTCAAAGTCTGAGACCACTGACGTCTTATGACAGATAAAAAGTTCCTAGCTTGGTGTTGAGTTATTCTAATTAGGAAATAAATCACATAAAATGAAGATAGCACTTAATACAAAAAGATAGGTTAATCTAATAAAATTGTAAGCAGAAAATTGTTTGCCAAATGCCTATTCAGTCATAGTCTGAAGACTCAGTTTGTAGCCTGATCAACTTAGTTCAATTCATCAAAGCAGGGTGCTAATAATGCCGAAGTTGTTGGTCCAACCCGTGTACAGGCCATTCATTTAAGAGTAGGGACTCGATCCATGTGGATCCCTTCCAACTCAAAATATTCTGTAACTAATCTGGTAATCAGCAAGACCAAACACTAAATTTTCCTAATAAAATTCACAAATGACAAATAGTGCAAAATAATATACAGTGCAGATGACAGACTGCATGTGACTGGAGTTACTTCATAAGATTAGTTACAAAATCAAGCAGTAAGAGTTACACTTAGAGTAGATCTGATAATAAATGCTTGGTAATGAGCACAGTTCATCCTTAAGAGCATGAGAAGCACCAACTGAAAAAGAAATACAATGGTTAGAGCAGAACACTGGCTGAATGTTGGTGTGACTTGGCAGCTAATGCTTTCCAGAGTGTTTGTGCCTAGAAGTAACTGCATAATAAAGAGCAGGACTAGGAAAAAACATTTATACCTTCTCTTCAGTGCCCTGCATCAGAACTTAGGGACAGCAGTCTATGTAATTTACAAAAGGAGATCTTGTACATGATGTTCATTGATCTACTCAAGAGTGACCAGAAACAATTCAATGAATAACCATATATACTCTACCTTCATCAAGAGGTTTGTGCACTGAAGGCTTCTCAAAGAACAGGTTTGAGGCAAACTCCTGTGTGCACACACACAGACAGACACCTACAACACCTGTGTCCAGGTGCTCTAACTGTAGCTTCTTGGCACTCCTGTCACAGCAATATCTATATTGCCTAACAAAATTAGAAACACGTAAATAGAAGCCAGAAATCCTTCATTTGAAGTTATGGCAAGACCAAGGGGGAATTAATAAATTCTTAAAGACATGTTCATTCCTCCTTCACCACCTTTACATAAGAAAGCTTCAGGTTTCGTGTGAGTGGTTTGTTTCAGTACTTACAGACATGGGTGATCTGCACTGGGATCTGCAGAGCTGCCATGGGGCTTGGGGCACTGCCTGTGCTCTCCTCCAAGCGAGCCACCCGAATCTGCACGTGCTGCACTCCCGAGCTGGAGTTAGAGTTTGCTAACCCACTGCCACACTTGTTCTCCGGAAGCTGGTGTCCTGGATTGTTTTTTTGGTTCTCGTGGAGCTGTTTAAGACCCTTTATCAGCACTGAGAGAAAAAACACTCATGGTAAAGCAGGTTAAAGAAGCACATTTGAAATGCTGCAATTGGTGATTTACCCAAGATGAAAAAAGCAAACAAAATCCTACAGAATTTGGAACTTAAGCAATCTCCAGAGATACAGAAACTAGAAATTTAGCACATACATAGACCATTTATAGTCAACTACCGCAGTGAACTAGATTTCCTCATGGAACCCAGGCATTACAGGATGTTTGGGGAAAAAGAAAGAACACACAGGTCATAAAGTTTTGGAACTCTCTAAAATGATGTATGGTATATCCCCAAGCCACAATCAAGTGCCAGTATCCCTAGTTGTGTAATGCTGCTACCAGAAGTAAATCCTCCAGTCTTCTACAACATGGAAGCAGATTCGTTCAAGAGCTTGACAGAAATGTCACTGAAAATGGGGAGCAAGAGAGAATGAATGCCACAGTGGTTATGTTACAGTTCTTTACCTATGCATGAAGAGGCCCACTGCTCCAAGAGAACCACCCACCCTTCTTCTCTATGATTGCTGTGGCCTGCTGAGGGAGCAACTGACGTAACAGCAGGTTACAAAACCTGAGGCCTCAGCTTTCCTAGCATTCAGAACAGCAAATTACCTGAACATTTCCCACTTTATCATGGAAAAGAGAGCAGAGCCTGTTGATTCAGTGCTGCATTTGTATTTTGAATTACTTGATGCAACAACTGCCTGTTTAAGGTGTGGTAACAGGGGCTCTCCTCCCAACTGCAGCCTCCAGGCAGGATAAATATATAACCACACTGGCGACCACAGCACAAGTGTGCACTGAATTACATCTTTCATTAATTATGATACGACTAATCTCTCTGATTTTTCTTTCCTCTCCCCAATTCAGAAAAAGGGAGGTCTGAAGGTCACAGAGACCCTTTTGGCTTAGGCACTGGTTTCTCCAAGCCAGAATGTGAAAATGCTGTGAGATTTGGGGAGCGTTATCCTTCTGATTCCTCCTCTCCTCCTCACTGCAGCTAGTAGTAGATCTACCTTCTGTCTACAGCTAAGGCTCAGCACCTGACAGAGATTACATTTTAACATTGCAAAGGTAACACATCTAACCTGAGGCCTTAGTTAGGCTGCAGATACATATCCTCTTCCACCTGAAGAGGTCACTGCCCTCCATACCAAAGATCAGCATCATCTGAGATCTGCCAGCTGAGCTGCTTATATACATGCTCTCACTTTGGGCAAAGCAAGGATGGATGGCAAAATCTGTCTAGTTGTACACATCAGCTTGGCTTGTTTGACTGAAACATTTAAGGATTGCTTGTAGGAGCAATTCAGCCAGCAGATCCGAGGGGCCAGCAACTTCCAGCAAAGGAGCAATGCGCTCTTTGGCCAGCAATGCTGTAAGCAGACAACAAAACGCAGCCTTATTCTTTTGACATATGTGAAAGGAGCTTTTAGAAGAAAAGTGTGCAAGTAGTACATTACCAGGGAATGAAACATCCTTGTGGTTTGCAATCTGTCTTTTAATGGTCCACCATTTACTACGAAGCCACTGTGGGGAGCGGACACTACTCCATCCTTCAGCCAGTAAATCCCAATTAATGTCATTTTCATCAGAAACTTCAAGTTCCGCTATCCTGGCAGGATACAGAAGATATTGACCTGTGAGAAACTGCCCTCCAGACCAGCAAGGGTGTTGCACATGTCCGGCCATGTCACACGTAACAGCGCAGAATGACATGCTAGTGACCAGCCCACCAGAGCTCAGGAATCGACACAGGCTTCCAAGGCTCCACGCTGCCAGAGGTCAAGCAGAATCATAAACAACAGAAGATGGACTAGACCTGTTAGATGATCCAGTCCATCTCCTTGCCATGCAGGATTATTTCCCTCATTTACTTATACATTAGGACTTAGATCAGATTATCGTGAAGCATTCCAAGTGGTGGTACTTGCATCTTTTCTTTTTGAAAAAACATTCCCCAAACACATCTCCAAGGCAAGAAATACTTCCTGAGATTCACTCTGAACTTTCACTTAATTAATTTCATGTTATTTAATTGTTTTCTTCTAGTAACAACCATCCGTCCTTAACACAGATTTTTGCCTTCTCTCAGATGCTTCTTAGCCAAAGTAGATGAAGTTAACTACAGCATTAAACAGTTTTTCATAAATCAATCCCACCAGGCGCTCCAGATAAGGGACAGCCTTCTCTACCAGAATCTGTTTGAAATCAATACAAATTTCTGAATTGCCCTTATCTGTACATGGAGCATATGAAAGAGAAGTGAATAGTGAGGGGAAAATGTTTTTGTGGAGTTAAGAAAAGTCCTCTTCACAAACAAAGCAAGAGCACTCTTGCTAGCTAAAGAAAGAAAAAAGTAAAAATTAAAAAAAAAATACCAAAACGAACCCTGTAGGATGAGTAAAGGATATCTGGACAGACCAAACCAGAAACACTAAGAAATACACCCAGCACATTCTGAAATGTGGAATCAGGCTCCTCATTTGGAGTTCACATCAAACAGCTTCAGTAAATTAGTTAATACTACTTTGTAAGTAATCCTTAGATTTCCTGGATGTCTTGGCTTTTTAATCCCACCCAACCATAAAAATCCACTGGCTAAAAAGCCTGAGTTAAAGGCATTCAAAATGGGAGGAGGACTGGAGAGAGCAAAAGATTTCCAAAGTCACTACCAGGTTGCCAGTTCAAATGTAGTCAAAGATGCTGACATTCCAATCAGTGTTTGGTGGCCTACATGAAATTAATTTGCAGTCTCAGTTTAGCTCTATGTAGACAAGACGTCCACATCACAGAAACCACCACCACACTTGACCCTTGTTGGTCATCTCAGCAGAGAGGCCAAGGACTGAACGGGCAGGGAGACTGAGCTACCCTCCAGTTAAGGGTTAAAGCGCATCGGTGGGGCAACGTGTGGGAAGCTTGCACGGTTTGCTGCCTGTGCTGTACCTTTTCTGTGGAATAAAGAAGACTTCAGTCTCCAGGGTTTTCAATCTGACACCTTTCACGAACACTAACAATCACTAAAAAAACAAAAAACAAAAAATATGTTCAATAATAAATCTCTGGGAACTGTAAACACAGCAGTGATTTTTGGAAGGTTCTAGAATTTTCAGTGTCTAGGAAACCAACAAAATGGACCCCAATGGAATCCTGCCAGCAACACATATTACAAACCTTTAAAAGTAACTACAATAACAAACCTCAAGATCAGATTTATTTCATCCTCCTTGGTCCACTCGGTGCCCCCACTCTGTTTCCAGTTGAGATAGTTGAGCCATTTAGAGCGGCACTGCTTCTCCGAGCGCGTCCCGACCCGTTCTGCCACAGCAGCCCATGACACACCTTGAGTGACAATGTCACCTGGCTCTGTGCTTGTCAGCTCATGTACCACTTCTGCCAGTCTTTTTTCTTCTTTCTCTGTCCACTTTCCTGAAAGAGAGATAAGCCCTCTAACTTAACTAGCAGGAGATATCCTCTGTTCTGATCTGTAATATGCCAGCAGACATGTATCTTCCATGCCCAACACCTTATTTCAGATGCAAATATTGACTTGTGAAGAAGATACAACTTCCTAATTACTAACAATTTATATAACACCCATTCTTGATTAATGAATGCACAATTCCATTATTCTGCTGCCAAATTTCTCTCTTTTCCTCTTGGAGATGAATGAGGCCACTCAGAACTTGTCCAAATAGTGACCAAAGCAAACTGATCCAAGCTACTTGAATTGTATTAGCTGGAGTGAATGAACCATGCAACAATTGAGTGGGCATTAATCACATGAGGTCTGACTAAATTTTCTTTTGTATTTGAATATACACATTACAAAATAAACAGTATTTTATTCCTGAAGTACATCTGTCTCGCTCTTAATTGATACCAAACATAAAGTGTAAGTTTATAACCATTAAACACAAGCGAAAGAATTTCAACCAGAATATCCATTTCTGACACCTGCATTTATCTCACCTGTGTTGCAGGTATCCTTCATCAATCTACATCGGTCCTTTACAGACGAAGCACTTCTCCCCAGGGCAGCTCCTATTGTGGCCCAATCATTACCATGCTTTATTCTCAGCCTAAAGAAAGATGTGCTCATTAGCACTATCTCCAGTTATGAAATTACCAAAATATCAAATATTCTCTAATAAAAACAGGATGAACATGCAGTTTACAGGCTTAAAGACAGAATGGGGAATAATTTTGCTACTTCACTATTAATATTTTCTGCTATCTTTCCTATGTGTTTCTAGAAGCTTTTTGGGCCAGCTAAGCCACAAGATACTTAGAAAATGCTTAATATCTGTCTTGCAAGAACATGGTGAGGCTTAATGAATGTGTTAAACACAATATGAATGTTTAGATAAACAGTCGATTTCCATTCTAGACAGGCTCCCCAATGATTTTCAGGTGGTGTAGAAAAAGCACTTGAGAAATTTAAATAATGCCGGATGAAAACCCAGGCATCCTACAATTTAAATTAAGCAAAACACTGCATAATCCTATTCAGCATTTTAACTATAATTTTCCTCCCTCACATAACAGCAGGTTGTTTAAAATGTTGATCCATGACTAGTTCTGAAACATCTGGAACCACACACAAACCAGCTCAATTGATCCAAACGGATCAATCAACGCAATGCATCCTCCCTCTCTCCCTNCCTCCCTCCCTCCCTCCCTCCCCTTCTTCATTTCCTTTCCTTTCCTTTTTCCTTTCCTTTCTCCTTTCCACCTCCCTCCCTCCCTTTTCTTCAAACTGCTCAATCCTGCAAATGTGCAGGAGGGGATAAAGTCTGCAGCCCCATCTCCCTGATCTATCAGGTTCATACTCAAAATTAGGCTACTTGAGCTGTACTGATAATTTATGTATCTGTAATACTTCCAAGGGGAGATCCTGCTCTTGACCTCCCAATTCCTTTAGGAATAACCTTTGCTCAGATTTTCCAAAGAAATGGAATTTCTGTTTCTCATAACCACAAATATTGATTGTGCTTGTAAAAATCTGAAACATTCCAGCTACAACAGAAGCCTTGCTTTAGAACTTAGCTGCATGTTGTTAGGTCCTGAATACACATTAGAAAAAAAAATTTAGAAGAATCCAAATGTAGTTTTAGTTTTCTTTAGACAGTAATCACTGGTTTTGGATAGCGTTGGAGCAGTCAAATTTACTTCTAACTCTTCAGCGATTTCATATAAGGAAACCTTTAAAAATTGATCAAGCTAATAAATATAAACAAGGAAGAGTGACCTTGTTCATAAGAAGACTTACTCTTTAAGCTTTTCAATTTCCTCTGGAGTATACCTAAGCAACAGGTAAATAAAAAGACATTTTAAACAGAAAGCATACAGCACAAATATTATTTTACTAATCACACAGCACACATTCAGTTACAACAGGAGATTAAGGAATTTCAACTATAAGAAACAATTTGACTGAATAATTCGGAAGAATGTGAGGAACAAATGCCATTTTCCACATTAGTGCATTTCTAAGGGTAACTGGTACTACATTCCTCTCATTTGTCAGAAAAATTCCACATTCTCTGTGATCTTACTCCGATGAACAGAACTAGAATTTTGTGCATTAGTCTTTCAAATAAACAGCTACTTCTTCCTTACTGTCCCAGTTCAAAACCACCTTCAAGCTGACTTTCCATCAAAAAACTAAATCAGCATTGAGAAGATACTTTTAATTTTCAATTACCTTAAAAAAGTAAAATATAGTATCCTTTCTGGATGGCACCAGACCACTGCTTTACAGAAGGGCAAGCTAAGGGCATGAGGGGTGAAGATCAATTACTTCCAGCTCTAGAAAAAAGTTACATCTCAGCAGATCCATGCTTGTGTTCAAGTGTTTTTATCGTATCAGAATCTGTTATTCACCTTTGTTTTGATTTTTTTGTCTGTTTTTTTAAGTTGCCATTGAATACCATCAACTGAACACAACTACTGTCAAGGCTGATCTACCAGCATTCAGCAGATGTGATGTATTAAGAAGATCTAGGTCTGTTTGGCTAAAATTTTCTGTCTCACATAGAACATGTCAAACATAAATACATGACCCTACTCATACCAATAAAACCATGCAGCATTAGAGGTTTTCATACTTTCCAACATGGTTTCTGTCATCATACATGCGAAGAACTCTTCTATAGACAGCAAAGAGAGGCCGATTCAGACCCCAAGCTATTGTCCTGTAGAAATCTTTTCTTTCATCTTTTGACATTTCAAATATAATTTCAGTGGCATCTTTTATTCCACGGGCCTAGAACAAAGCATTTAAAACAAAACAAAACAAAAACAAACCACAAACAAAACACCTTAGATAAAGTCTCCTAGGAATCAAGAAGTAGAACACAAGAACTGAAGCCATTATGCAACTTTCTGTGTATCACAAATACTACAGTCCAAAAGTAAAACTGAGTATTTATGGATTAGCTCCCTCAAATACAAGCACCTTGAACACTAGGTTTTGGTTTTTTTATGTTGGGAGTCCAGCGAGATACAGAAGTTCTAACTCCTATCCACATTTAAGAAAAAAAAAAATCTGTCCAATGTATATTTTAAGATCAAAAATTGAACCGTCATATAGAACATCATGGAAAATATACTGTGGTGGAATTAGCCTGGGGCCATACAAGGCAAGACTGTCAAACAGAGATGTATCAATTTATTACATAATTTTAGATATTCCTTATGCAAAAGCAATTTCTTTCAATTAAACTACTCTTCTTGTTCTGATGGAAACTCAATAAATTCAATACAAAAACATTGGAATGAAGTATAACAGTAAACTTAAGCTTAAATTCAGGTTAAATGAAGAATCACTATGTGTCAATTATACAAAACAGTACAAGAAAGAAGATAAATGGGAAAAGAATTAATCAAATGATTTAACAGTAACTCAGAAAAGCTATTTAGCTAGCTTAAAAAAGCTTCACTAGATTTAAAACATAGTATTACCCATGAATGATTATGTGGCAGCAACTCTAATATGTGTGTGGGCAGACTCACTCCCTACAACTAATACTGTGGATTTTTATTACAATGAACACTAAATTCAGGGGTTTTCTTAAAACCACAAGTGAAGGATGGTGAAACTGTAATATCCAGGCTACATATTCTCAGTTGTTGGGGCTCAGCTCAGATATTCTCAGCTGCAAGCCTACCACAAATATGACTTATGGGCAATTATCACTGTCAGCATGTTCCCCACGTGCCCATTTGCTCTGAACTCTGACCCCAATAAATTAAGGGGAAGAAAGCAGACACAGGCATCCTGCTAGTGCAGTACACAATCACAGACTTGGCACCAAGGAAGTCTGTAAGTCGTATTCAGTGCTCAGAAAGGAAAATTATCTCTACTGCTAGTGAAATTTTTTTCCACAATCTTCAACAAAGCTTTCACGAGTCATTAATGAATATTCAGAGAAAGAGATTTAGCAGCTTAAAATGTCATGTCAGGATGTTCAAAATGGGCTATACCCAGTACAAAAATTAAAAGCAATGTTACATTCATTAGTACTTAAACCCTGTGAAGGGATAAAATTTTCTTATGTATTTCAAATGGGTAATGACCATTTTTACAATGAACCAATCTAAATCACGTATTGCATATTCTGGGAAGTACTTAAGAAAGTTGGTTTCTAGCAAGACCTGCATCACCACACCAACTAGCAGGGAACATACCCTAAACATACCTTTAAGTAACGCTCAATGTTACTCATCAAAATGTCAATTTCTTCCTTTGACCACATCCCTTGCTTCCACTTATGGCCTGAAAACAGAAACGACAAACTAATTACTGAGGGCCAGAAAAACAGCAAGAACAGAAGTATCTGAAAACATGACCCATACTGCAATTAACAAAGAGTAATTTTAGCTACTAAAAATGTAACTAGAATTAATTTTAAACAGATGTTATTTCGTAACTGACAGCAACCATCAACTAATATTTAAATAACGTGAGTCAGAACTCTCTTCAAAAACATCCCATTTTTAAAAACAGAACATGAACTCCTCTATGTGCTGTCAAGTCACATTTTCAGGCTTGCTCTTCAGCTGCAACTAGAAAATTTCTGTCTTTAAACTGACAGTTGAAATTTCAGTGCACTCAAAATGGTTCCAGAAGCTAGAACTTAAAATGTGACTCAGAATATTACCTGAGCAATTGGCAACAAAGTGCGATTCTCTTGCATGCCTTAGCACTCCTGAACATGTGAGTAGTGCCACCTACTGTGAGTGCTTTTCATAGAGGTAAACGCTCCACTTAGTCATTTTTGATGAGCTGGTACCCATCTCTCTCCCTTTTTTTTTTTTTGCATGAGGAGTAATGCTCAGGGGTCACAGTCAAGGTAAAAACTTGTGGTGAGTCTTTTATTCCCCCACATATAAGTGGCAAACCAATAGAAACAAACGTCATGTTTTCTCTCTGTCTCTGCCCTTATTAACTACAATGCCAGCTAAACTTGAAAAGCAAACCCAACCAACTTTATCCAGAGAGAAAATTTCAAACCTGAAAGTCTATCAATAAAACATTAAAACATTCCTACTCTAAATAATTCTTTCTTCCCCCTATGGTCATACCATACTTTTAATTAAGCTTACGCTGGTGTGACCCCGTTTACATACTGGTGTGTGCTGGCTACCTGCCCACCTCTGCTCAGAAAAATCAGGGTACTTCCTTCTCAGCCTGCTAATTACCAGAGCTGAGAGACAGAACACACCAAAGAAACTGTTTACTCAAATCCAATTATAAGGAAAAGTACAGGCATTATTACTAATTCCACTGGAACTGGTGAGAGAGAACTCCTTCCCCGTGCCCCATAGCTTCAATCCCTTCTTCCACAGTTACAGAGACAGAAAAATAATGTATTACTGTAGCTGTGATTCACACCTCTGTCCAAGCCTCTGAACTGACTTAATGGGACACTTCTACTCTCTACATGGAATAACCTTTAATACCAAACTGTTTTAGGAAAGGACATATATTCTGCACTTCACATGTTTGCATATTTATAGTCAAGATTATCATAACCTGCCCAGAGGTCTGGGAAGAAAGCATTATCATGTGGAGACTGCAATAAAATGATGAACACAGGCAATACACGCCAAACTCTGAGCTACTGTAAAAGAAGACACATACTGGCATTCCTCCACTCCTAATCTCTGTGACAAACCACAGAGCTTATAAGAAAAGTTCAGTCAGTAGGGATTCTCAAATATTTTTCTTCGCATATTTACTAGAAACGTCTTTCTCAAGTTATTAATCTCTCAAGTGGAATCACCAGATTTAGTGCCCTCCTTTGACCAGCTGACAATGCTGTGTCTCTTCCTAAAGGTCTCTAACAAAAAAGGGAGTTGCTTTGAACTGACTGAAAAAGAATTATTGTTCTTCTAGAAAAAGTAAAGGTCCAAGTAAGAATAACAGTAGACAGGCTGAGGAAACCGGAGAGCCAACACATCTTCATTTGACACTAAGCTGTATCTCTAGGTTTAGAAAGCCACTTCCCCTGGGGGGAAGAAAGAAAAACCAAAAGCTCTTAAGTTCAGCAACTATATGATTGCACAGATATATTTGGAAAGTGAGGAATACCCAATGGAGTGGAAGTTTTAGGAGTAGCAGAGATGATTTCATTAGATCCTGGTCTGCAGGAGCCCTCTTTTTCTGAAATAACTCCATTAACCTGAGCATGGATTGTTTTTTCTCCTAGTGTACTCTCCTCTGCTGCAACATCCCATCCCCTGACCAGGCAAACACAACTCTCTGCCCCATATGGGCTGAAACACAGCACTCACAGCCCTTCCCTACCGTGGCCACTACTGTCACCGTGCCAAGCATGGCCCATCTCAAAAAAGGCAGATCAGAGATCACTTTATGCACCTTACAAAATGTTCTGAGGCATTTGGAATAGTTTACCTTTTTACAGCATGGGAGAACTGCGTTTGAAATACCCTACCTTTATTGGTTAGAGAATCCTTATCCTCTTTGGTTGTGAACCAGGCTTGACTAACAGCTGATACTTCTTCATTGCCCACTGGAGAGATTTCATCCAGCTGTTCATTCTGAAGAATCTTGAAAAGACCAACATGAAATGATCCAGTCAGATATTCAGTTGTTTACATCACTTTGCAATTAACATGGAGATATAGTTTGAAGGAAAATTACATCAGCACATGTTGTCACCTTGCTGACTGTTCTAAAGTGCCATGTTTTAGATATGGCATTGAAAGTATCACTTTTCTTAAAACACCTGAGTAAGATTTACCATCTTAATAGACAGATGTTGTGGGAATTAATTAAATAACATTCTTCATCCTGGTTAATGTTTACTGTTTAATGTACAGGAAATATGAAGAGTCTCGCTGGCTGTAGTGGAAAGAGGCCTATGTCCAGCATCTCCAGTCTAGAACTTTTAAACATGGTATACCCACTGAAAACTGTGTGTAACTGTTAGGACTAGTGACAAGACAAAGCCTACTTAAGCCTGTTATAAAGCTTAACTTATAATCAAAGAATGACAGAAATAACAGATAAACTTGTCTTCTACAAAGATAACAACAGAGCAAGTAATTACCAGTGGAGGGTTACCCCTATTACTCTTTGCTGTGTTGCTCTTTGGCCAGTAACTTAGACTATAAATAACCTCTCTCATACATAAAGAGATACAATTGCCCTTTCATAGAACAGCATTTTTACAAACAAGATCCATGCTCACATACATTCGTTTCAAAGAGTCTTATTCATTTAGTACGCATTTCTGATACTTGTTTCCCTTTTCATTTCAATTTAAATAAAAGCATATTTCAAATTAAAAAATTTTGAAGTTTTACTGTACCTGAATCTGGGTAACAGTTCCTTCATTAATCTCATCTTCAGCTACCTCAGTGGTAGCAGTCATGGTCACCTCAAAGCTCTGATCATTTTCTGAAACTTCAAAATGGTTAAGTTAGCTGCCCACTTTACTCCTGAAACATTTTTTATGCATGCTACAAGTTTTATAAATTGCTACCTTTGAAATGAAAATTTTGAAGAGCCTTATTTGGTATTTATTGACACAGTAAATTCACTAAAATGATTATCAACTGCTCCTCATCATGAAATTTAAATATGGGTTTTGAAACCTTCAGTTTTACACTTGAGTAAATTAATGTGAAACACAAACAAAATGTGTTTGATAAAAACATTTGAAACTATTAATACTTCCTTTCCAGCCCTTTTGGCTGTATGCATTTTCCCCAGTCCTTCTTCAACTTCAACATGATTATGCCTTTACTTCTATGGAATTTCTACCTAGTTCCACCATATAAACATCCACTCTAGGTATTGCAAGCCGGTATTTTAACCATATCTGACTAATTCAGTATTCATCCTTTTTTACAGCAATCACTTTTACATACACCTCAATATTACAAAACGCTAAAATACTAACTATACTGTCTGATCTTAAAAAAACCTAATCTCTTTGCAGGAGGAGAGCATCTAGTTTGCTGTTCATTCACTTATCCTTAATTTATTCAATGCACCTATGCCTGCAGATATCTTATCTACTTTAAGGCAGGCTTATTACACCAGTACTTTATAGACATCGATTGCAGCAAAACTATCCAAGCTGAGGGAAAAAGATGATACCCAAGTATATTAATAAAATTTGGATTTTATTAATTTAATTTTTTATTTAACATACAAAATATTGCAATGTGATTCAAAGAGTTCACTTTTAACCTTTACCAACCGATATTTTTGCTACAGGAGTACATAAACTTAAAAGAACTTACTTGGAACTGCAACAACAGAGATGCACGGAGTAGAATCATCAAGGCTTTGATCATCCTCTGATAAGCAAAGCCTCTTGTGTGGAGGTTCAGAGCTGTCTTCAGAGTCTACTTCATCAGCTTCTAACAACAAAAACATACCCAGATTACTTCCTGTTAACTAAATGGAGTCTTGGACAGAATTCTCCTAAGGTGGGCCAAAGTAAATATGACAGGCTGGTGCAGTGCTCTGCTGCTGCCCAGGAACATGGTCTAAGTTACAGGCAACAACAGTTCATATGCTTTCTTCAACAGGCATTTTCTTTGAAAATTCCATCCACAGTCTGTCACACAAAAACCAGTCTACAGAAATTTGCGTACGTGCTTGGTTCTAAGAATCCGTTTCCACTGAAATAAATCAAAGCAGTTGTATCTTTGTTGGACACACACAGACAGTTTTGGGATTTACACCTAATTTGATACTTTATCATTCTTTAAACCAAAGCAGAACAAATTGTAGCACAGTAAGCTGAACTCAAGTAGCTCACAGAATTTGTGGGCAGGGATGTATGGTGGTCAGATGAATTAAAAAAAAAATAAAAAAATACTATGCAATACAATTCTATACCATTTTGAGGGCAATGAAGTATTAGGTTCCCTTCAGTGTCCTGAGTCAAAGTCACAGAGTTCACGGTTTCTACTGTCACTGTGTCAGACTCTTCTTCAACTGTGCTCATACTCAAACCTGAAAGAGCAACACACAGATTATTTTTCTACAGCTGGACTCCACTTGGACCATAATGCTGCTTCCTTACCCCAACCAACCAGCACAAACTCCCACAGTGAATGAACCTGCTCTTTCACATGAAAAAGCCACAATTTCAGACATTCACCTACTTTTACTTTCCTGCACACTTATATATTGCACAGGATAAAATCAGATAGCTTTGAAGTAACTTTTCTAGTTAAAAATAGTACCTAAACTCCCTAATCAGGAGCATTTGCAATCTACTAATTTCTTTTTTTTTCAAACACAAATCTAGGCTATCACTTTTTCAGCATTTCTAAATTCTACACATCCAATGATTTTTGTCTAATATTTGTTCCACTGTTAATTTAATAATTCTGCTACTATAGAACCGAAAGCTAGTCACGACTGACAAATATTTTTCCAGTGTCACATTACTCATAGCTGTACTATTTATAGACTGCCAAGTTGCAAAGTTTTATTCTCCTTCTATGCATATAGCTAAATGTGAAACTTGCATTTTATCTTTAACGTTTAAACAACATGAGCAACAGAAAAATTGGTTGCAAGCAATAACCAGTACAAAAAGCTACTGAGAAAACAAGTAATTCAGAATAAGCCATATACATTGAAGTTACAAAATTAGGGCAATATGAAATGTCTCTGATAATCTCATTTCCACTACAAAAGTACTGCAATGAAATACAAAGTTTATTAGAAATTCTATGTAAACCACCAGCAGGAGATCTGAAATAAAACAAAGCAAAACCCCACAACAAAAGTTTTATCCAAATACAAAGAGATGTAACCTTTGCTGTTGCAGAGGCCAAATTAAATCACATCTAAAATATCGAGAAGCTTTTCAAAGATTTCATCAGTTTTAAGCCTGGTTTTGTTGACTTTGGCAGAGATTTGTAAAAAGAAAGTATCATCCATTTCTCCTTTAACTGCTCAGTCCTTTTTTGGTGTTTACTCATATGTCAACAACAACAAATTACTTTTAACTTCTATTCTGAAGCCAAAATGTTGTTAAATAATAATTGACTATAGCTTTAAAAAAACAAGAAATCTCAATTCATTACAAATCTTCCATGTACTAGGCAGGGATAGCCATACACCCATACACAAGTGGAATTTACAACCTGGATTTCAAATTCCCTGTACAATGTTAATACTATTGCGTCAGCAGGATGTTATTTAATTTTTAATCAGAAAACATGTTCTTTGGTATTGAAGATTCCCAAGAGAAGCATTATCCTTAAAAGATAAAACTACTGCCAGTCCTTCTAAAAAATTACTTCTCACCTCTTGAGCTTGTCGAGGACTTGGCATGTCTTTTAGCACATGTAGTGACTGATTCCTCAAATGAAGTGATATTACCCTTCTCAACATGTAAAAAAATTCAGATACCACTGACATTTTAAATCAGAGGGTTCTCAAACTTACTTTCATATCTACCATCAGCAACAGTTCCTTGCCACATGCAAGCGTAGGAGGGAGTAACTTCCTTGGGATTCATCTGCTGCTGAGTTTTACAGCCTGTGCTCTATCCTTCACTAGAAGCTGCTGTTTGCTGCATGGCTGCAATACTGATTTTAGGAACCCAATGAAGCATCCTTAACACTAAAACATGAAGAAAGACATCCAAACCATTACAGCTAAATTAGCAGACTGTAGCTTTTTCAACCCAGTTTTAAGATATTAATTTAGCTTTTGGGGAGTGAACAAATTGGGCCAAAATAAACAGATTCTCTTTTTTGTGTTTGTATGTACTTTCTGAACAAGTTTTACTACAGGGACTGCTGTAGTAAAAATTCCTAAAGTTACCAGAAATGAGGTGGAGGATTCTTCTTTAATTTTATGTCAACTGGTAGTCATAACATTTAATTTTCTATAATCAGTTGAAAGGGCCTATTTTTTTTTTCACCACTTTAGAGGCCTGAAAGACATGAGATTTATAAGACGTTACAACAGTCATGTAACTTCACCTACAGCTGTTCTGAAAGAAGTGAAAACTATAGCACCATCCACAGCAGAATATACAGCAAACCATTCCTTCTTTTTTATTGGAAGACTGATGAAAACTGAATACAGGGACAGCAAAGCTGGGTCATTCTTACAGCACTTACTCAAGATTCGATGAAAATCAATCTGTATGTTTACAGGATTTGGCTACCAAATAAAAAACCGAGGGCAATTATTCCCTTTACATTCTCTGCCTTGATGATTTGCTAAGTTAGAAATGAATAGGACACGGCATAAAAGGGATCCGTATGTCCAAACAGGGCATTCCCAGAGACAGGGAGGAAGCTACACCATGGTCAGTAGCTGCCACCCTGACACTTCCATCCAGAGCTGTAACAGGACTAACCAGACAGTGGCTGAGGCAGCACATCTGAGGGCACCACCGACTCTTCTGTCAAGTCATACATCTGCAGTTGTCAGCCTGAGCTCCCAGGTATTGCAGAACACCCAACACTGGGCACTGCACTTTGTTCAAGGACCTGTGACTTCCCAAGAAACATTCCTCAATGTAATTCCTGGACTGAGCAGGGTTTTATAACTTCTTGCCAATTTTGCAAAAAGGGTTTAAGCCAACTGTAAGTGCAGGCTCTCCAGAAAAAAACAATAATGTTCTGTGTAGGATACTCAAGATTTATCATATTTTAAATATTCTGAGTAAAGGTAATAACCATGACCAAGCTTTGATAAAAACTTAGGAAGAGCCAAATCCTTGATTTGATTCCCATCAACTTTAATGCATATGGCCTTGGACCACAACTGCAAATTGAGTGGAAAGAACATGAGGAATTAAGTCAAATGCATATTTTGGACATTATTTTTTATTCATTAGACCATACAAAGACAAGAAAACTGGAAGAAAAACCAACCAACCAAGCTCGTTCTTTCAAGCTACATTTACCCCAGGACAGGGGTGTCAATCCATGAATACATGAATCAGTGACCAAAATCATGAATAACTACAGTGGTTCTTTTGAGTGAATAGGAAACAATCTCCAGACCTTACAAAGCCCACTGTTTTACACTTAAATTATGATGTAACTACCACATGCTCTGAACATACATAAAATATGACACATGATGGAACCACCTGGAATTCACAGTGAGCTCAGTGGCAAAAGCCCAGTGCCCAAGCCAATGCTCTTTGATGCTTTCTCCTTGATCCATCACGGCGCGGCAGCCAGAGCTGTGCTGCCAGACCACGGCAGAGGCTTCGGGATGTGCAATTGAATTCTGCTCATTACACACACCTGCATGTCCACACATCTGCTCCTGCACATCTGCTCTTGCAAAAGTTAAATACAAAGCAAATGACAGCAAAGGTTCCTTAATTACTGAGAATTAAGACCTGAGTAGTCTCATCACTTCCAATATTTCACCTTCTTTTCATAACTTCACTGATTGCACTTTTGAAAATGCAAACAAGTTTTATTTTAAACTAAAGGCTTAGTTTAATTTTAAATGAATAACCCAAAGCTTTTCTTTAATCCTTAATTCAGACACATTTTTTACAGAGATGCCACTCTATCACTAATATTTCATGTTCTGAAGGAAAGTGTTAGCTTTCAGGGAAAGAGAACACTGATGGATACACATCTACCATAAGTGTGGATGCCATAATCCATAATGAGATAGCACCTTAGAAATCAGTGTCACTGCAATAAGCATTTTTTGCCTTGTTGGATTTCTGTGTGTATTTACCAAACCCACCATTTCTAAAGCTGCATTACAATTTCAAATAGATTTCAACAAGCAACCAAAGAGGTGGGAAAATACTTCGTCTACAAGAATCATTTAATACAGAATTTCAATGTAAGTTTTCCACAAAAGCCACATAATAAAGCCATTCTTATTTATTTGGGAAGCAAGCAGAGTCAGGCAGAAAAAAACCCCACAGAGCTGATTTTACACCAAGCTGAAAAAAAATTTTAACATCTTAATACAAAATTCCTTTAATTCTAAATAACCCTCAGCAGCCAGATTGGCTCAATTATTCTATAGGCTGTAAAAATTAAGCACTTCTAGGAAATAGTATTTTCACTCTTGTAGACAGAATTCTGTCATTGCCCCTAGTTATTAATTGAATGTTATGTCTAGTCTTCAGTGGACTGTTGTAAATATTTTACAATTTCTATATTAAGTAGTATTAAAGACCGTATTCTCTGCATTGGGCAATAAGTATGCTTCACTAAGTTCTGTAAAAAGCGAAAACTGAAGATTATTAAGGGAGGTTTCCAGTTATTGTGGCATTTAACTGAAACAGTCACATAGAACGCACTGAGATTTCAAGACATTTGTTCAAGAGTAACACAAAGGAGACAAAGTCATTACAGGACCTCGTATTTTAGGAAGCCTGAATATTTAGTGTATTCCATACCAAGTCAATACTTTCAATACAATATCAGGAGTTTTTATTATTCAACTAGTGCCAGTGCTGTTATGCTAATATTCAACAAAACCCCCTCCAACTTTACTCCAGAACAAATGGGTTCTGCTTAAATTTAAAATTCCACCTCACAGAAGATTTCCCTATTAGCTGCCAACAATGGATATGAGAAGGAACCAAACTGGTCAGACAAGAATCACAAAGATCCAGGGACCTGAGTTTCAAGCATACAAGGATTTATTAATCTATATCAGCATGAGAATACAGTCCTTTAGGAATAGTTGTATCCTACTCATCAGTGATGTTTAGAGAAGTGGGCCATCACTGAAACAGAATATATGGGAGACACCATGGGACAAAGTGTTCTCATTTGCATTGATCCAAATTTGGCAGAACTCCATGAGTTCTAGCCTGTCCATTGAAAGTTTAATAAAAAAGCACTGAGCATGCTTTAAATGTCACACGGGAAAAAAACCAACACAAAAAACAAAACAAAAGAAAAACTATGTCCTAGCTCTTTCAAAAGAAATAAACACAGTAAGTTTCAAGTTTTCTTTTTCAGGAATAGAGTATTGCCTCTCAGACATAAGGTTATGACTATGGATAGAAACCTTCGTAAGTATTGGATGTACTAAAGTTCTTTTCCCTTCATGTAAATCCAGTTCCATGCTAAGGATTTCAGTAATGTCTTCACCTTTATAAACAACGGGCATAAATTCAGCATGCAAGAAAAATATGAAAAATTATCCTAACTGTAAGACTGATAAGCAAAGAGAAGTCTCTTTTGCTTTCTGATGGACTGATGAGCACAGAAATAATGCTCACAAAAAAGGACCTATTAGAACATGCAAATTACAGTACAGTTTGTCTCTTATATAGCAACCTCTTATAATTTTGTGTGGTTAAGACAAAAATCAGTATTTTTAGGCATTCTATTAAAGAAGTTTTATTAATGTTCCATCTTTTCAGTAAGTCATAAAACATGATGAAATCTTTTATTATTATAATCACGTGAAATTATGAAAATGAAAAACTGAATGAAATGTTTCATTCAATTGCAGAACCTGCATCTCCTGGTTTTGCAAAGGAATTCTAACTATGCTGTCAAGAGGCCAACTTACATCTGTAGCCAGAGCAGTGCTGGCAAACAAAAAGCATTTTCTAGATTACTTCAACTAACAATGGCCAGGTGGGGCTAAAGAGTGTAACTCTTTGTGAATGAATACATACAAATACTATCAGTCAGCTGAAGAAGTAGATGGTACAAGTGATTACACTTCACCACGCCCAAGAGCACAACCAAGAATAAAGAGACCTCAAATAGGAAAGAAAAAAAAAAGGCTTTTCGGACCGGAGTCCTTTATTTTGGCAAAACAGAGAGAATAGCTCTAGTGTAGAAAATCCTGGTACTGCTCTAAAATGAAACCCCTGATCTTGGCAGAGTCGCATATTTCAGACTCCACTTGCCCTAAGTAACCTCAAATCACAACTCCCGCTGGGAAAAAAACCCGATATTATGAGACAAAACAGACAAACCCCATAAGCTCAGGATACCCGAAGCGCAGACCCAGTGAGAGGAAATGGGAGAAATTCAAAGGCGATCGTGCAGGTGGCTTCTCATTACAGACATCCAGGTATGGGGGAGGGAATTTAAACCAAAAACAACAACAGTTTAAAAAAATAATAAAACATAATAAACATAACAAACGCGCTGGCCGGCCTCCCCTTGCCCTGCCCTCCTAAGGCAGCAGGGGTTTGGTAATTTCCAGAGCCGGTCCGTCCGCCCGCTTCCCTATTTCCCTGTGCGCAGCGCTCCCAACGCCGCGCAGTTCCCCGGGAAGGCAGAGAACCGCGGCCCAGAGCTCTCCCAGGGGAGC
>VZRN01005169.1:0-85298 GCA_013397935.1 Dasyornis broadbenti | reverse complement strand
GGCGCTACGAGCCCGCCGGAAGGGCCCGCGCCCGCCCGCCCGGCGCTTCCGCCCGCCCGCCCGGCGCCACAAAGCGCACGGAGCAGGGTCTGGAGCACTGGCGGCGCCACAAAGCGCACGGCGCCTTCCCTGCCTCGCTGAGAGACCCCGGGGCATAGACCCCCTGAACATCCACTGGGCCTTCAACACAGAATCACAGAATCGATTAGGTTGGGAAAGACCTCTGAGACCATCGAGTCCAGCCTACGATGGAACACCACCCTGTGAACCAGACCATGGCACTGAGAGCCATGTCCAGGCTTTCCTTAAACACCTCCAGCGATGGTGACTCCAGCACCTCCCCGGGCAGCCCGTTCCAATGTCTAATAAATGGATGTCAATCAATGTCTAATTAATGGCCACACATGCGATGAAGGCTCTGGAACATCTCTCATATGAGGAGAAACTATGGGAGCTGGGCCTTGTTCATCTGGGGAAGGAAAGACTGAAAGAGAATCTCAATGCGTATAAAGATCTCAAAGGCAGGTGCCAACAGGATGGTGCCAGCCTTTTTTCGGTGGTGCCCAGTGGCTGGATGAGGAGCAGTGGCCATAAACTAAAACACAAAAGGTTTCACCTCAACGTGAGGCAGAACTTCTTTATGTTTAGAGTGGCAGAGCACTGGAACAGCTGCGCAGGGAAGTTGTGGAATCTCTCCCTCTGGAGACATTGCAAACCCACCTGAATGTGTCACCTTTTCTGGGTGACCCTGCCTTAGCAGGGGGTTGGACTGGATGGTCTCTAGAGGTCCCTTCCAAACCTAACTGCTGTGTGATTCTGTGATCACTTTTCATTTTTGTCCTGCCCAAGGACCTCAGAAAACCAAGGTGTGTTATCAAAAATGATGCATAAAGCCGAGAATAAACAAGCTTTGTAGTGGTGCCTGGTGTGTGGTGCTTGCTGCCTCATGGAATGGGTGCCTGTCAGTGCCGTGATCTGTGGCACAGGAGCTGAGCCCCCTCACAGACAAACCGGGTACATAAGGGCAAGAGGGTGCATGGCATCCCCTGCCTGCAATTTTTTGTCTAAAAACCTTATTGCACTTCTACCACAAAGCCCCTTTTTGGCTGCTTCCCTTATATGTGACCTCTAGCCCTGTTCTCCCTAAGCCTTGGGAGCTTTAAAAAGCATCCTTATGGGAAGACAGGGCAGGTTAGGGGAGGAGACATTGCACATAAAAATGGCGATAAAAGTATGGAGATGAATTGTGTAGCTAAGACAAAAAGGTAGCTGGTATAAGGAGCTGAAAGCAGGATGTATAGCATCTGTTTTGTTCAGAACACACTTTAATTAACTCTGCTGTCTGTGTACTTGGTGTTTCTGGACATCAAACCTCAGGAATCTCAAGTTCCACACTCAGTAGTTGACTTTCAGGGAAAAGTTTAAGTGCCTGATACCCTTAGGCACTAACTGGCCAGAGATACAATTTCCTATTCTAGGGCTGCATATGGCTGTTGGGCTCATCAGCCATGACCTCTTGCAGCTTCTGGGTTTTCCCCCCCAATTTTTGCAGCAAATGAAGCATAGACACTATATTTGTCTTCTTTAAGTACATCTCTGTTTTGTTGTTGTGGTGATGGTTTTTTATTTCTGGTGTTTTCTGGTTTTGGTTGGTTGGTTGGTTTGGTTTGGTTTCAAGGCAGCTATGGGCTTGCTTTGAAAACAACAGGATACCACTTCCTTGAGCTGTACTAAAATGCATCATCAGGAGGCTGTGTTCAGACTGCAGGAAACAATACTGAAATTTCATTTAAGTTTTCACTAGGTGAAAATTTCTAAAAAGGCCTCATGCAGTAAGCAGCAAACATGAAAAGGACTCCTTCCATAGGTTAGTTTCCCCATATGCAGTCCCTTCAGTTATGAATCTTTTCCATGCTGGATATAAAGCCTTCCTCCTTATTATATTTTTATCTTATTTATCTGGATGTACCATGTAGAGAACATTATTTTAACTGCAAAATCTGTACCTCCTTTTACACAGCCATGTTGTTTGGGGGCATATCATAGTGAGATATAAAGATGATAAGCTGTGAAGTGGCAGCACTTTGAGGACTGGGCCACTGGGAATTGTATGCCATAATTTTAGTCACAGATCTGCAAGGCTTTCTGCACAGTTTTGGGATGATGACCTCTGTGGCCCATTCCTTCTTTATGCAAGAGAAAGAATGTAATTTTCCTTATAGATATGTGCTATAACCACACTCAGGAACATTTACTTTATATCAAGTTCAAGATATATGCAGATAAAATGATGACTGGAGTTCTCTGGTGTTTCAGGAGCAGGATGAAATCTACTCTGTTACATACTCTTTATCCATAGAATAAATTAGGTTCATGAATCCTGAGTTATCCCATGTTAATGGAGCAATTACATGCATCTATACCTATTTAAGCTGATGAACGACTCAAGCACAGAGTTTGCTATGAACCTAGTAATCTTTTTTTAGATTAAGTTAGCTTGTCAATAACTCATCATACTGAATTTTCTTCCAGAGGCCCTGTGTTCCTAGTTGCCACCAGGTGTCCCTACTGCCACGTGCGCCCAACCCACCAGTTGCATCCCAGAGATGGAACATCTCTCCCTCTGCTCCAATTAAAGCCCAATTAACATTGCTCTGTAGGTACAGCAAACTCACTCCTCATCAGGCATTATGGGAAAAGTGAGACACTGGTGCTGCTTGAGAAGGCAAAGATGTGAGAAGGAGGATCGGCATGCTGATGACTCACCGTAAATCCTGAAGGCAAAGTGTGAATTTAATAATCCCAAATCTGATTACATGGGTGGTGACAGAAAGTTTGGTGCAGATCCTTTTTAGTCATAGAAGAAATAAAGTTTTATTCTTATTCTGCAAGATTCAGGAGAAGAAATGCAAAACATAGAAAAAGCCTTGATTCCTGTTTGTTTATGTGATTTGCCATATTTACATAGATTTCTATCTATATAGATATGTATCTAATTACATATGGGTATAGCAAATATATTCATTACTCATTGACAGAAAAAAATATATATAAACAATCTAGTATTTATGTAACACTTGTTAATTTATACGCTCACAGTTTGGTAGGGGCAGGCTATGGAGAATTGCTCAGGCTCTGAAGAGCTGCAATGAAAGATGAGGACGCCAGAGAAGGAGTAAGAGAGCATTGGGGGCAGCTTGTGTGGGTTTGTCACTGCAGAGTGAATGCCTTGTAAGAAAAATTGTTACCTTATGGCCTGGCCTAGGAAGAATCCTATAGAGAGCACTTGCTTACTCTGAGACCTTGTCTTTGGTGGCAATCTCATAATTTCATGACTTGCGCCTGTGTGAATCTGTTATGGTCTGACCACCTTAAAAGTCTCAATGTATTCATTCTGAGTACCTGCTCCATCACTTACCCTCTGTCAGTGTCCTGGAAAATATTAGAGAATGTCAGTGTATTCAGGGCCCTCAATACAGTCTGCAGAGCTGGGAATGAGGGTATTTTCCATTCTTTTTACCCGAAACCTCTGCTGAGACACCTAATTTCTGATGGCAGTCAGTGCAAGCTGCACACCTGTAACCTGCACACCTGCAACCTGGGCTGCCATCTGGGTGTGCCCAACTCTCTCCATACCTTGGGGCCATGGCAGTAGATAGCCCACTGAACCCAGTCCAAGACTAGGAATGGTTCTGGTGATATGGCTAAATGTGAGGAAGAAAAAGGACAAGAGTTCCAGAGACAGTGAGCAGAGGACAAGGTCTACAGGGATCCGAACTGCCAGCAACATTGGGATGAGCCATTCTTCCTGCTATTAAGTTTATCAGGAAGGCACCTGTGCAATTCACAGTATCCATAAGGATTTGGTGTTTGGAGGGGATATCCGGGAAAACAGGAAGGAGGAACTGGTTTCTGTAATATGGATGTATGGACAGCAGAAGAGGAGAAGGAATGAGACTTCACAGGATCACTGGCAGAAGAGAAGGGAGAAAAAAAGACAGAGCAGATGGGAGGAGCAGATGGATCCCAGCTGGGAAGTGCTTTACTGTGTGCTACTGAAATCAAAGGTGCTGATAGCAGGGTGTCGTGGGCCGAGTGGGAACTTCAGACCAAGTTCATTAGAGAAGCCCTCTCGTTGAGTCAGGAGGTGTGGATAGGTGCCCCCTTGCTTTCTAAACTCCATCTGGGAGAGGAGCCTGAGTGCAGCTGGATCCAATCTGAGCCCCAGTCTTTGTCAATGGTTTACGTGTAAAGGTTTATTTAGGTGTAATTGATCCTTTATACAGCTTTGTCCCACAGGATTAAGGATGGCAAACCAGATGTATTTATATAAATATATATGATTTATTATAATAATGATTAGACAAAAAGATCTTAGTCAGAATTATTTAGTACACAGTACAGGAGCTATGACCATTATAATACAGTACACTATGAAGCGAAATTGAAGCAATTGCATTAAAGCAATTGTATTAAAGCAATTGTAGTAAAGCTAGCAAGAGCAATTATTAAGTAGAGATTAATGTTACTCACCCATACCAATAACCGTGGGCAGATAGCTTTTGCTTAGCCTAGAGGAATAATCTTCAGAGGTGTCCCCACTGAAGGGAGGAATCTCCACACATACAGCCCAAGAAGGGGTACGTTAGAAGACCCCACTGTTGGAACTGGGCTTTTATAGTATAAAGTGATGAACTGTCAGTCATATGTCTCCAGGCTAGGTGTGTCAGCTCAGCACCTCTAGGTAAGTGATCAGTAGTAGTACTTTGTTCTTTTATCCAGGTATTTTACCAGGTCTACCACATCTTTATCTCACTATCAGGATGTTTAACTTTGGGATTGATGTGCCGCACTGGTTTCAGCATTATTCAGCACCAAAAGCAGTGTGAGGTTCCCTTCTTCATTTACCATGGATAACTTTGGAAATAGAGCATTGTTTGAGTTGCTTTCCCCATTCCAGGCAGAGCATCCTGCTACACAGAGGGAGGCATGAGGAGAGAGGGTGGCAAATGTAGTTCTTCCTGTCGGAGGGACAGGCCAAAGTGGGCAGGTGCTTTCTGCATGGCATTTTGCAAAGGTTGTGTGCAGGGACCATGGGTGGGCAGGAGGGCTGCGGCCGTGTAGGGGATGCAGGAATAACCCGAGGGCTGAGAGCTGCTTCCTTGGCCTATGTCACCCATAAAATCCCAGTAATTGAAGCTGTATGGTCATGATCTTGAACTCTGATGAGTTCAAGCTGTGGGAGGAGAGTGATGTATTCCACAGTGGAAAAACTTGTCCTGTTTTGGAGCTGCATGTTGATTTAGCTTTTATGTAGGTTCAGCTTTTTGGCAGCTTTTGCTAAATGCTGGGTTATCGTGGAAGCAGTGACAAACCTCCTGTGCATTTGAAGGGGACAAAGTGTTTCTTAGGCAAAATGTGCTGTTTATGGTGTAATTCTACTCTCTGCTGGCAGATGGTGCTGCCATATACCCAGGAGCTGGGAACCAGCTTTTGCAACTTCCAGGGGATGTGAGCAAGCAGCATTCCTTTATATTTTCATTCTGGCTTGTTAATAAACTTGTTTTACTATGAAATTAAATTCTTCTCCTCTTTCTTATTCTGCTCCTAACTTCAACTATTTACGCACATCAGCCACTTTTGGTTTTGCCTCTTTGGATTATCAAAGGGCTGGCAGGCAGAATGCAACTCCAAACCCAGATCTTTCCACTGGAACAAAAGCTATTTGTGGCAGTATTCCCCACAATGTAAGGTTTTCTTCTGTTTACAAATCCAGCCTTTCAGGCCCTTGCTGGTTTTGCAGTCTCCCTTTAATAGCAGTCTGAAGTTTCTGTCAATAGATATACCAGAGACACAACCTAAACAACCTCTGAGAGTCACTTCTGACCTAGTTTTCAATGTTTTTTTTCATCTCACGTGCTTGATACTGTGATCCATTGCTGGTTGTTTTTCTTGCAATGTACAGTGTGATTAAAGGTTTCTCTCAGTGATGTTTTTTTTGGAAACAAAAAACCCCAGAACCAACTCAGCCCTTTTATATTGGAAAAAAAAAAGAATATTTGGAGACATTAATGAAAGATGCGATCAACCAAAGTTTAAAAGTCTAAAAAGCTACTGTAATATCAGGGATAGATCTGATCTGCTTTCTAGAACTTCTGTCCAAGAGGTGCTTAAACTCTTCTTGCTTTGCTTATGAGGTCCCTGGAGCACCCATATTCTCAGAGAGTGGCTGAAAGTGCTAGAGCTAAAAGTCAGAAGCACCAGGAAAAAGAAAGACCCTATTCCTGCAGCCTAGTCTCAGATTTTTCCTGTGAGGGTATAATCTGAAAGGCCTACATACTCCAGGGAACTGAGTGTGAGACCCCTGTTCTGTCCTGCCCAGCTGAGCATCAGGCTTCCCACTCTGGGTTTGTGTCAGGCTCAGTGTAAGAAGAGAGGGAGCATATCCTCCCACTTTCACCATCCCTGCCAGAATGCTACATGACTAAAATGATCTGGGTTAAGAAAAAGGTCCAGAATTACCTAATTTTTGCTGGTTTTCTTCTTTGCCCTGGATTTTTCCAGTGACCCAGTTTCCAGCACAAACCCATAAAGTTGTTAAAAAGTCAGAGAAGAGAGCTGCAGGATGTGAGCAGAAGTGATTGCAGAGGGACTACCTTAGACATCTCTCTGGGTGGCTTCACTGCTGAGAAGAACATGCCCGTGGACCCATGCTCCACACTGAGGAGGAGCCTGGACAGAAGCCTGCCAGCTCCCAGGGAAGGAATTGTACCAGAAGCTCTCAAGCAAAAAGAAGTGAGCACTTTTCTTTCCTTTTTAATAAGAAAACAATCCATCAGGGACCAGTTCTGAGGTGGTGGCCTGGTGGATGTGTCTTCTTAGAATGTAGGTGCCTAACGTTTCCTGTGGATGCCTCACACTCAAGGAGGGTCAGAGGTAAACTTAGGGAGACAAGGTCTCCAGAGCACTTTTCCTCCAACACCTTGAGAAATATTTGCATCAGAAGGACCAGGGAGAGGTCCCTGATGCTTAAACACATCTGGACCTCAGGCAGTAGTTTCCAAATTCAACACTTCATAAATAATGTCAATAACGCCGGTCCAGTCCTGCATGGCCAAGTTCTTCAGATTTATCTTGCTGATGGCAATTCCACCTGAACTCACAAAGAATCAGTGGGTATCAGTGCAAGATTATACCCAGTGCCAAGGCCCAGTTAGAGTGGTCATTTAAAGTCCCTTGTCCTGATTTCTCTCATGTGTCCAGAGCAAGGTTCAAACATTCCAGGTGCTCTGTAGAGAGGTTTCCTGTGCCCATGTGCCCATGCACTGATGTTGGGTCGGGAAGTAGGAGTGTGAGAAGTTTGTCTCTTGGAAAATCCATGGCAAGGTAGGACTTGAAACACAAGCCACAACTGGTTTGTTTCTTCCTATTACAGACATGCAAAACCTGGTGAAAATAATGTTCAGAAGCAATTAAAGCAGTAAATCAAATTTGACAATTTAAAGGGCAGTGGTCAGGATAACATTATCCATTTCCAAAAGTCACAGTGATATGTTTCTGGACCTCAACCAGGGCTGTATTTCCCTGTGATTTAGCAGAAATATGTTTCATTTTCTATTTTGATTTCCTAAGCCAGATAAGAGGTGACTAAATGAGCTGATAATACCTGGCAGCTGTCAAATGACTTTTTGCCATCTAGAGGGAAACAGAAGAACATATGTTCTGATCTCCTGCTACTTAAGTTAGAAGATGAAAGAAATAGAAGGGGTTTAAGTTGGAAATGAGATCATGCATTATGCCCTTTGGACAGCATGTAATCTGGCTAATGGCATCATGGAGTTATATAAATAACTTCATTAAAATGAACTTGTTTCAAATGAGCTAAATAAATCAGACTCATTTGTCAAAGAGCTGGAATGAAATAATCAGGTTAATTTAAAGCTGCTCGCTGGGGGAATGATTCCCGAATTTGTTCCACCAGTGAAACTGCCATCAGTAGCTTCAGTCACCAGTGGGAGCCCTGAGCCCAATGTGAAAATACAGACTGGGCTTCCACATTTGCCTTTCCAGGAGCCCCTCTCTTGGGTCTGTAGCACAGTCTCCAGGATCCTGTAGCTGAGGGTGTGTGTTCGAGGGCACTTACAGGATTGTCCAAGACCCACCAGATCTAAATCCTTCGCTGGTGGCTGGGAGCTATTCAGCACCTTAGTCTGTGCCCTGCTTTCTGCTCTCTGCCTCGGAATAAATGGTAAAATTAATTTTAACTAATTGCTTTTGGCACCAGTCCCTGCCTTGATGGGAGGACTATGTGATGCCTCAGGTCTTTTCCTCACACTTAATTCAATGCTTTGTGCCTAAATTTTCCCTTTCCTCATTATGCCCTATGCTGTAACAGTATCTGCAGAGGTCAGAAGGATAAATCTAGTTCTTCAAGCTACAGATGGACTTGCTCCTCTGTGGTCTCAACACCTCTTACCTTTGTAGGGGTGAATAATTATGTGCTGTAAACTCACTTCACTGCAGGAGTCAGTCAGACGGTGCAGAATTAGACCAGCTAAAAGGATGTGAATCTGTAGGGAGGGAACGAGTGGGAAGATTGTCCCAGATACAGGCTGTCTGTCTGTCCTTCTTAGTTTACTGAAAATCTCAGGTTTTTGATTGTGCTCAAATGTAAGAATTGCTCATATGCCATCATCACGCATTGTGTACATCCAGCCTTTACCCCGTGACGGGTTTTTTCTTTGGTGCATTTTGGATACTTCTCTTTTATATAGTAGAGGGAAAGGATGAGAACACGGATCTCATGGAAAATAAGTTTATAATCAGCATTTACAGACAGCCACATTTCAAACAAAGGAGCGAGAAATCAATTCTTTGTGTTTATGTCTTCCAGGATCAGAGTTGTGAGTACATTGTGCTCCTACACAGCGAATCTGCCTTGAAGTGCCTATCGCTGACAGCTATGAATTTATCAAATGAGAAACTGGACTGTGAATTTAACTTTCAGGAATAAAAAACCTTTCGGCTCTTTAATACCTCTCAGTCCTGCCCTTTGGTTTTGTTCCAGAATGGGTGAAGGGTTGTATGAACATCAGGCTGCAAGACAAATTCTTTGTTCCCAGAGCACTGATTTATCCAGCTTGGTTGCTGGTAGCAACCTCTGGGCTACTCAAGCCCTGCAAGATGAAAACAATTTTGGGGATCTGTTCACAGGTGGGTACTCCCGCCTCACCCCCTTCTCCTGTTTCAGTCAGCTGTGTGACATCCTGCCTGGGGCAAAAAGTGATCACAGCTTAATGCTCCAGTCCACTGGTCTGTACCTGTAGACCTGTGCTTCCCTGGGAGCACCCTGGCCCTGTAGGGTTAGGGCTGTAGTGAAAGTTCCCAAAGCCATGCAGTCACCACCCACCTCTCAGTGGGGTCAGATCAGGAGCAAGTGCTGGGCAGAAGCTAAAATGCCTTCCCAGAGGCTGGGATACAGGGGGGCATGACAAATTGATCCCCAGCCATGAGCTGCAGGATTCAGTCCACAGCCAGCTCAAAAAGGAATTGAACCAAGAAATTCAAGACTTGTTATCGGGGTTTTACCATTGGCTGAGATTCCCTCTTCCCCCAGATCCAAGTTACAGGACAGCTTTCTCCTCTGACAGCTATTTACACAAATGTCAGTTCACCTGAGGCCAACACAGCTGCAGCATTTGTGGAAATCATGTTGATATCAAACAGCAGCCGTATGTGCAGGGCCAGAGGTTGCAGTGCTGTGGTGTTTGGGATGTGATGCTGGAGGGTGTGCTAATCCCTTAGTAAATGTCAGAGTGCTGCCGCAGTGGGGATCGGATCACGTCCAAACAGAAAACTTTGCTTCGAGCTTGCAAATGATTTGTGAGTTTCTTCATTACGATAATTTTGAGAGTGCAGGTTTCTCTGCACAGGATTTTATGAGAGAAAAGGAGTGATCCTCCTAGGGATTTGAAAGCATCTGGAAGATCTTGTAGTTATATATTTTTTTTTTTTATTCATGCCAGATGGGTTATATCCTCCTCATTTATATGGTTGTAAATCTGGATTTATCCCACCTGCATGACTCTTGTCAGAATCTGTCCAATGTTCTTTAATAGATTTTCAGTCTAAACTGATGGAGTTAACCAGTAAAATCACGCTTACCAGTGAAGTGATCAGTATGTTTCAAGTGCCAGACTCATTCCTTCAACTCATTTGTAAAAGCTTTCTAACCATCTTGAGCCAACCAGAATTAAAATAAAGGACAAAATGTTAGACTCATGAACATATGGCCACATTCCTGCATTGTAGCAGTTCAGTGCTGTACTACAAATGGCATCCTGGTTCCTGTTATAATTTATGTTTTCATCTGCTCAATCTTCGAAAATGAATTTGTTCTCAAATCAGCACAAATCTTTAGCTATGGCATGTAGTTGCTGGCAGGGCACCTTTCACTGCAGCTCAGTATCTAGAAGGAGCAGGAGACAGGGTAGGAAGATGTTGGTAGATGACAGAGGTCACTGGGTGACAAAAAGAAATTTGGGAGGAATATTTCAGTTGGATGGAGAAGCTGTATTTCCATCTCCTTCTCTCACTTAATCCAAAATGGTTCCAATAACTCCGAAACACAACTTTTTCAAACGTTGATAACAAGACAAAGCTGCAGGCAGCAAATGAGGCATTATAACATAAAACAGCCAGCTTTGCCCATCAGTGTAAGGAACAGTGAAAGGATACGTGGCCTGTCTCTAACAGGTGATTCTGAGTTTACTGGCTAGGAGATCGTTTTCATCTCTGCAGCTGATGAGATATGTCACTGGTGATCAGAAAACTCTGTGTTCAAGGGTTAAAAAAAGGTGTCTATGCTTACAGGACTGACAAGAAGAGCAAGAAATTACAAAATCCCTTTTTTTTGTTTTCCCCCTCAAATGAACAATATCCCAATTAAAATACTCTGTCGTCAATCAGCTGTTTTGGAAAGAAAATCCAAAGTAATCAATATTAAAATCATAGTCTTCAGATCTGCTTCTTACATGTTCTTCCCTTTAAGACAATGTGAACATCCGTATGAGGAGAAATTAAAAATATCAGTCCTCAGCATTCTCACACTGTAAATACCTTAGTATATTCTTAATTTCAATCATGAGTGGTTCTATGAATTTAGTTCAGGAATATATATTATGGGATCCAAAGCTGTAAAATTTTTTAATTGATATTTGGGTATTTAGGGCCTTTTTCAGAATAGCTGAAATCTAGGGAGTCATACAAGTTAAAGAGCCTGAATATGAGGTCCTTGCACAAGAGCTTAAAATCCCTTTTAGACTTTCTTTGCAAATTTCCTGCTGAGAAATATTGTCAGCTAAGACAAATAGAAATAATTGCTATATGTAATATCAGAAATATTGCCAGCTATGGCAAACATCCCTATGATTAGAAAGCCTAGCAATTCCTAATTCTTTTGAGAAAAAGAATAGTTCTGGTTACATATGTGAAAAAATCTTGATAAACACCTTAGCCCCCTTGAAAAGACAGCCTTTAATACTTCACATATTTCTGTAGTGTGTATTAGACACCACTGGCAGTTGTGAGGAATAAATGGAAAAATATGGAAAAAAATGGAAAAATGCCCAAGTACACTGCGATTGACCGTGAATATTGAAGTTATAAATTTGATAAAAGAACAAATAAATACTGCTTATATATATATGTATATATGCACCCAGTGATATGGCTGAAAGCAATGATTTAATTTGTTGTTTGGGCTTTGTTTTTTTGTTGATTTTTGTTTTCTTTTTTGCTTACCAGTACTGTGCCTTTAATCTGAGAGCTGTTTGCTGCCTGCAGCAGCAGCAGCAGCTGAGAATCAGGCCAGTCCATCTTTCAGGTCTGCTGCAGGATGCTGCACAGATTCCCGGCTTTTTCCTCTGTCTTTCCCTTTTTAATGATCGTTTGACCATAGAAGCCCTTCTAATTGACAGTAGAGATGCTGTAACCTCTTATACCCTGCTCTTTCAGGCTGGTGGAATCGCCTTCACTCTGATCGTTGGTAGCAGCAAGTCAGACTCCAACATTAAAAAAGTAGGTTTCAGGTGCAGATTTCCAATGTAATCCCAAAGACAATGTGAACATCCGTATGTCTATGAACATCTATGAATATGTCTAAATGTAGAGCTGCTTGTGTCTGAAGCTATGGCAGAGGGGCAGCAGAGGTCACTTGTAGAGATTATATTTACATCCAGCCTTCTCCCAGTTTTAATAACATTCAGATGAAGGGATTTGGATATGTCCCATGTCAGAATTCAGTAGGATAAGATATTTTCCCTGAGTGCCATGTGAATTTGTGTGAAGTCTTTCTCTGTGACCTTCACAGAATCCGCCAGTGAAGTTCATTTTTTCTGTGCATCTATTTTTTAACCTCACAGTGTGTGATAGCTCTATTATGTGCATGAAGAGCCCAGAGAGAGGTGAATATCTCAAGAAGTGAAAAAATATAATGTCTTTTCCCAGATATTATTTCTATGCAACTTCATTATATTGTTCAGTCACAAAAAAGTTGCAGAGAGAACTTCCCAGTAACTTAACAAAAATATCTATTTTGTGCTTTGCCAATAAGAGAAAAGGGAGTCAAATTTATCAGAAAAAAAAACCACCTGAAAAAAAATCATTTTACCAACAGTTCAGCAGCATATATGAGAGTCAGATGGCTTTCTTTAGAAATGACTGTCTTCTATTTGCTTTTTGCAGATAATCATTGCCTTTTGATTTGAACAGCTCTGTGCAAATTTGTTTTGTTCTGCTTCTGTAAATAGGAAATGGAAAGAAGTGTGATATAGTGGTGAAACTGCACACAGAGCAGGCAAACCTGGGTTCTGTCTCCTCACTTTGCCTCTGTGTTGCTGCTTAACCTTGCACAAAATATTGCCTTGTCCTGGTTGAAAATTAGAACCACTCTATTTTCAGTTCATTCTGTTTTTCAAAACTGGGGCTTTTCTCTAAAAAAGTTGTTGATTAAACCATTATTGGTAACTACATTTGGATTTGATCACAAAAAAACCGAAAAAGTTTTAAGATCTATTTTCATCAAGAAAACCCTTACCAAAAATATTATTTAAAAAAAAACCAACTATGTTTTCCTTTCTCTAAGAAGGAGATGTCTGAGTTGTCCTTTTAAAATTCATTATCCTCTGGAGCATCATTGGTAGCCTGCTGTTCCCATGGTTGATATATCCTAGTTTGGGCTCCTATACAGGTTTTCACAGTTTCATAACATGGTTCTAACACAGTTTAGTTCCACTCAAACATACAAGACTGGTTTTAAATGATAGTCCAAGCACTGTCATATTCTAGTGTGTTTTAGCACCTCTTTCCCTCTCTCTCATTGTCAGCCTGGCAGGTTTTTTTTGGTTTTGAGATAAGGAGAACATTATTTACTGATTCAAAATGCCATGGAGTGTGATTAATATCCTGGAACTACATAATTAGCAAACGTTTATATTCATTTATTTTTTGAATTTGAAATCTCCTCTGTAATTTTTCCTTCTAACTTGTCCACTTACATAGCCATTTCCAGTTTGAGATAATTTTCAGTGCTGAATGGTTACTATGCAGAGGTTGTATGACTCTTGCACCATTTCTCTGTCACAATTTGGGAACCACAATCCTCATTAGAGCATGAGGAGCTGAAAAAGAGCTTTTTTACTTCCATCTGTCTTTGAGTTTCAGAAGTGAAATGTTCCTGTGGCAGAGACAGGACATGGTAGATGGAGGATTCATGGCTGATTGAGGATTCAGGATTGAATCCTGACCCAGGGCAGTGACCCAGACCTCAGCCTGCCTCCTGAATAACCTCTTGGCTCCATGGCATGATTCTTAGTTTCTCCTGTGAGATTTTTTACACTTTCTTTAATCAGTAAAATAAACTTTGGATCAGCCAGAGATTTCTCTGCCTTGGAAATAGCTGGTTTCAAGATAGTTTGGACTCAGAGGTATGTCTCCCAGCCCATGTAAATACATTTAATACAGATTTCTTGGCTATTCTATATTTTTTCCTCTACCTTTTCACAAATGAGCTTGCTCCATGGTGCTGAAAGCAAGTTGACAATAGATTCCAAAGGTCACATGATGGAAAAAGGTATTTCCTGGCCATCTGTGTTCAAGTTACTGCACTGGCAAACAAAGAAATAAATAATGGGATAAATTGTTCATAGAGCCATTAGGACAATTATGGGATTTTTCTCGTGATAAGCATAAAATCTCACTATTACTTACAGCTATCTGAGGGCTAATGCTGCTCAGAGGAGCTGAGAGTCTGGATCAGTCTCTACATCCACGTGCCTTGGTGTTCTGCCCCTGGTGTGTCTGCACAGCTGCATCTGAAATCTCACACAAGCAGATGGGGAAGAAACCAGCTCCAGCAATGATCTCATCAAGACCAAACTTCTCTGGATTCTGACCTGCTATGAATGAATATCCTCGGAGTCTGTGTAAATGCTGAATCTCTTCCCTAAACATCAGTACTTGGATACCAGTGTGAGTTCTGTTTATTTCCAGGGGCTCTGCAGGCAACAGTGATTAAAGGATGAAATATTATCTGTTACTGTTACAACTGTTTCCATAGATCCAAAGAGTCAAAGCCAAGACCTGAAGCCCCTCGTGTGACCCATCACACAAAAAGAAATAATAGAAAGGTGGTTTTACCCCAAACACTTTACAAAGTGTTTCTCAGACAAGAGATGGCAGGGGGGTGCAACTCAACAGATTGAGGAACACCATAAAACAGGGAGCTTGGCCAGCAGGATCAGCAGGTATTTCAGCCTCCCAGGTGCCTTCATTGTCTCTTTGGAGGCACCACTTCTGTATATGCGATAGGAACTGAGGCACTGCTGGGCTGGGGACCAGTTGTCTGCATTATTCACAGAATCAAATGGGGTTTTTTTGTGAACTACCCTTTCATTTTATTTGTTATTTTGAACCGTGTTGTTAAAAAGCAACATTTAGCCTTCACTCTCACTTTATTAGCATCCACAGTTCCATCCTATTGTTTATGACTGTTACCTGAAATTCATATTTGTTGGGCCAGCTGCTGTTTGCTTTGGCTCTTGTTTGATCTTTTTCTGTTATGACTTCAGTGGTGCTTTTATCAACTTCCCCTTTCCACTGTGCGTGGGGAGAGCATCAGAGAGAAAGAATTTCTTGATTTTTCAGGTGAATGTAGGCAGTCACCTCTAACTAACTCGCCTCTTGTAGAGCACAGACCTCCAAATCCCACCTAGTAATTTCTTCATGGAGTGGGAAATTCTGTGTCAGCTGTAGCAGCCCTTTCAGAATAATATCTTCACATGATTTAAAGATTTCTGATAATATGCAACCCCCACAACCCTACACATGTTGTTCCATGACTCAGCTTTCCTGTTATCATTCTATGCCGTATCTTATTTTTAATATTAAATTATTTAGCATCAGTTTCCAGCTGGATATAATTCTCATTATGTTTTTTTTGTGGGGAAGGAACCACCTAGAATCCAAAATACATTCCTTGTACAAGCTGTGAACAAGGCACTTGTGAACAAAGCACCTTTTAACCTTCTTTGAATAAATGGAGGGAAAAGGGTATCTTTTCCCTTTTGCTGCAAGCTGTGCTTTCCAGACTTATTTAGATTAATTATGTGTCTAACCTTTTTCAATTGCAGATTGGATTTGGGGGGTCTTAGGTGCCTGCGTTTTGGTTCCACCATATCATAACCTCAGAAAATACCTATCAATGGCTGAGCTAGCAGTCTCACCCTATAAATATTCTGTGAAAAGGCACAAACCATTACACATACATATTTTATAGCCATTAGGAATTGGGAACACTCAGCAGTGCAGCTCCCATGCACTGAATGAAATGGTGATTGTCTTGACCAAGGAAAGAATCTCCCTGCTGAGTCAGAATTAAGTTGAAGGGCTGTGATTTCTGGAGAAAGCCACTCCTTTTTTATCGCAATTCTATTAATTGTACATAGGGAAATGAACCTCATCAGGAATATCCTTGATAAAATATAGTTGCACATTTCCATTTTTTTCAATGGATCTAAGCAGATCTGCAGGACCTTTCTTTCCTCCAAGCAGCCCATAGTTTGACTTAAGACATGTTAAGTCAATACATTTGTCTAGTGAACAAATAGTTAACAGCTACATAGTTCAATGTGCTGTCAGTGCAGGATTTCAGAAAGGTATTAAATAGTCAAGAAAAAAGAAAGGGGATATAAGGAGTGGCAAAGCCTCTTTAGTACTTTGCCCGCACCCTGCTAATTTCTGCTCTAGCAGTCTCTCACTCACAGTGCCTCTCTTTCCTTTACCAATCATAGGCAATCCTGACCCAGCCCAGTCCTACCTGCTGGCTGAAGGACAGGGATTTGTTTTTCATTCCCAGGGTACTTCCAGCAAGGAGTTTCTCCTGAAAATACTAAGCCTTTTCACGTAAATCTGGAACAAAGATAGTCATGAGCTCCTGAAAGCCTCCTTTGTGGTAATGTGTCATCGTCCTTCAACTTTCAAAGTTTTAGGCATTAAAAAACACTTTCCAGGACAACTGGGTGCTGCTGAGAGTTAATTACACAATGCACCTTTGCCTTGCCTTGCCTTGCTGATTTGTCTGAGCCATGCTGTGGCTGCTGCCTGGGTCAGGCAGGGCTGTGAGAGCAGCAGAGCTGGTTCAAAAGGAGGGAGATGGGGTCACTACACAGCCATGGTTGATTTTTGCAAAAAATAGCTGAATTGTCACTCTATTGCTATGAGACTAAATAGTTTAATTCTCTGTCAAACCCTGAAGTGAACCCACACTAGTCCAGGCGTTTATATCCTATTTAGAGTATTAGAGATTTGGAAGGAAGGAGAGGGAGAAAGGAGGGGGAGGGAAAGAAGGGGAAAGAAAAGGGCAGGTTTTTGTTTGAACCTGATCTTTGAGTACAAGCCATCGTGCAATAGCCCCGACATACCTGGAAGTAAAATATTGGATAAATGGAGGAAAACTCCTGTACTGCTTGGTGTTTAAGTTTCATGGGTGTTTTAATATCATTGGGATGTTTTACACAGTCAAAATAGTAATAAAATCTTAGTATTTAGCCTTCAGAACATTGCTGATATGATAATCCCTGTGTTACTTCAGTTCTGTGAAAGGAGATCTGATATTTAGAAAGCAGCCTGGAATAAAAGAACGTGTGCTTGTTTTGCCATAACATTGTTTTAATTTTTAATGAGAAAGCTTCCAGTATAATAAATGTAATTGCACTTAAATAAGACTGCATAGGAACAATATGGGAACAGGTGAGTTCCTCAGGATGGTTGCACCAGAGGGTCAGTGTTGTTCATCTCCACTAACTTTAGCAGAGCTAAAGCAGAGCTGGCCTTGAGAAAGCTGTAGGTCACATACAGAGCCACTGCAGATCTCATGTGCACAAGGCTGAGTCACCCAACTCATGTCATCAGTACTCCAATGAGCAGAGATGGGCAGAATTGCTCTCTGAACAGATGTTCCCTCTACACAAATTAGCTGTGATACCAAAGAGAAATTTCATGCCTGGTGTGAAGCTCTCTCAGTCTTGGTGTTCAGCTTTGTGCCTTATTCCCAGAGGAGAAAACAGCTCAGGCTTTATTTTGCCAAATGAGTGAGAGTTTGCACAGCCAGGAGTGCCAGTATGACACAGGGAAAGACCAGAGATGACAATTCATCTCTGCCTTTTCCAAACTTCACTTGCACCATTTTTTGTGGACATCCAAAGGGAAAGATAAAAATAAGTGAGGAACTCAGGAGGGACTTCTTCCATCAAAGCTTTCACCTGTGTCTTTATTAGCAATACACTCTGCATACTGAGTTTCACTAATTGGCAGTACTCATCTGAATTCTTATAGGCAGCTTCAACAAGTGCCTTAAAGATGTGTGATTATTAAAATTAAAAAGGAACTGGTTATTTCTGTGAAAATTTCACCAGAAATTTAGCATCCTAAAAATTATAATTGCAAACCATCACCATGAATATTCATCTGTTAAAAGAAAAGGTGATGTGAATGACTTATTAGATTCTAGGCAGATTTGGAAGCAATTCCGCAGCTGGCGCAAAGGAAAAGAGTGAGTTTTGTCTTCATGAGGCTGCAGTCATTTACAGACTGAAATAACCTTAACATTTTCTGTTTGTTCCTTGAGGCTTTTACAGGAAGGTATAGAGTGTTTTGGGGAACCCAAAGGTATATTTCACAGGAAATATGACATTCTTAAAAATCTCGTAATGATTACATCATCTGATCAGCTTTATTTGTCTTGGCAAAGGTACAGGTGTTTCCCATCCAGGCCCCTCACTTCACTGCTACACACATCTCAGGTAATTTTTCCTGCACAAACAAGTTACAAAGTGGGCAATACCAAATGTCAAATAAGCAAATTAAACAGGAAAGTCAGAAATAATTGGAATAAACCTAGTCTGCTTTGATCTGTGATACTTTGATATGTGTGTATTAAATGCTATAGCAGCTGGAGAGAACTTTTTGGCTTTTGCAAGCTCATGAGCATCACATTAAGAACTCATAGGATCACAGAATATCCTGAGTTGAAAGAGGCACAAAAGGATCATTGAGTCCAACTCCTGGCCCTGCAAAGGACACCCCAAGAGTCACACCATGTGCCTGCGAGCATTGTCTAAATGCTCCTTGAACTCTGCCAGGCTTGGTGTTGTGACCGCCTCCCTGGGAGGCTGTTCTAGTGCCTGACCACTCTCTGCTTGAAGGACCTTTCTCTGATACCCAACGTAAACCTCCCCTGATGCAACTTCAAGTCATTGCCTCAGATCCTGTCACTGGTCACCAGAGAAGAGATCAGTGCCCACCCCTCTGCTTCCCCTCATGAGGATGTTGAAGATCATCATGAGGTCTCCCCTCAGCCTCTTGTTCCATTCTGCTGGCCATGTCCTGCCGCGATTAAAGAGATCCCTACAAGGTCATGTGGTGTCTCTGCAGTCAGGCACAGACATTTATTTTGATATGTATGAAATTGTTTTTGAGGTTCCTAATCTTTCTTTGGGGGTAGGAGAGACATCTTTCTACCATTTTACTTTTCTACTCAATCTTCATTTTGTAGAGTATTCAACTCTGCAATCTTAGTATGTTGGAATATTCAAGTCCCATTTACATATATAGAAAAAGAATCTTAAATACTCTGTAATTAGATGATTCAGAGTAAGAGCCATTTCATTCTGTGTGACCTAAATCTGCTGTTTATAACTGCTTACAGTCTGAGTACGCATCAGGGTTTTCTTCCGTGCTGTAACAAACTCATCAAATTTGTGGGGAAGTCTGTTTTTATTGTTCTCAGGGAATGAAATATTGTTTTTTCTTTCTTGGTTGTCATGGAAAGGAGCTGAGAAGCAAATTTGGAGCTGAGAACTTTTTATGAGGCTGATCTGGAACACTAATTCAAAACTCACATTAAACATCTGATCAAAGTGTTTTGGGTTCCATTATTGTGGATTTCTTAAATAGAAGCAGATGGTATTTCACTGTGTGACAGCATTGAGATTTCCTTCCTCTCAGTTTTATCTAGGGGGAATACTATTCATGTGAATTCTTATGTAATTCTTAAAACAAGAAAGCCCAAATATATAAAAAGTTAGCATGATGCATGGAACTATTCCTAATGAGGTAAATTCTCCATCTCTATATCGCTCTTTATTGCACTTTCCAGAACAGAACTTGGAAGCCCCAGATCCCCCGTGATTAAAACTTAAACATGTAAACAGGTTTTGTGTGATTTATATGTTTTTGTTCTTAATGTTCCCCAGACGATGAAATTTGACCAGGAAATGATGACAGTCCTTAAGCATAACCATTGACAGGCATTAGCTAGGAAGCAAATCCCAGGTATCAGGGTCACACTGTAGTCCTTTCTCCTGTAATTTTAATAATAACCTGAAAAAACATATAATCTGAAATCGCCCATCAAAGTGGTGATGGGGCTCCACCCAAATTTAAAGCTCTGCCCATGTAATCAGCTGGCTGTGAAGGAGCCTCAGATCAGTGTTTCTGTATTTTCCTCCTGAAAAATAGTCTTTTATCAAACAAACACAAGTGGGACATTGCTCCCTCTCCATCAGCATTGCTTCTGCTTTAACTATTCATTCCTTGCCCCAGAATTACAACTCATTTACCCTGTAAATCTGCAGGTTTGACTCTACTTTATTTGATGAAAAAATGTTGCTATTAGGCTCCAAGTTTACAGTGAACTAAGAGAGCAGTTTATGTTATTTTCTGCCCCAAGCTGCTCTCTAAGGCAATCCAGGGCAGTTCTGCATTACAGCAAATCTGAGAGGTGATTCTCCTAATGACATGATTGAAAGCAGATCTTTGGGTGGCAAAAGTGGATTTTTTAGTGGATGATTTTATGAACAAAGCAGGCAGAACTGGTTCTGTACGCCAGAATTTGTCCTGTCTGGTCTAAATCAAAAAAGAAAACTGAACATATATGTATGTCTTTGCTGTATGGGATAATAAGGACTTCAGGAGTGTCAGACTATTACCATGACTCATGTAAAGTGAATCCTGGCTCTCTGTGCTATGAATTTTGCATAGAGGTTAAGAAAGATAATGATCTTCATAAAAGCAGCTCTCAGAATTGCTGCATGAGGCTGAGAGTTTCAGTGCCTGGAATGTGGATGAGGTATCCCCTGCCCTGGAGATTGCTTCCAGACCTGTGTTTCTAAGATTAGGAAGGGCTCTGCTTTCAGATATCCTGCATAAAGGTATCATGCCAATGAGAGCATATTAGTTTAATATAATTTGCACATGATAACTTTGCATTTCTGCACAAAAAAAAATAGACCCTTTTTCCTGTCCAAAAATCAAAGCACTGTGAAACTTGTAAAGCATTTAAAATTCAGTTTCCTTGTGGAGAAAACTGTGGGGTTTTACAGTTTTCGAGAATAAGGATTTCCAAACCGGGCAGTGCAGCTTCACCAACTGTGAATCATCAGTCCCCGCTGTTACTTGTGGACCCTAGCATGGAGAAACATCCTCATGTTTGGATACAATCCTGGTGTAAACAACAGACTTCATATAGGCTCAAATAATTTAAATGCCTTGTAGGAGCTTTGTAGGGTCACTTCTAATCCTTACTGGAGTAAGTGGAAATATTCTTAACAATGTTAGTGGTTTTTAGCTATTTTATGAAAGCAGCACAAGTTTGGGACGCCCCTGAGCAAAGGTGTGTCTACAGCACAAATACCCACATCTCAACAAGTGCCTGGGACTATCCTAGCCAGAGAGAAATTGGTGCCTGTTGGACGTCATTCATCCTATTTTAGTGCAGATGTCTGAAATAAGCCATGTGAATCCAAATGCGCAGCAGATGGCTCTGAACTGTTTGATACTCCAACAGCTCCACCTTAAAAATCAGAGAGAGCTTTAGGCTATTTTTAGCTAATCAGTGTAACAGGACAAAATCCTTCAATAATTCAATAGATAACAATCATCCCACAGTCTTTTTCAATCAAAACTGCAGTTGGTACAAAACACACTTATTCTTAGCTCACTTACTAAATATGTGTTATAAAACTCAGTGCTACAGTTGTGTGGAGACCCCACAACCCCTCCCCACACAGTCTTGGATATTACAGCAGCTTTAGTTGATGCTTGCAAGTGACAGTCCCTTCTCCATAAACTCAGTTGTCAGCTTTGGGAATTCCTGACACAACTTCAGGATGTTTGGCACAGCAGGCTGACTTTGTTTTAATGTTGCTCTTCCTTGGCTGTCACTCTGCCAAGAACTTTTTAAATCTCTGAAATGAGTAAGGAAGCTTTAAGATGTGAGTAAAATGAGCATCGCTTAATAAAATGCAAAATATTTAATCAGTTGATATTTTTAAACTGATATATCAAAAGAGAAATGATAATATACCTTACAGTTGTGCTGGCAATGGGATATCTGAAAACCATAAGATGAATGTATTAGAGATAGAGAAGGTCCTGGTCAGCTGGCCTGAGCCAGGCTTGCAGTCCATCAGCACAAAACCCTGAGCATGTTGGGAGACAAAAACTGGAATCAGACTTCACGGTGGCTGTGCTACTTTTAAACTTTCAGGATTTGAATGATTCTTGACCCCGTGTGCTTCCACTACCTCCAGAAAACTTGATTTTGGTTGATATTTTATTCATAAAATCCCATTTGCCTGCGCTTGCTGGAGACACACAAAGGGGTAACCACGTTAAGTAGCTTTTTGGGAAGCTGGATCTCACGTAGGCGCCCATGTAGATAGGTCAGCTGCAACTGGAACGATGCACTAAATTCATCTTACACAAGTGCCCACAAAATGTCTAAATTTTGCCTCATTCTGAGTGATATGGTAATGTTGTTGGTTCTCTTTTTCTTCCAAATATTGAATGTTTTCTGGTGATTTTCTGGGGAAAGAAAAGAAAAAGTACTTGGCAGTATAAGCCACCTCCATTGACTAGACAGGGAAGTGTTGTACTTGGAAAGAAATTACAGTTTACTTATTTGATATTTCTGACACAGGACTTTGCGGTTTGGCTTCACGAGATTTTCTATTCTGTGTTTATTTGGTGTTCAACAAAATAAAGGCGTGTTTACCATTGGCCTCAGGCATCCATGGATTACCAATAGGGCAGCAGCCTGCACATCCAGCGGGGCAGTGCATTGCTGTGTCTGTGCCTGTGGAGTGACGTCTGTCTCGCTCCAGCTGCGTGTGACACAGCAAGGAGGGGGCTGAGTCACCTTCTGCTGTCCCTGCTGCCTCCAGCATCTTTGCCTGTCAGGTCATCAGGAGCATTTGGGGTCAGCTGGGTGTCCTCTGTTTGGTTGCTTCACCTTCCAGAAATATATACATAGGTATCATGTTAGATATTAGATATATGTATGTTAATTCAATAAGAATATAAAATAAATATATCTATCTAAATATATGTCTATATTTAATTAACTCTGAAGTTTGGCAGAAATATACTGGGAAATAATAACATTCAGTCTGCAAGATTTGTCTCTGCATGTGGGAAAGTGATAGTGAAAAAAGTTGTTCAGCTGCAGCAAAACCACCCAGTTGTTATGATGGGTGGGCTGACTACAACCTCTCATCAGCCTTTTGAAAAGGCCTGTAATTTCATTACTCTGATAAATATCAAGGGTCACTTTAAGTCTTAAAACAGAGATTGCTTTGACAAAGCTTTTAACCTCAGGCTGACATTTTACCTTACCTCCATGGTAAAGCACATTTTTAGAGATTAATTCAAACACACTATTCACTTTACAAAGTTAATTTCAAATTCACTCCCTCTGATCTCTTGCAGGTCTGTGGGTTTCTAATGACGTTAGTGTTTGTATTTTTTACAGCCAGAGGTACTAAAGATTCACCTTGCCCTTACCTTCACTATTTCTCAGTAATATCTAGGGATGAGTTAATACATAGTTTCACAAGTTGTTAAACAAATCTTTCCATCCCTCAGCAGCGAAAGAGATCTGTCATATTTTTGGTCTGGGATGGGCTGTTTTGGTCCCATCCTGAGATGTCTGATCCTCCGTTCCTTCTCATTGCCCTAGAGGCCTGGCTTACACCCCTCCTCTAATTAATTGTGCCAGGACCAGGCTCCTTGTGGATCATCCTCTACCTCTTCTTGGGCTGGTCTAGGCTGCAATGAGCATCCATATGCCAAGGACAAGCAGAAAACTGCTCCAGCATTAGCATCCATGGTCCTATAGAAGCTTGGATCAAGGAGACTTGCATTCCACTTGCCAGGTACTACACTTTTTTGGCCATAATCAGCTGGCAGACAAACCCCTCCTGTCCTGCTATAAGTCCTTTTCATCCAAACATCTCAAAGGCTGATTAAATACTAATTTACAGAGAAAGACATTGAAATAAAGAAGTACAAAGTGGCTTCCCTGGGCCAACAGAAGCCACAGTAAACCTTTACCTAATGTGTAAGTTTTGAGGCGATGTTCTGTAAAAGAATAAATTTTATCTGGGATGAATCAGTGGCAACGATCTGAGTGGAAAGCACGTCCCTGGAGCTCTTGTTTTACCACCACACTCAGCTCTCTCTCAGGGACTCATCCCTGCTGTGCTGTTCTACATCTTCATAAGCAGTGGGGTTGGCACATGAGTGGAATCTCTGTTCAGAAAGCTGGGTTTAAGATGCACCAGAGTGCCTCACAGACTTTTAATTCAAAATATTTTCTCTCAGTTGAGTTTGTAGGGAAAGGGAGCATTGGGCAAGATGTTGGGGAAAATGGAATTACTTATTACTGGATAAGGTAGTAAATTAAGCAGTGGTTTTAAAGAGGGGGTAGAAATTCAGACACCAACATAACCCTAGTAAGGAAAACAAATTCCTGAGGGAACAATTAACAAAGCATAAAAATTACATTTATAAGTATTCTACTTAGCTTAGTGCCACTTGAGCACTAGCATGTTAATGCAGCGAGCTATTTATAGTGCAATAAATCACCTCACCCCTTAAATTGCAAATTTACCTTTGTGGATCTTGCAGTCTGCGGTGTGTTACCAAATTTAAAGGTGCTGACAGAGCAATCAGTATTTTTGTGGAGCAAATCAAACTGAGACTTTGTGTCAAAACAACATCATCCTGAGGGAGCTGGAGAAGCAAACGTGGAGAGAAAGGTATATTCCCTGTTCAAATACCGCCATATTCCTTGTGAGGGAAATAAGTTTTATTCCTAAAGATGCTATAATTCTCTTTATGGGACTCAGAGTACCTGCTTTAAGAGACAATTCCCCCTGAAACCATGCAGGGAGCATCAAGGCTGACTCTGAGGCATCTCCTGGAGGTGGGGACAAGGCTGAAGTGACATGTACAGGTCTGCTCCCTCCTCCTGCAGAAAACCATGCAAAGCCCAGCTGTCCTCCAGATGTGTGCATCCTTTTCCCCAGACAAGTGGTCCTCCCCCTTGGCAAGGGGAAAAAGCCCCCAGGATGGGGGGGGCTGCTCCTCTGATGGGTTTGCCCCCAAACCTCCCTCTTTTTCCATGAAGATCAATAGAGTGAGCTGGGTCTAATGAATGAGAACGTGTGGCAGTTTTAGGAGAGGAAGGCTGTAAATTCAGCAAGACAGGCAAAGAGTTTGCGCAATGTTTATTTTTGAGCACGCAGGCATCTGCCTCCAGCACCTGAATGGCTGCAGAAATTGTTTTCAGAAATTAATCATAATCGAGTCTGATGCGCTGGGTAAATGCGCTGTGACTCATCCAGAGCTGAACTACAGAGAACCTGAGTGGTGACTGTCGCTGGGTTAGGATAAAATAACTCCTCAAATAGATGATGCATGTGACAGTTAGATGTGCTCATCTAATTGCAATAACCGGCAGAAAGAAGAAGAGCTTGTTATGAAGGTTTTGCATTAGCACATGCATTTGAGGGTATTTATTGCTTCCAGGACTGGTGAGAATGAAGGCAAAAGGTTCCCAGGTGCCAAGAAAGCTGCTAAGAGCACTGTGCATTTTAAGCTTTCCCTGTCATAGCTGCAAAACCATCTAACAGCACATGCCCTGCTTTAACTTAAGCAGAAAGGAACAGCCTGATCTGGCGGGTGACATCCCTGCTCCTGGCAGGGGGGCTGGAACTGAGTGATCTTTCCAACGCAAACCATTCTATGATTCTATGATTAGGAGTCAAGTGCATGTTGCGTGTTGCTCCTTCAGCCTCTTTACAGCTGAAATCCCACAAATGTAGATGAGACTCTGCACTGACTTGTAGGTCAGCCTGTCAGGATAGATCAGGCTGCTTGGTCCCAGCATCACCTTGAAGTCACCTTGAAAAGTCAAATTTCAGTCGTGCTTGTGTAGGGCCAGTGCAATTTCACACCCACGTATGTGAGATCAGAGTCAGTCTTCTCACATGATGAATTACACCTCTGGCTTCTACTAAAATGACTTTGTAACAATCTCTGACATTTAGTTGGGTGCTTTTTATTTGGAAAAACTGGGTTTTGAAAGTTTACAAAGGTTCTCCTGGGAGCAGAAAATCAATACTGTTGTTAATACTGAGTTGCAGTCATTTGCTGCCATTGCATGCGTCACTGCTGTCAGCAGTGTCAGCTCGATTCATTTTTGCTACCAACCATAGCAGTAATAAGGTGATAAAATATGTCCTATCTACAAAAATTCCTGTTTATCACACAAGTGGGACTTACAAAGCATTTGAATGTTGGCTGAGGATGGCTCCCATCGATGTCCCTGGGAGTGCCTGGTATTGTTTTCTTTGAAGCTTTTGGAGAGTGAGGAGATATTGTCATTGAGTTAGGCGAAGCAGAAAGACCTTTGAGAGACCATTGAAAATGCAGCGTTTTAATCACAAAACTTCCAGCAAGATCAGGCAGGTCAATAGAAAATATGAGCCCTGATCCTTTCTAGGGGACGGTATCATAAAATCATAGAATGGTTTGGGTTGGAAGGGACCTTTAAAGGTCATCTGGTCAAACTGTGTGAAAGCCTTGTGACATTTTGATTTTTGTTTTTCTAGAAAAGCAAGATGCTTCTGATAGGGTGGATGGGAGAGGGAGTTCTCCTCACCACACTGTGGGATAGTGGCCCCTGACATTTTGGTGATGGTACAAGGGAGAAGTTGGGTAACATAAGAGACTCCTTGGTCAGAAATACAGCACTGCGTGGAGGCTGCTCTGCCTTCTGCTCTTTCCTAGAGCCACGAGTGCAACTACAGAGCCCTTGCCAACCTTGAGTGGACGTGATCAGCCTCAATATACCCGGCATCACTATTGAAATGAATACAAGGTTAGACCAAATAACTGTTCTCTGTTGCAGAAAGCAATTTAGCCCATGTCATTCCTTCTAACTTAGTTCACACACCAAATCAACACAGGCAGATCGCATAGATTTTAGCTTTCTAATGGTTTACATTACTTTTCAGACGGCTCACCCAGCCCCCCCAGATGGTATGTCCTCTTTGGACACAACATGTCACCATGGGTCCCTGAGAGTTCTCTAACGAGGCTCAATTTTGCATGCAAAGTCAAGAGAATCATCATTACTCAAAACCCTCTTGCTACCCGATAGCAGATAAATAGGTCTGCTGGGAAAAGATGCCTGTGGATGAATGGCTAAGAATAATAGCAGCAGTAAAAGGCTTTGGATGCTGATCCTGCTGTCTGTCACCAGTTGTCTTGGAAATATTTACCCTTGCTGTTCCTTCCTACTCAAAACAAATATGCTAACTGATTTTAATGCATTGATCATCTCTTTTTATTCTGTATATGCTAGGGAGGAGAATCAGATGGTCTATACGTTATAAAACTGAAAATTAATATTTTCCCCTTAGTTTAGAAAGCAAAGAAAGAGCTGTCAAATCATGTGGCTATCTCAAAAGCAGAGGAATTCTGCTCTTACAGCTGAATTTCTTGTGATTCAGATGCAAGCAAGGCAGAATATGTTTCTAACCTCTCTTCTCCTGTGGATAGAAATGGTGCAGAAGTGCTTTGGGTCTTCTATGTCTAACCTTTGCACAGCTAATATTAAATTGTATATATTCAAGAAGCTGTTCTAGTGCCAACCCAAGAGCAAGATTTACATGAAAATTCAGCTAAAGTCACAATGAGAGAAAGGATGAACAAAGAAATCACAAATGGAAGGCTCCAAGAGGTTTAAAGTGGATCCAAAAGATGAAGTTTGCTAGAAAAGCAAAATACAGGCATTTTAAACATCTCTAGGGAGAAGAGGCAAAAATACAGCATTGATGACCAAAGGAGAAAAAGGAATAAGTGGCGAATGTTACATCTAAGAGTGAGAATTATGAAAAGGCAGTACAAGCTGATCTTGGTTTTTCTCTATCCAGAGAGCCTTGTTTCCTTGTGTTTCAAGTGTGGGTTTACTTCAGGAGGCTACAACCTCGTGATGAAGCCTCACCATTGCATCACAAGGCCCAGCAACCCCTGTGCCAGGTCTCTTTCCCTGTGCTGTTCTCTGGTTTGGATGCAGGTGGAGCTGAGTGTATAAACCAGTCAGATATGTACCACTTAATACACACCCAAAACTGGAGGACATGAGCCTTGTTTGAAGAGGACACTCACTGGACAGCAGAAAATGATCTGGGGTGGGCTTCATTCCACCATCTATAGGTATCTGTGTCAGAACTACCTGTGCAGTTAATGGAGAGAAAAGATATTCAACTCCTCCTAAAACAGATTATTAGAACATGTCTAATGAAGGCTACCTTCTCTTTAAGCTCTGGATGCTTTCAGGTACCCTTTAGAAAATGTTTTCTGATGTGTTTATAACTTATTTTTAGGGGAGGGTGAACAGTACTCCCAAAGCCCTACAGCCTGTGGGTGACAAGTTTAGTGAGGTGAATCCCACCATTGGGTTCTTCCATGGGCTACAGGAGAACCTTAGAGATCTCATTGCAAATGCCAATTCTTCTACAGTGACTACTTAGCCATCACATCAGCTTTCTCAGCGGGGCTCTCCAGATTGTTCTAGGATGGAATCATGATGGTCCTTGAATGACTTGAAAGTATAAGTGATGTCTAAGTAGGTCAGAGCTGATCCAGAGGTGCGGGTATAAACATTCTTTTAGTATTGCTATATTGTATCTTGAATTTCCAAAGAGCTTGAGGACTTTGGGGATCCAAAAGCAAGAACGTTTGTAGGAGCAAGCACATATTTTAGGGCTATCTTGAACTGCACTCAGTAAAGCACCAGGATGGCACAATGTCTTGAAGGAGTGTTGATTTTTGCCCATATATATATATATGGGCCAATATATGGTTCATAAGAAAAAGAAGAAGTCTGCGCAGGACACCCTGTGGTGGAGCTCACAGATGGATGTGTTAGCAAGACAAAAGGATGTTACCTTCTATGGGAAAACAGTTACTCTTGTGGAGCAATCACAGTATTTCAGCACGTGGATAGTCAACAATGTTAGAAAATGAGTTTCAACAAAGAAACTCCATGAAATTGCTCTAAGTTGATTAGCTTTTCCAAAAGTCGCAGCGAAATGTGAGTGCAGACAAGGTTTTTGAGTGATTTCACCAGAAACAGGCAGAGCAGAAAAGGGTTAATAGCTTCATTTACCGTGTGATGTATTCCCACGCAAGCCACTGTCAGCCTACAGACCTGACTAATCCCAAGTGTACTTACTAATTGCTGTCATCCAAACAGTAGCTGGCAGCCATTTAATTTTTCCTTTCACTTGGTGTCATTAACATTAGTGACATATGGCTCTTTCCCTGCCCCAGCTCAGTGGCTGCTGGGGAAACCTATGGCTTGAGCTTTGCAAACAAAGAAGTCCATGATTAACTTTCAGCATCTTACTGGTGTCAGGCAGAACTGTTTACAGATCTGGATCCTAAATGGCGGAAAGCTGTTGTTTTTTTCTGGGCACGACTTAGAACAGCAGTATAAAGGTACACTTTTACACCTTTAACTTATACCAGGCTGATGCACAATAAAATTCAGGCAATAGGGAAGATGTAGCTTGAAGCACATTACATTTAGTTGTTGCAGTATAAATTATTACTTACTACTTTGCTTTTTTTTCCTTTTTTTTCTTTTGTACTTTAATATAGTTAAGCTGGGCAATTGTTTGTAAGTTAGATTGCATAAATCTTCTGAATTACTTTTGTATCTTCTCACTTGACTCAAAATACTTGGTCAAGATTTCAGACACAGATCTCAAAACCGTGTTTCACTCCCTGCTATCTGTTCTTACTAGATTTAAAACTCCTTTATCTGTGTGCCTTACATATAGGTGCTACCTTTTTTTGTATGTTAGTTACACAATGTGTCTCAAATCCCACACAGCTTTTCTCTACCTCATTTGTTCATGTCTACCTAAGGTCATTATTTTTTTTTAATAGTATACTTTTTATTTTCTGTTGGCCCCATGCTTACTATGCACTGCAGAATTTTTGCCATCCTGCTTTCAGGTAAGATTTGCAGGATTTAATATCACAGGCATTTCAGATCCTGTTCAAATAGCATAGCCACCAAAGTGATGATATTGCTTTTAAAGCTCAAGTAATTTCTGGACCTTGTGTCATTTGGAAACATAAAACAAGACAAAAAAACCCCCTCAGATCTTAGTGATTTTTCTTGCTAGGAAGACAGCAAGTCCCACAGAGGACAGTAAATAAGCTTTGGTAACATACAGTGAGTCCTGAAGAAGAGTATGTAGCCTTTTATTTGTAATTGACTTTGCCCCACTCTGAGTTGTAAGGTTTAATAATTTAATGATGCAAAAGGGTGACAGAGCAGCTGACAAAGCACACTCTGGTACTGCCTTTCCTCACCCATCCCTGTGCTGTATGGAAGTTCTGCTCACCTGAACTGACTTCTGCCAGCTCTGTTGCCTCCTGGAGGGTCCCTGGGAATCAGCAGCAGTAACCCCACACTGCAGAGAGCAATTCTGCCAGCAGCCCCCCAGACCTGCTTCCCACTCTGAATTTTAATTCCAGGGCAGCACATGTAGCAAGAAGCGCACTTTTCTGCAAGTTAATCTTATACCCATTTTCCTTGTGTGAAAGACATGCTGAATCCAACCAATATATTTTTTTCCCATATATTTTCGGAGTGAGTCCCTTGCTGCATGCCTGGAGGTGCCTGCAGCTGTGTGTGTTTTATTTTACCAAATGTGAAGAGAACCGCTGCTCCAGCTGAAATCAGTGCTCCTCAGACACTGGATTTTATCCTGCAGTTAAGGTGAGCAATGAATCCTTGGGACCAACCTTGTGACCTACGCAGTGCAGAAGCACAAAACATAAAGCAGCAGCAGGGTTTCTATCCTGTTCTCCACTTTTTCTGGAAAGCTAATTTGATTTTTTCATGTAACTGATTACACAAGGTGCTTTGTTTGGCACCCTGGTGAGCAATGAGGGCCATCTATGGCAGCACCATAACCCACTTTCCTTCCTCCAGCTGGAGCTAAAAGCAGAGCAAGGCTCTGTACAAGAACAAAGAGAAAAAGCGAACTTGTCTCTATTAGCAGAGCATCACAGAGCTTCCTCTGACTGCTCCAGCAAGGGTCTCAAATGACATAAAAAGAGCAAATTCAACCATTTTTGTATTTACATACAGTCACAGCAATGACACCAGCCAGGGATGGACAGAGGGCTTGCATGATGCAAGCAAAGATCTGGCTCTGCTCTTATACCCCTTACCTCTTTTCATGAGGTGAATAAAAGCTGAGTCAAACCTGAATCACAGTAAGCAGGAACTGCAGTAAAATTACAAAAAGCAAAAACCAAAAAAACCCAAAACCCAAACCCAACAAAAACACCCAGCAAAATAAGTCACTCCATGAATTGGGAAAAAAACCCCAAAACCAAGAGCTATGTACTAGAGTTTGAAAAGGTGGATCAATAGGGACAGGAACATCTTGTGCTAGCCATGAGACGCACTGTGCTGGGGTTTGCTATTTAGATAAGAGGAGGTAGAAAGAAGGACCCAGGAGGGAGCAGGAAAGTGAGCAGGGTTGGCAGAGACGCCAGAGAGGCAGAGGACGATCGGTGCCTGAGGCAGTCACATACTTCATTAGGAATGAGTAGTTGGACATTGCTGGGGAAAAGGAGACAAAATTCGGAGTGAAAGGCAACCACCGAGGGAGAAATGTGCATAATTCTGGGCATAAGAATAATTTGGGTCAGGCCACGAATAAGCTGCTCTTCCATCTCATGGAGCAGGTCGCTGCCGTGCTCTGGCCAGGAGCTGAGCGGTCCAGCGCACATCCTGCCTGGTAGGATCCCGCCTTGAGGGGGAACACGGACATCCTCAGCGTCCGAGGAGCAGGGAGATGGGTGCAAGCACCCCGCACAGCCTGGCGCTGCCATGGACGGGGATGGAGTCGGGCGGGAGAAGGCGGGGGATGCAGGCCAGCACCCCACGGCAGGGCTGGGGAAGGGGGGATGCCAGCCCACAGTGCCGCTCCCATCCCGGAGCCCATCGGAGCCAGGGGTTCCAGGCCGGGCGTGCTGCCGTCCTCCCCAGCAGGGCCCGGGCTGCCGGCGATGCCTCCCGGTTTCGCCCCCCGCCGCCGCCTCGAAGGTTTTGAGGCTGGTGAGATGCAGCTGGAGGATGCTCCGCGTTCCCTTCGCCACGCCGGGGCTGGACCAGCCTCGGCAGCGTGCGCCTGCGCTGCCAGCCTTCCTCTCCCTCCCGCTCCTCCTCCTCCCTCCGCTGCCGGCCCCTCCTCCTGGCTCTGGCGGTGCCGGCTGCCGGAGCGGGCGGCCGGCGGGGCCGCTGTGTTCGACAGCCCCGGGGTTATGCCCGGCTGCAGGCGAGGCGCAGGGCCAGGGCCAGCCCGCGGCCGGGGCTCGGAGGCGTCCGGCAGGAGCAGGGGACGGTGATCCCCCCCAGCACCCCTCACCCCCGGGAAGGGGTGCGCGGGCGCTCCGCGGCGGGGGAGGAGGAGGATGATGCTGTTGAGGATGCTGAGGATGCGGCGGGCCAGAGCGGAGCGCGGGTACCCGGGCAGCGCCTGGGTGTGCTGCTGGCTGCTGGGCTGGCAGGCGGCCGCCCTGCAGCTGCCGCCCTGCGAAGAGGTGAGATTTCCCTCCTTCTCTTGGGGTTTTCCCCATCCCTAAGGGCGGGTGGAGGGTAGACACCGGCTCGGGAGGAGGGTGTCATCCCAGCAAGGGGGTGTTGCTGGTTGTTGCTGGCTCCCCCAGAGCTGTCCGTGGGATGATAGAGAGGTCAGACCCACGGGGAAGGATCCTCCGCCGCGGTGCGGGCGGGGTCTCTGTGGGGCGGCCGAGTCCCCCCGCATCACGGCTGGAGCGGCCCCCTTGGCCGTCGATCGCAAACCGCACTCCTCACTCCCTTTGGCCCTGGCTGTCGCTGTTCCCTCCGGTGCATGGAAATAGTAAAATCCCTCTCCAAACGAAGGGGGCTCGGCCGGCCTGGGTAATTTTCTAAATGCTGTATTTAATCAGCACAAAGGTGGAGAGTAAGGGAGTGGTGATGAGTGAAGCTGTCCCGCCCTCCCGGTGTCAGTTCAGGGTGTCCGGGGCTGAGCCGTGAGTGTGACATGGGGAGAGAAACTTTCTGGCTCTCTGCTGCTGTAAGAACCCGAACCTGGAGGGACTCGGTGTGTTCGGAGCAGCGAGGCTCCGCACGGCTCCGCGCGATGCGGGGCTGAGGCAGCCGGACAGGGATGCGCAGCCCCTGGTGGCCCCCCGAGGTTTCCCGGGAAGGGGACCTGGGCTTAATGAAGCTCTTTTCCAGGGTTTCCACCCTCACTCCTACATGCAGGGAAATCCCCTCTGCTGCTCTTAGAGAGCAAGTGTCTTTCCTGTGTTTTAAAGCAGCTGTAGAGGTGAGGATGCTGGGTGCCACCTTCCCAAAGAGGTCTAAGTGGCCGGGGCTCTGCTCTGGCAAGCAGAAACCTGGAAGTGGGTTAACAGCGCTCTGTACCCTTCCTTCTAACTCACTCCCATCCGAGGATGCTCTGGGAACAGAGCTTCCCCGCTTCACCTCCGGCAGTCGCACCGTTTAGCAAGAGCTGATTTGTACATTCTCAGAGTAGGTTGGGGGTTGGTGACTGCAGCCAGGTGGGAGCTCTCAGCTGGCGACAGGTCCTGATCCATCTTGGAGGATATTGCAGTGTGGGACCTCCTCAGCTGGGGGTCTCCTCGGCAGAAGACCATGTCTCCTTCTTGTGGTGAAAGAGGGCATTTCTGACCCGGGGAATATTCCTTCTTTGCCTGTGAAACTTGCTTGTTGTCTTCCAAGTAGCAGAGCTCAGTGCTAGTCTAGTGTGGGAAATCTTGCAGCAGGGAGAGTTGATGTCTGGCAAACCAATATCTGTTTTGGGCATGTTTCTTCTAAATGTTGATCATTCTCAGGGCATGTTTTTCCTAAATATTAGTCATTCTCAGAGAGAGACATTTATGCAGCCACCTGCTTTAAATTACCTCTCCTTTTTCAGCTAGTGAAGGGAAACAGGTACTTTGAGAGCGATTCCCATCCTAAAGTCTTTGCGTTGAAAAAATGAGCCTCTGCAGATGGTTAAAGGTGAGAGCTGAACCTGTGCAGTGGAACCAAAAGTGTGGAGCTGGTATTCTGAGCATCTTGTATTGGGCTTTAGGCATGCAAATTCTCTCCCAAGCCCCACTCCTGTACCCCTTTGGATCTGGACCTGTGTGCTTTTGCTTTCTTTTCAGAGACGTGAACAAAGTTGCTTTACTTGACTTGAATACTCTTTAAAACAGACAGCCCTCACTCACATGGTTAAAATGCTATGTGTTACTTGTGCTGGTGGTGTGCAGCCATGAAAGTGTGTGTCCCAGGAAATGTAATTAGAAACATGTCTGGATGGAGAGAGGGGGAAAAAAAAGGAGCTTACAAAGAGCCAGGATAGCAGATGAACTACTTTACAAAAGAGAAGAACAGAGGTTGATAGTTTTAGTCTCAAAACTGCCATTTGTCCAGTTCAGTCCAGTTTGAGTGACCTGGGTGTATTGCCATTAAAATCACATCATCTTCCAATGAGATTGTCTCTGGTTTGGGCAGACTCAGGCAAGGCTGAAGTTGAGCCATAAGAAAATACAGCCTGTCAGAGGGTATTGCAGTCCCTTAAAGACTTGGTAAACATCTTTTGTTTTATACCCAACAGATTTGAGAAGCACAAGGCTTAATGTACCGGCAGGTAGTTCATTTTCAATCCATAGGAGATCTTTCCTTAGTGGCACTTTCCCCGCTCCTTCCTTGACAACTTGTTTTTCTGTTCCCTCACTGTTATGAGAAGTACAGATATCTGCTGGTTTGTGAGATTTCTGTGCTGGCACAGCATTTGGAGCAGTGGGATCTCTGGCGGTGCCTGAGGCTCCTTGGTGCTCTGATTTCATAGATAGTAAAATAATAATGTATAGCAATGTCACTTTCCAGAAACCTTTTTGTCATTGACTTCGTTCATCAGGGACTGTAGTAGTTCAGCACACTGGATTTTAGGAGAGGCGTGCTTGTGCTGCAAACCAAAGGTACAAGCAGCTTGAATGAATGTTCCTGTGAGTTTTTGGAGTAAATTGATACAGCCATAAGCTTCTGGCATAACAGTGTTCAGTCCAGGCTGTGATGGTCGTTCACACTGTGAGCTCTTCCTGAGCTCTCCAGTGCCAGCAGCAAATTTAAAGGCGAGTCATGCATCTCCAAGAGATGGAGGCAGGCTCAGTTTGGGTGGCTGGGGTACCCCTGGGGTACAGAACCTGGGGAGACCCATTACACTACCCTGTGCCTCTGGTGACTTGGTAACTCAAATTAGGATGGTGGTAGGAGAATAAGTGCTTGTTGAATTCTTTCTGCTGTGCCAGTGATGATCTGGGTACTCATGCAAATGTTTCATGTGTTGCATAAATTATGACTTTGAGTGGAATTGATGACACCCATGTTTTTCACTGCCATTAAATACACATTAAGCTGTTACGTTGGAAATAATGAGATATTCATGCCAGTCCCCCTGCTGCTGCAGGGACAATGTTTGTTACATCTTATGTTCCAGTATTTGGTGCTTTTCCTAAACTTTTCAACTGAATGGGTCTTCTTCAGCTTCCCCTTAGAGATTCACCCAAATCTCAGCAGATTTTGCTTTTAGGACATGTGATACTCAGCCTAAATGAGTCTTTTCTTCATTTCATCTTTCCTTTGCCTGTGTTGTCTTTGTGATAATAAAAAAAAAAAATTAAACTCACTGAGTGACTCTTCTCTTAATTCCCATTCAGCCAAATTGCTTTCAAAGAGAAATACAGAGTATCCTGCTGGTAAAGATGTTTTCTTTCATACTCCTGTTTGACTCTCAGTTACTATGCAGATTGAGAGCAAACACATGCCTTTGACAGTGATAATAAATGTGATTCTCATACATTGCATGGTTTACCTGCTGTTTCAATAGACAGGTAAATTAAAGGGTAATGCTAAATGCATTCTTTTAGAGAACCTATTTTTGCACTAGTATGCTAGAATGCTTATGGAAAAGACAAAAACAATATAAGAGATGTTCTTGGAAAATGAAAGTCTTTTGTAAAATTACTTGCAAGGCAAAGGCGAAGAAATCTTAAGAACAAAGGAGAAGCATGAACTTGAACTTAGGTCAAGTGTGATGGATTTGGTGTGTTGAAATAATGCCAATTTTCATGATGAGAAAAGGTTAAAAAATGGAGTATGTCTAAGTTAAGTGTGAAGTATTTTAAGTATATTAGTATGTTAAATCAGGATACTAGGTACTGAGCTAAGCAGCCTGGACAGCAAGGTGAAATTCTGTCTTTCCGTGTAAAGGATAGAGAGGAGATATGTGCCAGTCTTGGAAAGGTGTTACATAAGCCAGCATGCCTGTCTCCAAGTACACATGGCAGGAGTAGCAGGGATGTCTGCTGGCAGGAATCTGAGTATCTGAAACACTCTTCTGCTATAAGTGAACTGTAGCTGCCTTGGAAGAGGTTTGGGGTCATTGCGGATGGCTCTGTAGAGGCAGCCCATGTGCTGATGGTGAAACAATTTGGGTGAGTGATTAAAAGAAAAAGAAAAGAATAAAACCTGTCGGAGTGGTTTTGTGCCCTATCATTAGTACTCAGGAACCGTGAGCGCTGTGTTTGTTCCACAGCTCCTTAATGAGCGTGCTGCGATCACAGTAAAGGGTGGGTGGGGCTGTCTAGGTAAGGAGGAGTAACCTGACAGAGGAAGAGAAAGAACATCCATTAATACGTGGGGTAGAGAAAATTAATGAGATGCAAATCTATAGGATAAGGTAGATATAAAAAAGGAATTTTGTGCACTTGAAAGGCTAAATGATTTTATTGTTAAAAGGTAATACTTTTTTATTTTTATGTAACCGTAAACAACCTTTGGGACTATTTGATCTCTGAGATTCATTTAGTCTCTCTTGGCCTTAAAATCTCTGAAGGCATTAGCTCATTGCTAAACATTTTGGAAGGAATTCTCCTTCTGAGTTGGTTTCCTTGCTGTCCCTTATTGGTACCCTTGTCCCTTTCTCTGAAACATCTGCACTGGATATTTTGGCAAAAGAGCAGGTGCTACCTATATCACCTGCTGAGTGATCCAGTGTTGTATTCCCTATTTTCTAACCACTTGAGAGATCATAGATTCTTAATCTATGGAACAGTTCATAGTCAGCAGAAGGGGATATGGAAAGATTCCTAGACAGACCATTTCATTTTTTTTCACCTCTTGCTACACAGAGTTGTGTCTTTGTGGGGGAAAGAGAAATGTACAGCTTCCATTTTCCATGGTGATGAAGGGTCATAAAGATGAGGAAAGAGGAGCAAAAAACATGCTATAAAACCACAGCAGAAAGCAGACCAAGGTGGGGGGAGCACAGGAGAGGCTGGTGAGGTGTCAGAAATGAAAACGTGAGAAGGAAGACAGATGCTGGCATAAAAACTGGATAGTGAGCCATGGCTGTAATGATTCAAGAATAAGAGAATTAGTCACGGTGGAAACTGCTGTAACAGACCATAAACTCAAAAGAGTAGCAGCCATTAAACCAACACAAGATTGCATTTCTCCCACATCAAATATCACTGGATTGCTCAGGGTGAGATTTATCATTTACAAAGAAGGCCATGATTTTATTTTCTCCTTTTCTTCATAGATTGAGATTGAGTGAGAATGGGAGCTGTGCTGGGATTCCTGACACATCCATGCACTGTGGAGTCAGGACTACCAGCGAGCCAGGGGCTAGGATGGGTTTATGCAGGGATTTGGGCTGTTGGCTGCCTTGTCCAGGCCACATTTTCCACCAGGTGTTGGTTGGGAGAGCTTTGGCAGAACTGTGTGCTCCTTTGTGCCAGATGGTGACCTGGGTCAAAAATGCTGGAATCACTTGAAAGGAACCTTTTCTGCCAGCCTGACCCTGTGCTCAGTGAAGATGTTGGCAGTGCTCCCACCAACTGCAAGGACCATGGGGCAGAGCCAGGGACTCTCAGACCTGCAGGGCTCAAGCTATGGGCAGCAGAGAAATACCGCCACTGCAGGCTTCCCTTGCTGTCAACACCTGCTGAAGGAAGTGGTAAGCACCAGCTAAGTAGAAAAAAAAAAATTAGAAAGTGAAGAACAGATAGGGTTTGGTAAAAAGAAAGGTAGCCTTGAATACCTCACTTGAGATAGGAAAGAAAGAGCGTTTGGGAACAGGTCCCACATGTCTCCCTGATGGTGCCAAGATTTTTCTAGGGGCTGCTGCTGTGAAGGTTCCATGTTGTTATCCAGCATGGCTATATCTTCCCTAACTCTCACACATACTTGGAAAAGAGTGTCCCTCTCACTACCCCTTGGTAATATTTTAAGTCTTACGCTGGACGTGAAATGTGTTTAGATTTTGATTGCTGGTAGTGGGAATATTTTGGTTTTTGGTCTTTTGAAAACAAAACTGTCTAGCTTTGAAGGAGAGAAATAGTTAAAATCCCCACCGCCCTTTTTTTGTTGTTGTTGTTTGGTTTTTTTTTTTTAATTTTTTAAACAACAATCTTTTAAAACAAACAAACAAACAAACCCCTTTCAATTACAAAACATTATCCAAATCTCATAATGACCTTGTTTCACAAGCATTGTGATACTCTCTGATAAATAGTGCCAGACAGTAATCGCTGTGCACTTGGGACATGGGCTCAGAGCTGATTTCAGATGATCTAGGACGACATGTGCAGCTGAGCTGCTGGCTCTGCTGTGTTGGTGCTGATGATCCTGTCACTGTGCTGAGTCAGAACTAATGCTGATTTGGCTGAAAACTCACCTGCCAAAAGAAAAAAAAAAAAATTAAAAAAGGCAAAAGAAAAGGGTGAGGGTTTAGCTGGAAGAGTGGCAGAGATGACTCAGTCAGTATTTAGTTTCTGGGGGGATAGAAGTGGTATAGAAAGCTTTGGAACTCAGTCAAGGGCACAAGTCTGGCCTCCTTTTGTTTTTAGAATGTAAAATTTTGGTGGGATAGAGCTAACCTGGATTTACACTGAGATAATGGCAAGGGAATTGTATTTCCTGATGTAGGGAGAAGAAAACCAGAGCTGTGTGTTAAAGGTGTGAAAGAACTGGGTTGTTGCTCTCTGCTGTACTCTGACTTCAGAGATGCAAGAGCTGTCCCTGTGAGGAAAGGTATTCACTGGCTGTAAGACGTGTTTTCAATGAGAAAAATAATAAGTCCAGATGATGGTCTATTCCCAGCTAGAAAATGTCTTTGACAGTGAGTTTTTACTGCTGCAAAGGGAGGACAAATTGCTCATCCCATTGATACAGGATTAACTTCTCTTACCTGTTAGTGTTCTGAGGTCAAGAAGTGCAACATATAACAGGGGTGATTTATGGTGATACTTGAAGGCTATTGGAAAGTACCTACAAAAAGTGATAGGAACTGTGTTATCTGGTGGTGAAAATGCTGCGTAGCTCAATTTTCATTTGGTTAGATTTTGTTCCACCTTAGAGGTACAAATATTTTTCAGGGATAATCCACAGGAAAGTGGCTCAGGGTGTTTGGGATTGGTTAAAAGGTTATGCCCATCCTGCCAAGAACAGGAGCATCGGGAGAAGATACGCCTGTAAACAAGGTGAACCAGTAAATAAGTGTGGGCAGATCCCAGGCCATCTTCTAGTTTGCAGGGTAGACCAAGTCAAAAGAGCTGTTTTCTGTGTGATAATTACCAATGTGGGTTACTAGTGCTAATCTTATAATCCAATTTGATGAAAAACCCCTGCTTTGAGGAGAGGGTGAACTTTCCCTCTGAGGTTGGAACTGACCTGAACATGCTTAGAGGTGCTTTTGATGTAATGAATATAGTCAGAAAATTGAAATGCATTAGATAACTAGAGGGAGGAGTGATGGGGAGTGCAAAACCTGAAGATGACATTAACATAATTGCCACTGGCTTGATAAAATACAGTGCACATTTAATAGTAGAGAAATCAGTGTCTAAATTGATCATCCTGTCTCAGAAAACTGAAGTGCACAAGGTGGTGACTGCTAGCAGCAAACTGAAGGGTAAAGGTGATTTAGACCTGAGCTGTTGATTCTTAAAGTGTTAATTTCCCACAGTGTTTCCTGTGGTGTGTGAAATCCTTCTGGTTTTGTACTTGCTCTCTGAAGTTTCTTAAAGGAAGATCTTCAAGCAGGCCAGTTGTGTTTTATACACACAAGGGGTGGTGCCGCGTCTTTTGAGAGACGCGCGGCAGAAATGGATGACTGCTGATTTTTCCCAGGCTTTTATATCCATGGCTCCCTCCTGCTGGCAGGTCAACAGTGCTGATCAAATGCTGCGTGTTTCTGGTAAGCTGCTTTTTATCTCCAGCTCTGGGGTTCCCTGAAGCAAGTGAAGAAAAGAAAGATTTCCCAAAACAGTTCTTTTCTTCTCTCTTTTGTTTGTTCTTATTTAATCCAATTTAAAAAAAAATCAGACTTCTCTTGAAAGGAAAGAACGAGGGTCTCTAAACAGACTTCTTTTTAGCAGGATTCATGGTTGCATGGAGGGACTAGGAGCTGATGTTCATCTCAGGGATGCTGGGGGAAGGCTGCACAATAGAATTGGAGTGGGAAATGATTCAGCTTATCATGCTGCACCTTTCTCACAAGCACTTGCCCTGCAGACCTGCTGATGAGCGGCTTGTCTTGCCTTGTGATGAATGTCAAGTGTCCTGATTAGTAGGAGAGTGGCTCTCCCCTAGAGCTGCTCAAGTAACAGCTGAACCCAGGCCAACTCTCTCTTCTTCCAGAAGATCTGACAGCATGACTGTCAATTAATGCCTGGTTTTGATGCTGAATATAGGATACACCAAGACTCTGATTTCTCCCGTTCTTTAGCTGGAAGCCCACAGTTCTCTGCGTCTCACTCTGTGCACGGTGAGAGGCAGTGGATCCAGAAGTGTTGCTCTATCCTGCACCAAAGGAATGTGTCCTGTTAGAGTCAAGCCATCCCTTTAGGGATGCTCTGACCAGGTATTACAAATAAGTTTAACACTGAGCCCTGAAGTGCTGCTGAAATAGTTGTGATCAATGACCACACTCCCATTCACCCCAGCTAAGAGGAGGCGTAATGTCAAAATCAATCAATTCCTGTATCTTTTTGTCTTGCAGTATTTTTAGCAACACTTAAAGCCAACCTTACTTAAATGTTTCCTGGCCCCTCTGAAAAGTCATTGCTCTTCAGTTCCAACTTTTAAATTAAAAAAAACCCAAAAAACAGACAAACCAGTTGGTTTGCTGCATTACCCACTGTGACACTGACCTGCAAATCTCTTGAACTGCTTTGCTAAACAAGGGAAAAAGATTTCCTTAAAGCCTCATCATGTGATCATGCAGGAATCACAGCTTTCATTGAAAAAGGTGGGAGAAAAAAAAATTGGATCCTCACTATTGAAAAGTTGAAAATGTGAACTTTGAAAATCTGTAAAGTTAAATGAAGTGGAGCTAAGCTGCCTAGTGTTTTCAGGTCCTATGGCACTTAAATAGGTTATATGAATCTGATGGGGTGGAAGCAATGATGCCTGACTCAAGGTTTTGGGAGGCTTTATGTGACTGTTACTGGAAGTACAATTTGATTAACAAACTTTGACATTATTTAAGTTTAGCATGTACACTGTAGGTAGTCTGATGGGAAGACCCAGTAGTGCCTCATTGGGCACCACACATGCTAGAAATAAAAGTAAATTACTCGGGCAATGAGCTGCTCTCATAGGCAGTCTCTAGCCTGCTAAACAGGACACGTGCAAAGAGCTCTGATCCTTGGGCTGTCCAAATCACACCCTGGCTTGGATTTGCCCATGGCAGCTGGCACAGCTTGGGACACTGCAGTAGAAGCTCTGGATGAACTCCACAGGAATCCTGCAGTTAGACAGTGAAGATGAATGGATGCAATTTTGTCATGGGATGATGATAACTGGATACATGGTAGGCAAGTAGCACCCTCATAGTTCTTCAGAACAGCAGAAAATCGGTGTGAAGAGACCTTGCTCCAGTTATCCATGCCTAGTCCAAGCACGAGATCCTGATGGTGTGGAAGTAACACAAGGCAGAACTAGCATTTCATACCATATAAAGGACTTACCTTGCTTTTAGGTACCTAGATTGACCTAAGTACCTATCTGTCAAGACAGAGACAATCACCACTCAAGAGAAATTTTTATCATCCTGAAAGTGACTTTTCTGCTGAATGTGCCCGTTTTCTTCCACTGGCTACAGAAGGATGCCGGCTTTTGCCAGGTTCGCTCAACTTTTAGTTACCTAAAGTAAAATAAGAGCCCATCAGTGGAATCAGTCCCCACCGTAACTGAGTTCCATTAGCTGTTACACAAGCTACAAGGTCACTTTGCGGCACTCTGTAAGCTGCAGGGGTGAGGGTGTTTTGATAAGGCTGGGACATCACAGCGGTGCAGCCAGGTTTCTGCAGTGACCTAATTACACTGGAGAAGGGATCTAAATCTTTGTCTCTGAACTGCGGAATTAGAAAGGAAACGCTGCAGGAGCACAGTCTTGGTCCTTAGTTCTGGAGAGCTATTTGTGAGCCAAGAGTTTTTATTGTTTTGCCTTGTAGCAGCTTCCTACCGAAGGTGCATTATCACACAGCAGAGTCCTCTCCTATCCAGGGAATAATTAACATCAGGCTCATGCCAGGGTAGATTTCTTCATTATATATGCAGAATATATCTGTGTCTGTCTATGTCTATCTATCTGTCTGTCTGTCTGTCTATCTGTCTATCTATCTATCTATCTATCTATCTATCTATCTATCTATCTATCTATCTATCTATCTATCTATCTATCTATCTCTGTATACCTATATCTAGACACACATATGTAAGCTTGCCTGTAATGATCACCTTGTAATTTATTGCAACTGTTTGTCAAATGGGCTAGGCCTTGTATCTGTATTTAATTTCCCACTGCAAAAAGGCAGCTGCACAATTTTTTATGGCTTCCCATGTACATGGTTACAGGTTGGCTGCATTGCCCAGGCAGGTAAACCAGCTGTGAATGTGTTTCTTTCTTCGTGTCCTAGACTGGCACATATCTTGCGGGCGCAATCGGTAGCAAGGGACAGCTGAGGAACTGTGCCTGAGCAAAACCCTTATGTCTCCCTCCTGCCTTTCCGTTCCCAGTCTGTGGGCTGATGAGTCACTGCTGATTGATTTGACTGATGCAGCCCTTGTGATAACACATTACCCTGCCCCTGGAAAAGGGTTTAACGGGGCTACGGACAAAGCTCTGCCTACTGCCGTCACGCCAAGCTCATCCCCCACCAGGCCTTGCTTGGATGCAGGAGGGAATCTTGCAGCTCCAGGCACTCTCTAGTTGCTAGAAACGCTAACAAATTTGGATCTGTGGCTGCCTAAGTAGCTTCCTTAGCCCTATGGCTAAACCTGGAATTCAGAAGAATTGAGCGCTGAGCAGGGCTTGGCTAGACCCTGCTACCAGAGATCATTTTAACTGGAGTTAGCAGCACAGACACAGAAAAGAGTCCAGAAGCTGAATGAGTTGATGGCCAAGTTAAACCTAAGGTGCGTTTTCTCCATCATTTACTTAGCTCAGGCTGCCGTGGGCTGCTAGTTTCTCCTTGGTTTTATTTATTAGTTGTTGCAGTGGAAATGGACTGTGTGGGCTTGGACACAGCCCAGGAGGGCAATACTGGCTGAGGCTTGCTCATAAGTATACAGTGTTACATATTTTTCTTGTCAGGCTGTGATTTAAGATATTGCTTTGTTCAATGAGCAGGGTTATTTCACACAAAGCAATTAAACGCTCACAAAGGGCTGGTCCTGTCCTGGGATGAGTGGTTGCGAGTCAGGCAGAACTTCCAAGCTAAACCTCCCAAACATGATGTCCCTCTAGTGTCACAGGTATCATCAGTCTCTTTTTTGTCTTTGGGGTTTTTTTCCCCTCAAAATGGAACACTCATAAAAACATATAGCATTTCCAAAATTGAAAATTGATGAATATTCAGCTAAAAATTTTGGAAAAAAAAAGATCTTATTTTCTATGGTTTTTTTTCTATTTTTTTTGGTTTTTTGTTTTTTTTTTTTCTGTTTGAAAATATTCAGCCATCTGGTCAGCAAATAAATAAAATGCTGAATGATATTGGCAGCAAAACATCCACTGAAAAACAATGAGTGGGAGAAGGAAACAGTTCACAGTCTTTCTGTAGCCTGGTGGGTTTTGGTTATGCAATGTTTTTTCCCATAGAGAAGATTCCTGGGTAAAATCTGTATTTGTAAAATGCAGAACCTGGTAACAATCTTCATATAAGTAAATGCAGCTTTGGCAAAGCCTAAAGTCAATAAAGTTATTTTTATTTTTACTTCTCCACAAGGATTAATTAGGTTTGGCAAAAGAAGCACACCTTTTCTTAATTTTCAAAATGCTTACTTTGTAGTATTATATATGAATGCAACATTATTATTGTAATATGATATAAGAAGTAATACTGTATATAAGTGTAACAAAGCTCTGGCTGTAAACATGTTTTCTGTCAATGTGACCACTTTGATTAAAATTATGTGAATTCAAGTTCTAATGCAAATCATTTGTTTTGGCACAAAACTGACCAATACTTGTAGCTCTTATCCCTCTTCTTTTGGGGACTGTATGTGTTGGTAGAAGAGGCTTTGTGTTGGGGTAACATTCCCTTCCACATGGAAGGTTTATTTCACTGATTCTCTCTCTGGCTGTACCTAAAATCCAGCTCCTGAAGGAGTCAAAGTCTGCAGGGGAAAAGCTGAGCCCAGAAGTGAGCCAGACTCATCCATGCCCATGGAGAGAGGGAGGAACACACTGGGAGCACACAGACGTGGGTCACTTGTGACAAGGGAATGAGGGATGGGTTTGTTACACCCTGTCCTGTGCAAGCCAAATACCTAATGGGTGTTTTTTCATATAGTAACATCTCTCAAGAGAAAGGGAAATGTGGAGCAAATGCATTTAGTAGGAAATTGTAGAGGAGGTGACGGGGCAGAAAAATGATACAAGATCAGATGAGTGAGCATCACCCAGACTTCCCTGTAATAACAGTGGTGTTCCTTTTCTAATATTTTTCTGGTGCCTGGTATGAAAAATTCTTACACCTAATGGAAACTGATAACCAAGAGCGGAGGGACAGGAGTGGAAGCTTTGCAAAACGCTCGCGCATGTGCCTGCTTTTAAGCACATGAATAATTCCTCTGAAGTTTGAAAATGAATGCCTTATTTAAGATGAAGTTGGTGTTAAATACCATCCTGGATTAAGGTCAGGGAATTCTGTGTATCACAGACTCAATGCTCTGACATAACTGAGATATATTATTAAATTTAAATCTTTTGCTTCCAGTAAATTGAGGATTTTTCTTTAGGTGCAGTGTTGAAAAAAGTGTATTGATTGGTGTTCTTTAAGAATATTTAAATGTTAAATCAGTTTGGCGATCGTTTCATGCTATTTTGTGGCTTGTCATAGAAATATTTCTTTTGTTCTAGATACATTCTGCTGACTTTTTAAGACTAATTGATGATGTCCTCTTATGTGCTTTTTAAAATGGAATTGGTATAGCAGATTGGACAGGGTGATGCTGTGGGACTGCTGCTGGAGGGGAAATGCAATGAAATGGGCCGCGTTGATTCCTCAGATGATTAAATCTGGCCATAGTTCAGGTCCTCACAGGATTAAAGTTGGCAACTTGTAAAATATTGTTACCTTTATCCTCCTCTGCATGAACCCCCTGGGAGCCCTGCGAGGATGAGATAGACAGTTTGGCAATAAGTAGTGAACTGAATCCTTGAAGATGCGTTTTCCCTATGGTCACTGTAATAGCGGAAGTTAAACCTGGTTCAGAGGTGTGGCTCAGTGAGAACGTGGCTGTACAGGAGACACACTGGCACTGGCTCTTGGATGCACTTGCACATGTCCCAAAATTTTAATGTTGAGCTGAATTGTGCACTCAGATTGGAGGAGCCTTGTAGATTAATATGCTGTAGAATTTGCCTTAACATTTGCTCCATCTGGCTCATTTTTTCCTAAGTACATGGATATAATTTCCCCACTGAAGTTCTCAGCTCAGGTCCTCATCTGAGGTAAATTATTCTATCCTACTCAGCTGTTTTATATCTGCTGTAGTTCTTGTTTGTGGATTCTACACATCTCAGGAGCACCCAAAGTGAGGGTTTGCCCGTGTCCTTTATTTTGAGATTATAAAAAATGACCCAAATTTATCATCTTCTCTTGCATATGGTAAAGAAAGGTCATGACAAGGCATGAAAAGAAGTGAGTTCATTTGACTGGTGCTTCACAAAGCGCTGAAATTTGGTGCAGTGTTGGTGTTGGTGTTCAGAAGGAGAACAAGGAACAGAAATAAAAAGGAAAAAGTTGTCTTGGCGATGGAAAATTGAATACTCAAGGGAAACCTGGTGAAAGCTTACACATCTGTTGAGTGGAAGCTGCCTGGGTCTGCTTGCTCACCTTGAAGCAGTTGGCCCATCTGCTTGCTGTCCATGTCAGGTCTGGGACCTCCTGATCATTGAGTAATGAAATTATTTGGGTTGGAAGGGACCTTAAAGCTCATCTGGTTCCAACTCTCTGCCATGAGCAGGGGCAGCTTCCACTAGACCAGGTTGCTCAGGGCCTCATCCAACCTGACCTTGATGGCCTTGAATCTTTCACAAACTAAAGCTCAGCAATTTTTGTAGTGGCTTAATTAGAGCCACTTGGGATGCTGCAGGCACCTTAGGAAATTGCCTTTTAGGGATTTGCTTGTGAACTATTAAATAGTTATACCCTGAACCCGTTCTGTGCAGATTGCCTTCTGAATAGGCAACAGTCTGCAACATCCATGCTTAAAAAAACCAGAAGGTTCTCTTTTCATGTATGAGTCTTAAGCCCTGAATAGCTGGGAATAAAACATCAAGGTTGAAAAGGAGGAGGAATGAATAAAATCCAGCATATTAAAAGTTATAATTAGAACTGTGATCAACTTTGATACTGTCAGTCCTGTTTGACTGTAATAACTGAGTAGCTTTGAATAAAAAGCTTTACCATATTGGTAGCGAAACATGAATCTTGTTCTAGGAGAACATTTTGGCTGATTGCACAGTGCCAGGGTGTGTGGATCTGAGATGCAGCACGTGGGTGGCTTATCTGGTGTCCATATGCACGCAGTGTTTGCATAAGGCGTGCTGTATACTTGGTGTTTGTGAATAATAGGCACTAATATTTACTTTCCTGAAGAGAAAAGCTGGGTTTATGCGTATGGAAGTGACCCCGTGCAAACAGTTCTCTGCCAGCCCGTCTGGACGCTGCTCTGTTCGTGTGGCAGGGAGCAGGGAGGGTCATGCAGCCAGCTGGGGACTGTCCATCTGTCCGGCACGGGCGCAACTGTGCACTTCGGGGAATACCACCAGTGCCACATGGAGTCTGTGTGTCATTGTCCCCTCTGCAGGGAACTTGTTTGCTTTGTGCTCTGACTGGTGAATACCAAACGACAAAACATGAAGATTTAGTGAGCTTTCTCCTTAATAGTTTTGTAGGTAGAAATTTATGACACTGGGGTAGGGAAAATACTATAAAATGAAAAGTGTGAGACACTACACCTCTTTTTACCTTTTTTTTTTTTATTGCTGTAAAGGGGTGGATATAGAATAGATTTTTTTTTTTTCCATAAAGCAACTACGTAAGCTATGCATAGGATGCCCAAATATTGAGAGTTAAAAAGCTGTAACCCATTTATGCTACTTTGATAGGCCTTCATAAGATTGTGAATATTGGCATTATACCTGACATTTTTTCCTTAAGCCTAACATTTCTCTTAATGCATGATCTTTCAGTCTGGTTGACTTCAATAACTGCAGGGTTAAGCCCTGAGAATCTACTTCAGCAAGGTGTTTAAGGGATTGGTCTTTTGGGGTTGCAATCAAGATGTGCCCAGCACCACTGTGACCCTGTTCTCCACCACAACTTTGCACTTGCAGTGACCTGAAAACCTCTTGTCACAAACAAGAACAAGTGAAAAAAATGTTATTTCTAAGTGCTTTTATTGAGTATTGAAATAGGGATTCCTGCTACCTCAGGAGAAGGCATTATCACTGAAAAGGCTGGAAACACTGGGATTTTTTACCTCCTGGAAAAGCTGATTCTTGCTGTGTGAAAGCAGAGTGATACAAGACAGTGGGACAAATATTTGTAGGGTAGTGTAAAATCACGGCATATAGTGAAAGTATCACTGAAGAAATTTAGCCATGTAGCAAGTTGTGTGCATTCATTAAACTTAAAATATGATTACATGTGCATTTAAATGTACATAATAAAAAGAAAATAAAACCCACAAAAAACAACCCATGATGTATAAATTTTAAATGGTAAGATTTTCATATCATGAATATTAAAGAAGAGTTGTCATGCATAGATTGGTGGTAATAAAAGTCATTCTCAGTTTGACAACTACATTTATTTGGCTCTAAATACCAGAGGAAAATTACAAAAACTCATAGAAAGCTCTTTGCAGTTAATGGAAAAATATTCACTTTGTGGAACTGGATTAAACCTGTCCAAATATTACTGCTGGGTGACTAAAACACTAGATGACTCAGTAAGATTAGAACAATGAAAATAAACATATGTATAAACATCCTTTATAATTACATTCTTTGCTTCAGTTTTCTCTTTAACCTGTTTTTTTTTTTTGCAGAAAATTTAGGAGGTCACTGAAAAATTACAGTTTTCCAATCAGCCTTGTCTAAAATCTGTTTGAGAAGCAGTAGAGATTTGCAGGTGAATTTGTTAGGTTTCAAGACTGATGGGCTAAAAACCCTGTAACTCAAACCCTGATGGCATAAAAGGAATGATTGGGATTTTTACTTTGGTTGTGGAGTTAACTCCAGCTTGTCAAAATGACACTGAAGAACTCCCTGAGAAGAAAGACTGGTCAGTTGGGATGTAGCCTCAGTGTTTATGGGATAATTAAGGTGTAAAGCAAGCTTTCAAAGGAGCATTTGAAAGGGACAACCCCTTCTGTGTGTTCAGAATGTAATAGTTAAGTTTTCTGTTAATTGAATTCCCAGTCTGAATTCACATGTGCAACAGCATATTTGGTGGTTTTTGTTTTAATGAGTTGGGCTTCTCTCAGTGTGTGAAATGGAGTTGAATTCATCTCTCTGAGTGGTGCTTCTCCAGTGGGGAGCATTGCCATCTTTAACCTGCATCCCACCCTATCGTGCCTCTACCAGTCCACCCTCCACATGTGCTTGTTGACCCGAAAAGGATTTAATATTTCCTTTACTGGTGCAAGGGACTTTCACTGACACACCCCTAGGGAAGAAAATGGAGAAGTGAGAGGAACTCAGTCACGGTGAATTCATCTTCATAGAGGTTAATTTTCAAGGGGAAAGTCTCTGAACTATCCATTGGTCTCTTTTGATATTTGTAGAGCTTTGTGAGCATGAAAGGCTGTGTGAGTGCTTGGTGTTACGGTTCACAGAGACCGCGGATGACACGTCCCTACCCTGCAGAAATCCAGTGTGCCTCTGACAAGTCTATTACCAGTGAGCTCTGACTGTGGCTTATTGCATTCGACATCTTTTTATAAAGGGTAAAGTGTTTTAAAGAATTTTGTGGAAGAAGTGTGAGAAAATGATTGCAGCAATTTCTTCTCTCCACACCAAAGACAATGCTGGTGTTAAAGTAGCTGACCTACTCCAAAGCAGCTGTTATTTAAGGGCAGAAATGGAAAAAGTCTGGCCTTATAATCAAGTCCAAGGTGGTATTTAGACTCAATAACTCTTTGAGAAAGGTCCTCTGGATCAGAAAGAGCAAGACCCTGGATAGTTTAAGCATTGTAACTGGATGAGTGTGTGTCAGAAAAACATAGAGTTGCTGCTGAGAATCCTGAAAGGCAAATAGACACATGGGCTAGCAAAACATTAGATATATCCCAGGCACTAGAAAGAACAATTGCTAAATGTGTGGTGAAACACTGGCAGGTGAGAACTGGGTGATGTAAGTTGTGTCCTGAAAGGAGCAAGGGCTGTAGAGAAGGAGGAAGTGGGAATGGGTGGGGGGAATGGCTCCTTTGTCCTGGAGATTGGCTGCCTGGAGGTTGTCTAGCCTGGCTTTTGCACCAAAATGGTATAAATCTATATTACAAACTAAACTAGATTCTATATTATATCGTCTCCTAACTAGGCAGCTTCTTATGTTTTCCTGCTCTTAAAGTTTCTTAATGTTATTATAATAACTGTGTTAATCCAGTAAATGCTGCTGGATTACAAGGCACTGGTTATCACAGAAAGGGTCATGACAAGCTTGAGGCTTCAAGCTGAAGCTGTACTGCCTGGAAAGGGCATCTCCCCGCTACCCTGGGTGCTGTTCCAAGGTTTTTGCCTTTCCAGAGATGTGCTGTGCCCCAGGCATCATCATCACCTCTGAGCCACAAATGCAAAATTTTGTGCCAGTTCCCCCTCAGTCCCTGAGATCTGGGCAGCCCCATCACTGCATGGCACTGGTTAAACAAAGCACATGAGGCTTTGTGTGCTTGGGGGCTGCTGAAACATCTCACTTGGATGGGAAGATCATAGAGTTATAGAATGGTTCATGTTGGAAAGGACTTTAAAGCTTATACAGTCCCAACTTCCATCTTTCACTAGACCAGGTTGCTTGAAGCCCCATCCAACCTGTCCCTGAACACTTCAAGTGAAGGAGCATCCACAGTTTCTTTGGGCAACCAGTTCCAGTATCTCACCACACTCAAAATAAAGATTTTCTTCCTAATATCTAATCTAAACCTACCCTCTTTCAGTTAAAACCATTGCCCCTTGTCCTGTCATGACGTGCCCTTGTGAAAAGCCCCTTTCCACCTCACTTGTAGGCTTCCACATCCCCTTTAGGTAGTGGAGGGTGCTGGAAGGTCTCCTCGGAGATTTGTCTTGGAATATCTACTATAAAATAGCCCTAGTGTTCCCTAAGCCCTCCAGCTAAGGGCATAGGTAGTAACTTTGTACCTCTTACTCCTCATTAGGGGATTAATTACATGTGCTTTTCAAGATATGTTGACAGTCCTGAGGTCTTTGTCTCTAATTATTATGATCTGTTTTGTCTCAAGTGTTTCACCTCTAGAACTGGGCAGCATTTTCCTGCCTTTGGGCAATTTCACTGTCAAAGCTGTTATTTACACTCAGTGTTATGGCCTGGTATAATTTCTTGCTCTAATTCTACAAAAGAGAAAAATTGACATCTCAGTTTCTCAACCTCCTACACAGGGTAACACAGTGTTTGCCTTTTATTCCCAGAGTAACAGAGTTATTTAGCAGTGGTAAAATCTGGTCCTGTTCTCTGTTGCTGGAGAAGTAATAAAAATAAAATGACAGAGGAAATGGGTTTTTTTTTTGGTTGTTGCTATGTTGCCTTTAGGATTGAGTGATGTGCCAGAGAAACTGGAGAATTAGTGGTGGCTCATTCTCTCTCCATTACTGAATGTTGCTTTTTGAATCAATCTCTAGGTCTTTGAACTAATTATTTTGATGAGCTATGAGGATGTGTAAGTGTTGCCTCCCCTCCCCCATGCCGGCATGGCCTTTAAGGAGGGAAAGGACTTACACAAAGTCGGATATAAATCCTGACCCTGTCTGAGTAAATTAAGAAGGAGGTGGAATTACTGATAGGAGTGCTCAGCTGCATAATCCGAACAAGAATGAACATTCAGATGAGGAATGCTTTGGATGCTTAGGTGAATCCATAGTGAAGTTTTAATTATGCCCTTTTGTGACTAAGCCTAAGTTTCTGCCTTAACAACTTTCCAATCAGTAAGGCAGGATGAAATGGTGTTAAATAAGGTTTCGGTTTTGCCAATAGCATTTCTTAGGAGCAAGGCCACTCTGTTAATTTCCATGAGAAGCACACTGTGCCATTTTCTGCTCTGCGCCAGCTCCCTGGGATGCCATCAGGAAGGTGCTTGCCTATGGGAGCAGGAGCTGACTGTGCCATGGGCAGCCCTGGTGGGCACAAGCTGCTGTCATCATTCCAAGAGCAGCAGGGCAAATTCAGACCATTGGATGTCTAAGAGAACCCAAGGTGCCAGGGCAGTCAGAACAATTGGGATCTGCATCTGAACTTTTTTTTTTTTTTTAATCGATGCATGGTTTAGGTTTTGCAGCTATTTGTCTTCTCTGACTATATAGGGTCAGGGATGGGGATGCGACTTGCTTTGCTGCCTGGAAATTAAGCAGCCCATAATTGTGCCTTGCTCCTGAGTTTTTCATGTTCCCAGCAGTGAGGCATCACTCAATATCCTGCAGCCCTTGACCACTGGCACAGTGGGACATTACCAAGCCTGTGTGTGCATGTGTGCTCGTATCTTGTAATACCCATGTCTTGTGGAGAAGGGCTTTATCATAGTATGCTTTTAAGGTATTAGAGATGCAGAGATTTAAGTGGGTGGCCCAGTGGTACTCTGAAAGCCACGTAACAGCTCAGGCTGGTGGCAGAAGGAGGATCAGGAGTTACAAGCCTTATTCCCAGTGTTTTCTCTAAACAGTAATGAACACTTTTCTTAATGCAAAGCCAAAGCCTAAAGTCTGTGTTGTGAAATATCCAGGAGAGTGAAACTTAGGATGCTCATAAGCCAGTTATCTTCAACCTTCCCAGGCATTTAACGCAAAGGCACAGTCCTGACTCACTTTTCTATACCATTATGAGTAATCAAGGTGGTAAAATTATGTTAATATCTGATTACAATTATTTATAACAGTTTCTCATGTTCAGGAAAAAAACATGCAACCACTGTCCAACTTAGTGTCCAAGTACTGAAACTACCTACAGCCCAAAGAGCAACAGCATTCATTCTTAGATGCACATTTTCATTGTACTTAGTCAGCACAGGACTCCTTAGGAAGAAAAAGAAAACCATATAATTTATTAGATGGGGTATTGGAAAAAAGTGGGTGGAAAACGAGTCAGTGACTCTAGTTGTTGTGGTACCCAGATGTGCATTTTATGGACAGGTCTGGTAGTTTTATTTGGATACATACTCATGAGTAATTCCCTATTCCCTTCTGCCATGCAGATAAGAGCATCTGCACTCTCATTTATTATTTATCTGTGAGCAATGTTTTTCTTTTAATTAGAAATGTCAAAGTAAAATGATCTTTTCTGGGACTAGAAATGGCTCTTGTACGTAAAGGGTAATGTGTGCTTGGAAAATGTTAATACATTTCAATTAGCGAATATCATTTTAAAGCTAATGTACTGCACTGAGCTTTGTAGAAACAGTGTTTTGGAGGAGATGATGAAATTTCATTAAAAACCCCGTTATTTTTGGTCAGCCATTCTTTCTATGTGGTTAATATCATCCCCATAAGCTACAAAGCCTTTTTTGCTAGTGGATGCACATGAAGCGTAACATGCAGGATGAGAGGCACTGCTGTAACCACACCTCTGCTCTGTACTTCCCCCACTTCACATGTGGTCACTTCTCAGTTTGCTGCGTTGATTGCTTGCTGTAATTAAATTCTCAGCAGCAAATTCAATTTCTGGACAGCTGTGGCAGTGAACATGTTCCTCCTGTGGATGGTGATGCAGAGAAAAGCAGAAACTGTCAACCGTCTCTAGCAGGAGGAGTTGAGGAGGGAAGTACAGAGAGGGTGAGGAGTAGTCCTGCCAGTCCTACATGCTGTAATAAAAACACTCTTGAATTCATGGAAAAGACATCTGTATTTTTAGGATATGGTTTCTATTCCCTTTCTCCAAGGCAGTTTGGTTCTGGGAGGGTCGATGCTGTGGATGTCATATATTCACTTCCATGGCAGAAGTACTGGAGCAGAGTGATAACAAAGGGGATGCTATTTTTAGTGTTCCATGTCGGCTGGGGACCGGATCACTCAAGGAAAGATCTGTCCATTCAGATTACCCTGGACGTGGTCAGCCCCACTGTGCTACAGACAGACCTTTCCATGTGGCTTCCCAATTTTTAACGTGGCCAAAGGGGAGTCCACAGCCTTTGGGTTGCCAGACTTTGCTAAATAACCCAGCTTCATCAGCAGTAAATCTGCTAATAATTTTTTAAAAGGAGCAGCTGTAGGAAGATTAATGTGTTTGAAAGTATCAGTCTATGACAAATGGTGTTTTTCGGCAACTTTGGCTCACATGGGCAATTTCTCTGAAGTCAGTGGGATGACTTGCTTGAGTAGAGGCCATTAGTCACAGCGTCTGCACGGCCCTGATGAAGTATGTGGCACTAAAGGAAGGATGCTGCTTCTCAGAGGAAGGCACAGATTCAGGCTTATTGAATAGATGATGATGTGGGCAATCATCCCCACTCTGCAGTTCCATAATTTTAAGAAATACGAATGAAGAAATTGTTTCCTTCAAGAATTCCCATTATGTTTTTATTCAAATTAGGTTAGATGCCATTGGGTCAGCAGAAAGAGAGTCTCCACTAGCCTGGAAGCTATGTACATTCTTGCCACAAACAACAATCTGTGCTGTAATCATTTGTAAGCCATGAGGGCTTTAAGGGATTTGATAGCCTAACTTGGATGACTTGCGTAGTCATAATTTCTTCATCAGGTTTAAACAGTGCAGATATATGGGAATATTGTGGAACTGTTACCTGTAGGTGTCTGAAAGGAAAACCCTGACTAAGAAAGCCACTCAGTTCAAGTAATATTAATGTTTCCAAGTTTTCCCAGACAGCTGTGTATAAAGTTTCTTCAAGTTGCAATGCATTTGCCGTCGTGTGGTGTAGGGTGGGAATGGCAGGAAAAGTTCGCAGCCTGAGTTGTGCTACTTTTATCGTCTAGTGTTTTTTTTCTCTCTGGTTGCAACATGGAGCTCATAGCACCAAAAAGCTGCTTCCCAACAAGCTGGGTATGCAGAAAGACTTGGAAATTATTATTATTTAAAAAAAAAAAAAAAGATTGACCAGAACAAAACTAGACTGCAGAACCTGATCCACTAATCATCCTGGTCATGATGAAAATTATGGTGTTATAAAAACATCCTTGTCATGATGAAAATTATGGTGTTATGAAAACAGTGGGGATAAGGATACCTGCTCTGAGAAAGGTAAACAACCAGGTGAAGATAAAAAGAGGCGTCTTTGGCTAATACAGGAAAAATAGCAAACAAAAATGAGGAATCATACTTGGGCCAAAATATATCAAAGAAATGGAGACAGATTTTAGACTCCTAGAGACGAGAGAATAATATTTACTTTATACTAACTCCGTTACTGATAATATCTTAAGTGTTTTCTGATGAAAGGATTTTCACCTATGAAATACCTTTATGGAAAGTAATTAGTAATAAAGAGCTTGTACAATAGTTGGAAGGATGATTTGAATCTAGAGAACAAATATTCAATTAATATATATGAAGAGTTTGGTATAATAAAGAGTAAAGGAAAATTCTGAGAAATATAAAAAAAATGATGCTTATTGTTTCTCACAAAAAAAGACAGCCTCAGCTATCACTGGCCCATAAACCTGACTAAAACAGTGTAACAAATAACAGGGCAGAGAAAATCATTATCTTGCAAATAGAAAAATCACGGATTTCACTGGAACAAATTGTGTCAGACAAATTTCATTGCTTTTTTGCCCTTGCTATCGTATTGCATTGAAATATCCTCATAAAAGAAATTCAGCCTGTGCTTTGAATCCTATCACATGGATTGATAAGTGACCGAGGAACTAAAAACAAAGCAATGATGTGTCCAGACAGAGATTCATAGCAGGTAACATATCTACAGAGCAAAAAGCATTTTTATTTAGCATCTTCTTTAATAATAAGGGCAGGTTTTAACTACCCTCAGCACCTGTGTAGATGGTACTAAACTGGCAGGAATCGGAAACACTGAGGAAAGGGAATCATTCGTGGCATGGAGATATTTGGTTGCTACATGTGTAACTTAGTGACAAAGCGTCCAATAAATTATTTTTACATCCTCAGTGTTAGCTTTATTTTTTCTTCAGTATTTTAGGTGTACACAAAGAAAGATGACATGAAACTCTCCCTTGTTTCTATGGAAGAGAAAGGATTGGCCATATGCAGTGAATCGACTGCATGTGCCTTAAGAGCAGACTTGTAGTGCTTTGCTCAGAAGGAGACTGAGCCAAATTTGCCCAAATTTGCAATGGAAATCCAATTCTGTCTCACATCTCTTTTAAGGGCTTTTCCTGGACATTTAGACAGCTTTTTTCCCCCATGCGTGTTTGTTAATTTTAATTTTAGAAGTTCTACCTCTCCTGTGAATGATCTAATACAGCACATACCAGGGCATGCAAGTGGTAAGAGAGAATCTAGATACTCGCCCCTGATCCATCAGCCCTCCAGAGGTACATGCTTAGTTCTGAGGTTGGGCTGGATATGAAAATACTCAATGTTTTGGATTTAAATTATGGATTCATGTGCTGGAGCGCTCTACTGTGTAACTGCAGGTGGTAATGCTCTCCCAAATGAGAGCGTCTGCATGACAGCTAATATCTAGCAATAATTAAAAAAATTACTTTCTAATGACTCTTTAGAGGAGAATTATATTAACCAGTAAAAATTACTTCCAGTGAATAATTAAAGTATATGTAGTAAAAATAATCTAAAAGATGTGTTCAGTGGAAAGTAGAAACCTGTAAATAGGAAATTCTAAATAGAACCAGGGATAAAGGGTGCCAGCATAACAGATGAAATTCAGTGTAGTGAAAAAGATCAGTTTGGTGACAAAAAGTACTCGTCTGTCTCTTGGTGGCTTTCCCTGAAGAAATAATAGAAGATACCAGTGATGAAGGGTGTAAATAAACAGCTTATGGAAAAATGTAATTAAAATTCAAATTTGATTCAAACTCAATTCAAATTAAATTCAAAAGTTTGATTCAAATTCAAGTAGACTGTAAGTGGTTGTAATGGGGAGGGAAAATGTGGCATCAGTTTTATTCCCCTGTTTATGGCCCCTGAGCACTGAGTTGAAGCTGAGCTGTCTGGAATACGAACAGGATGAGATGAGGACATCTCACTGCTGACAGGGTGAACAGTTTGGGATGGCTGGGGTGGCTGGGGCTGGCTCCTGGGTCCATCTCGACATCCTGTGGTGCAGTGGAGGCTTTCCAAGGCACTTCTTTTTCACTGGAGAGCAAAAGCGTGGTATAAAAACATTTTCCTGGGAAACTGGATTTCGCCTTTTTAAATCAAATACAAATATCCTGAGGGACAGCACTGATGGAACTGCTGGCTTTAAAAACCCCAGCAAATGAAGGTAAGATGATTACCAAAACAATCTTGACACAGCTTCTGCCTCTTTTCCACGCTGCCTTCTCAGAGCACCCATGTGAGCCATGCTGGATCCCGGAGCTGGCAGCCTGTCCTGGCTGGCATGAAGTGTGCATCCATTTAGGAGCAGCTCTGATGGCACCCCATGTTGCAAAGGCTGCTTGAGGGCTGAAAGCTTTGTCCCCTCCTGGCTTTGTCCCCTCCTGACTTCCAGCTCCCAGCAGTGTCTGAAGCCAGAGGGACTTTAATGAGCCTGCCTCTCACAATAGTGGAGATGAGGGCCAATTAGAGGCGGTGTTTAGATTTCAGGATCATTAAATTAATCAGGAAAATGCAGCCTAGTTCCTGTGAGGATGTTGTGTTTTGCAGCTGATGAGACTGTGTTCTACCTGCTGCCTTTGTCCACTGCCCAGAAACAGAGAGAAAATGTGAAGAAAAGGAAAAAATATCCTGCTGGAAAAAGAACCAGCTTAATGTTCAGTGTTGTAAGATGAAAACAGCCATGAATGTGGGATGTTCTGTTGATTTCATGTAACCGTGCTTCAGTATCATCTGCATGTACCTAGGTTACTCTGTGAATGTATAACATGATAGCTGATATATTTCTTTCTAATGTATCCATTACAGTTAAAACAATCCCCTACTTTCTATTTGGCAGCAACGACCTTGCCTGCTGCCTCCATGCTAGTTTTATTTCTTCCTTCTCCTTATAATCCTTTCATTTATCTCCTTTCCCTACTAGGCTTGTTCTTCCTACCCTGCTATAGCACAGGCAGGTTTAGAAATGACTTTATGAACTGAATTTACAGAGATAAAGAGCCAGCTCCTGCAAGTCATCTGTACATAAAAGACCAATTAACCTTGAGAATCAATCCTGAAGGAAGCTGGGGAAGATTTCTGCTATTCATAAGCCTATGGTGTTTTTTCTTTTCCCTTTTTTGTTTGAAATGTGCCATTGGATCAAGCTGTAAAGAAACTCCATTGACTTCAATGGTGCAAATGAAATTACATTTTGATACTGAGTTTGACTCAGTAATTTCCTTTGAAGAATGCTTGTTCTAGGAAAAAAGCACTGGGACAAGTTGTAGCTTCTGTGAAGATATAACAGGGTGACTTTGGACCAAAGAAATTTCTTTTAATCAAGAGAGTTGTAGAAATCTTTGCAATTTACATTTTTCACAGCTTGCTCTCTGGAGCAGAAATTCAGTTTTGTGAAGTTGGATGTAACTGCACGAGGGGTCATTTTACAGAGCGTTATTGTAGATAAGAGTTACCAAAATAGAGCAAGTTGTTTGTTTAAGGAAAGAGAACATAGACAGCAAAGATAAAGACAAATACTGGCAACCAATTCTGTTATGCTGACGGATAACTTGGTGATAATACCAAAGATTTTAATGAAAAGTGGCTTCTAGATGTGGGGTGAAAGCTTTATATTTATATTGAAGGTTTGAAATATATTGGAATCTCTCCTTGCTTTCTTGGAGCATTACATTCAAAGAGCTCTGACTTTATTTTTTTAATGTACAAATGTGCTATATATAGGTACCCTTGATTTCAATAAACAAAAGACTCTTGGTTTAGAGAACATTTCTCACCAGTCTAAATAAGATCTCATGTCTGACATGCTACAAATCAGGAATTGGATTGAAATTATAATTTTCTCTCTAACTTTTACGAGACTTTAATAAAGTCATGCTAAAGGAACAGAATTATTTGGTTATTGAATCATACTTTGGAGTTAAAAAGAGATCACATTAGGGAAATTCAAGGAAGGAAACTCTTACTACTAACAGGAAACTGATAAGAAACCTTCAGTGAAGCCAAGTTGGAGTAGGAGTCTGGAAATTCATAGATATTTGCAAATTGCAGTGTGGCAATCCTGAAAAGCATTGAAGTTGTCCTTGAAATCGATAAGAGATGAGAAAGCTTCTCTCCTCAGCTGAACTCCAGGACAATATTTAGCTCTGAAGCAAATATTGTTGGGTTTTTATTTTAAAAAAGTCAGAAATGAAAATCTCCCACAAATTCTCCTGAAGGAGAATGGATTCAAAGTGTGCTGAAGGCAGGAGAAGTTTTTGCTCTGAATTGGGGGCTTTCTTTAACTTCTCTGTGTCCTTCGCTCCCATCCATTTCTCACTTACAGTCCATGCTCTTGCTTGTGTTTTAGCTTCACAGTGAAAACACAGAGCTGCTCTTTTTACAGTCAGCTTTGCAACGAGGTCATACGATGCTGTAAGTCTGAAATACATTAAAGTTACGAGGATGTATAAGCAGCTCCAGTCTACAATAAACCTCATCCGCAGTCTGTCCTTGATGTCTAGTCATGCTGTGTATAACTACACACACAGCTAAACAAAGGAGTGATGTTGGGTGATAGACCTGAAGACTTTTATCATTTGGATAGCATAAATATATGGTGGCATCAGTGAAGGTCACATTGTTACTAAACCTTTTCACCAGGGCATTTTGGAAATGCTGAATGGCAATGGAGCTTTCCCTCCATCTCTTGCTTCAGTTTTGTGATTCCCGTTGGAGCTGGTTCCTGTCCCAGAGGGATTTCTTCTGGGGTAAGGGTGCGGGGAGAGTTGTGTCTCACTGGTCCCTTTTAAAATAGTTTTTTTCTGTGTGGAGAACTTTCCTTTTAAAAGAGATTTTTCCTTCTCTCATTTAATTTCTTCATCCACACTAGATTTATTAGTTCAGAGTGAGGGTCCTGCTGTCAGCTTTGATCAGTTTGGCTTACTTAGGACTCTAGAAATGTGGCAAATGTAGTCAGACAGAAAATGGCAAAGCGTGAGCTGCTTCTCCAGCAAAGCAGAGGACTCTTCCAGCCACTTCAGAAACAAATAACACGTTTTATCACATAGTTTTTCTGCAGACAGATCACATTACATTTTTTTTCTTACCAACCAGTGGGAGTGCCAAATCCCCAGTGGCAGGAGGACTTCGTGGATCAAATCCTGGGTGCCCTTTCAGAGCTTCATTCTTTAGAGGCTGCAGCTTTATGGCACCATGGAAGTGAAGACGGTTCAGTGTATTGTATGCTTTGGTCCTGAGTAAGATCTTTTTTTTCTTTCTGCTTGAAATTGGTTGAACAGTAGTTACTGGTTTGGTAGATTTGGATGGTGGCCCTTTTCTGAGTCAGTTAAAAGCTGAACTTCTCTGGAACCAGCTGTTTCCCTGCTCAGCAAAACTTCAGAAGAAGCATGCTCCTTTTCAATATGGAAGTCAAGCTTTGTTTTTAAAACAAAAAGTGAAAAAGAAATCTGAAAGACAAGGCTAGATGTTAAGAGTTTGTCTACTTGGAGATTAAAGTATTCTGTACCATTTGAGTGAAAACAAATGGTACAGAATACTTGCTCTCTGGCGAGAACACGTGGGCAATAAAGATTTTCTAAAATGGTTTGGTTTGAAAAGTCTACAATAATGTGGTCACTTCCCACAAAATTTTTCAGGAAACTGATGCTTTTCCAAGGAGCAATTTTTCAACCAGAAACTCCCAGCTAGTTCCTGTCCATACGTACTGACCATACTGAGCCAGAGCCTCTGCCATGGTGTAAGGCCAGGTGCGGTCCTCCTGGATAGGAAATTTGCCCTGCTGTGGTCTGGAGCATTTTGGCAGCAGCAGGAGCTTTGGGGAATCCTGGGGCCCTGGCAGAGCATCTATCAGAGACCTGCCATCACTGTCTTCCCTGCTTCAGCAGGAGGACAGGAGAGGATCTCTATATCCTGGATGTATTTGTGGGATCAGACGATGTTCTTTGTAGGGTGATCATTTCTCTGGTAAACCCTAAGCATCTCCTTTCCTAAGTTTAAAAACAGTTGTTTTATCCTCCAGATTTCCTCCTGCTCCTATTCCCAGAACAATTTATTTTCTGTCTTTTCATGTGTAGCCTCTTAGCTTTAAGCTTACAAATGTGCCGTGTTTGTGCTGAATATAATCTGTTTAATAGGGAATGATTGCCGGAGGCTACAGATCTTAACCAAACATTAGGCAGACCTAATTCAGCTGCGGTGCCTATTGGCCTGCAAAAGCCAGTTGGCTTTTTCCTTTTTTTCTTATTTCCCCTTTCCTGGCTACATAAATCTTCAGAGAATCCTTAGTCATGTGTTAAAGCTTGCTTGGCCTGAGGAGTTAATCCTTTCTAAGACAAGCCTTTTCTCTCTCACATGTGTGGGTATTCATGAAAGCTTGGTGTAAATCCAGGAGAGTTTTCTTCAGAAACTCATGGCCCTTGCTAAGGAAAGCACATTATTCACCTAAGGAAGCACCAAAGCTGCTCTCTTTCACATTTTCCTCATATATCATAATCTTAATTTGGACTAATCTCTGCCTTAATTTTTGACAAATAAATTGCTTAATTGCTGGAATTTTTTTTCTTTCTCGAAGACAGGGAGCACAGACTCCCCTGCCCAATCTTCCTGCAGCAACACCCCAACCTGCGCTCCAGGGGTTAAGCACTGTTACGCATTTTGTGAACAGTAGGGTTTGAAATGCCAATAAATCTCTGCCTCCCTTTCTTCCTTCTAAATTCTGCTCATGAAAAATAGTTTGGGCTCACATTCATTTCCATGAACTCACTCTGATTCATCAGGACTTTAGGGGGACTTCAGGGGGACTGTACGTGATTATAAAAGAGCACTTTTTTTTTCCCTTAGGATGAAAGTGAAATGGTTATGTGAACTGCAATATTGAATAATGAGACCATTTTTAAAAAAATAATTATGTGTGAGATCCTCTTAGGTAAAAAGACAAACTTTACTTGCATGCAAGTTCTAGAAAACCTTTGTGCTTTTATGACTACTGAATTATATTAGAAATTTTCCTCTCCAAGCCACGTAGCTAGGGTTGTACTAAATCCATGAGCTCCAGACAGAAGTAATTACAGTGCAAACACCCCCGTTGTCCTGGAGAGCCTGTATAGTCAGTCCTACACTCCTCTGAGACCCCAAATACAGCGCTGTGGGCAGCATCTTTTCTTTCTACTCTGCATGCAGCCTCACAGGTTACCTTCTCCAGACAGGGAAGATCAGTTAAGCTTGGCTTTCCTAAGCTCCTTATTCTCTGTTGCTAAACAGCAGCAGAGATTTAGGTGTGTAGCTGCTTGTTCATGGGGTGTCTTTGGATGATTTACCACTGTGGGAACTCTGTTACTGCCCAGGACCCAGGTGGGTGAAATATCTGCGAGGGGAAACATCCCAAGTCACCTGGCTGGTCAGCTGTGCTTTGCAGGCTGCAGGTTTTTCACCATCAACCCAGAGGTGGGACCTTGCTTGGCGATGGGTCTCCCAGGGACAATGAAAGAGCCTAAAAAGCTGCTTCCTTCTTCTGTCTACTGTCATCTAACATGAAGCTTATGATTTGGATAGCATGTGGTTGTAGAGGAAAATGGTGGTTAGAACTTGATTATGTGCCTGATAGCATCATCTGCACTATTTTTCCTTCTTTAAAGGCCACGCTGTGTGAGTGCAATGGCCCTATGCAAACAGCTGGTGTTCAGCTACATCATTACTATTCCAAAATACCGAGACTTATTCTCTGTGCAGGATGCAAGAATGATGTTTAATGGTCCGGTTACACTCACTTCTGCCTAGGTCCTGGCTCTTCAGAGTGTTTCTCTCTTTGGGATTGCTTGTGGTGAGAGCTGGTGTGCAGCTCCTGGCAGCTGAGGGGCTGCAGGCAGGACCAGCCATTGGTGCTTATAAATTCCTTCTGGGCAGCAGATGATGAGGATGGGAATGATCTGTCTGTCTGCAGTGTGCTGGGTTTCACAGTTGCACAGCTGTAGTGAATGGTGGAAAGGAAACGGTGTCAGGATGTGCACCTTTATCCTCCAGTGTGCATTTATCACTGATCTCAGGCAATGAACAACATTTTCTCTGTCCTCTCTCTGTGAGTGGCATGAGGATATCTCCCACTCTGTTGGCAATGGTAAGGTTTGGTGAGGCACCTCCCAAGTCCATGAGAGGGTTGTTTTTGGTTGCACCTTCATGATTTGCCCTGTCATGTTGTGCCTCTTCACCAGGTACCTTAAAGTGCTTCCTGGTTTTAAACCCAGATAATCCTGGGATTACACCTTCCTCCTCTACACAGCACCCATCACCCACCATTGCTATCAGATGCCCCTTTGGTCTCCACGAGGAGGATCTGACCCCTGCAACCCTCACTGACTCTGCTTCCTGACTATGGCTTTCACCCCTAGCAAACAGCCGTGTCAATCTGCCTGTAAGGGGAAAACGTCTCAGAGCTCCTCCTCTGCTCTCCTCTGGCCTGGCTTCTGCACGCACTGCTGCTTGCTGACAGCCCTGCCCTTCCCTTCCTCATGTACATCTGTATCCGTAAGGGCCAATTAAATCACGAATGCCATCATTTGTCTGCCCACATGACTCCCAAGCACCTTGCATTTTGCTGTGTAATAACACAGAGGCACTTGTTTCTTTGAGGCTGTCTCCGTCAATCACCGTAATGTATTTGCACCGTGGAAGGGATTTGGAATTAATGTAGCCTGAATTGTGGCTATTGATTTAGCCCCCCTTTCAATTTGGCATTGTGTTTTTAACAAAGATGCGACGGCCAATCAGTTCAGATCGTGCTGAATCATTGTTAAGGGGTTGTTTTTTTTTTTTTTATTTTAATATCCCTGCACAGTGGAGTGGGCATAGTGGCGCTCCAGGGGCAGCTCGGCCCCAAAGGGATCAGCCACTCCTGGGTTTAATTTTGTCCAGATTTACTGCAGCATCATACTGAAAAAAAAAACAAAAAAACCCACCAAAAAGCAAAGCTAACCCCCAAGCTCGGGCAGATGGCCTGTGCTGGTAATCCTTCATCGTAATGGCTCCTGACAGAGCAGCTGTGGCTCACTGCTTCTCAGGGTTTTCCATCACAGAGAACAGTTTTCCTGGGATATGAAACTTGGCTGTAGCAGTTTGGTTCACTCGGGCATCTCTCACAGAAAAGGACAACACAGAAGAAGGAATGACTCTTTTGGAAAGGGAGGCAACCTCATTGCTGTTGAGATAATCTGCCGACATGTGACTTGTGCTTACCGCCCGTGTTTATGTATTTTTAAAAATATGTTTCAGCCTTTAAATTGGAAAGCTTTTGTAGAGGCTGGAGGTGAAAGCCTACAGAAGAAAAACAGCTTAAAATGGTCTCATCTTCATAAGAGATTGTCATGGAGGCAGTGATGAGTTAGGGAGTCCGGGGTTGCTCATTGAGGATTTGATTAAGCAGTTTATTCCTTCTCTGTGTGGATTCCATGGATATAAAGCTAACACTTCTGCAGGAAATCCCCAGCACTCTTCACTGGGGGTTTCCTGCAGGATCCCCCAGGTTATTTTCTGCAGGAAACCCCCAGAATGCCTTGCTGACTTTACAATCTCGTGTGTTGGATTTTCCAGTGCTGCCGAAAGTGTCAGGTGTGTAGAAAAGCTGAGATTTGGTGCCTTTGGTTCTGTGCCTGTCTGTATGTGTGTGAAATACTCAGCCACTGGTGGAAGATTCATAATTGCTTCTGTGTCTCTGTGCCTGGTGGTGCATAGTTGTATATTGATTTGCGGTAGTTGAGATGAGCAGACTAATTACGATGTTTCATTACGAGCATTGAATTACAGCGTTAGGCAGACAGTTGTTTGGTGTGTGACAGGTTGTGAATAAATATGATAGAGCATTGCAGGGAGATAGGCACGTGGAAGGCAGTAGGTTGGGAAGGCATGGAGTGGTTTTGTCAGGGCTGCTCCATCCCTGGAGTCTCCCTGAGTGCTGCAGGAGACCCTTAATTCATGTTGATTGGGGTTATCTCTGCATTGGTGTTACAATGAATTAGTGCTGATGGTGTCTCCATCTGATGTGATAAAGCCTTGGCTGTGTTCTCTCTGGCTCACATGGAAGTGGAACTGCCATGTGGGTTGTGCTATGATTCTGTTCTGAGTCCCGACAAAATTTGAAGTCTGCAGTATTTCAAATGAGGGAAAATGCCCACTGGGTTGGTTTTGCGCCTTTTTTTTTCCCTTGTTTTTTCTCCCCGTGGAAGAAAATGTTGTGCTGGGTGGGATTTCAAGTCTTCCACATTAAAGGGAATGTTTTCTAATGCATTTTGTCAAGCGCACTTTTAGCTGGAAAGCAGACCATCTCCTGTTGCACAGATATTTCACAATGAAACACCCTTTGCTTTTCAACTGAGCAAACCCCACAACTCAAACACTCCTCCCTCCTCACCTCCTTCCTTCCAGCCTTCAGAGCTGGCATCCTCAGTGGTTTCAACTTAAAGACCCTCAGGTGGCAGGGACTCCTCGGAGATGACATGTACCATCCTCTGGAGGACCTACCTCTCTCCTTGGACAGGCAAAAGAGACATTTAGACTTTTTAAAATGAGGACAGCAAACTTCAAGACTCCCAACTCAGGACAGATTTGATACTGTTGAAATAGGTACAGTTTTTGGAGAAAAACAGAAATGTAATCATGATATAGCTGTGCTTAATTCTGATTTTCAGAGCCAATTAAAAATGTATTTGGCTGCCCACTTCAAGGTATAAGCATGTCATGCCCATATAACAGCTCTTAATTTCCACTGTTCTTCCTTCAGTGTTGAGCCTTGTTTAAAACTTCAGAGCTTACAAAGTACACTGTGGTCAGTGGTGGGAGGAGGCTGTAGGAACCTGTGCCAGCGTTAGCCTGAGAAATGCAGAGTTGACAGTATTTGGAAGTGAGCTGCTTTATATGCGCTTTGCCTTTCTGTATATTATTATTCTCTCTCTTTTTTTTTTTTTTTTTTTTTTTTTTTTTTTTTTTTTTTTTTTTTTTTGCATCTTGACTCCATTAACCTTGTGCTGGCTCTGTGGGGCTGGCTGACACACAAGATGGATGGTGCTGGTGGCCTGGCACAGCACCCACGTGCCGAGTGCCTGCAGAGAGGAATCCTGTTTGCTCAGTAAAGACACATTGAACAGCACTACCTGCCTAATTGGCTGGAGAACCCTGTGCCCCTGATTTTATGTGATGAGCTTCCCTTGGCAAGAAAACAGATGGGTTATCAAGAAAGCTTTGTAGAATGGTAAAAGTGGGGCTAAATGTTCCTATTTTTCTGTTTTTTGAAACTCTGCAGAAGTGCTGTTTGGAATTGCCATGGCGAGGGCTGCTGCAAGATTTCCTCCCACGGCAAAATCAACTCCCTTCCAGCAGTCCCTTAGGCAGGATCAACACTACAGAAAAGCTCTTAAGGAAGAGTTTGATCCAGTCTTTTGACCCTCAGGAGACCTGCATTTGATTTTCTTGTATGCCACCTGCCAGAGCACTTGGGGCATGATTCCAAGCTGCTGAAGAGCCCAGCTGCTGTCGTAACAGGTGCCTGGATAGGAGCAAAGCTCTTATATACCTTTTACAAATAAGGACCTAAATGTCCTGGCTCTTGGCTCCTGGGCAGAATTTGGGATAAAAACACGTCTTCATTGAAAATGTTAAGGCCAGGTGGGATGGGGCCTTGAGAAACCTGGTCTGGTGTGTGGCATCCCCATCCGTGGCAGGGATTTTGGAACAGATGATCTTTAAGGTCGCTTCCAATCCAAACAATTTTGTGATTCTGTGTTAGAAAGATGCTCTGAGGATAAAGCTAGCACATCGCCCGAGCTGTGCTTGAATGTTCTGTGTCATAAGGAAGCAGATGTAAGCTAAACACTGAATTAGAGGATTTTTTATAGACTCTGACTTCAGATCTTAGATCTAGAGCTGAGAAGTGCATTACAGAACAGGTATGGACATCAGGGCTGTTCTCACCCATTTCACTGGGTGTCACCACTACCTCAGAATTTTGAATTTTCCAGTTAGGGTAGGAATATGAGCCCCTGAAGACAGATCCTTTGGACATGAATTTGCAGCAAGCTTAGTGAATGTCAGCTGGTCCAGAGCTTGTGTGCTGAACTTGCAGCATGCTGAGGAAACTTTTGCTTAATGGAGACTGCCTTGAGCAGGGAGTACAGTCTTCCTTCATAGATTGGCCTCAGGTGATGCTCCAGCTTTGGGGAGAGGCATAGGTTTGTTCTATTCTTATAATTCAGAATTGCTTAGAGTTTTGTCTTTGTTGCTTTTGGTTGGTTCCTGTACATTTTAGTCTTGGGGCGTGCAACTCCCTCCCCATGGCGAGGATGTGGAGCTTGACTGTGGATCTGTCTTGGAGCAGTGCAGCGAGCCTGAGCCTTCTGTTCTGTAAATCCCTGATTATTTTCTTCCTTACGCAATGAAAATGCTGATAAACTCAGAGGGAGTCGTGCAAATCCTGCAGCCCCAGGAACAAATATGACACCTCTTTTAGCTCTGTGTGCACTCAAGCCCGTGCAGCCCTTTCTGTGCTCTGTCGAGGCAGTCAGCGTGGTCTCGTTTCTATTTCAATCCTCAATTGATTTAATTTTTGTTTGCTGCATTTTGGCTCCGTTTCTTTGCGTTACCTGAAAAGGAACTGAGGGAGCAAACAGCTTTCCTGAGCTATTGTTACTGCCTGGGGCAGGTCCAAACAGCTTGACCGCCCCGTGCAGCCATCTTGAGGGCTGGCCAAGGGGACTGGGACAAGAGGGGAGTCTGGCATCTGCTCCTTGCTGGAATGGCCAGGTTGATCTGGCTTGGCAAGGACACAAGGAAAATTCTCATTGGAATCTCTGGTGTCACGAGAGAGGGAGGAAGGTTGTCATTGCCGCAGGAAAAGGGTTGTAAATTGTGGCTCCTGCTCTGCTTGCTGAAGAGGATTTCCATCCAAATCTTTTTTGACCTTTCCCCATGAGAGCTTTACATGGAAATAGGAAGTAGAAATAATGAAAGGGGGAAAAGCCATTATGTGGAGCTTGTGGGGAAATATTACTGCAGCTGTTTTAGTTGGAGCTTTAGGTCACAGTCCTTTAAGGAAAGGGAAGAGCCTTTGGTTGTTCCTGGTTTATCATGTGGCTCCAAATGTGTTTACGCTTTGTTCCAAGTTACATGTTGTTCCTCCTGTATTTCTGCAGCACCTGTATCTCGTCTGCTCTCCAAAGAGCTGCTCTTGTCTCAGGCCAGGTTAGGGTGGTCTGCTGGCAGCTGCTCTGATTCAGAGCAGCATGTGCTTCTCTTGAAGTGTGTTTTTTAATCTTACCAGAGCCACAGGTTCATCTCCAGCAGCTGAGGTGAAGCACACACTGAAGCACCCATGGTGCTGTGAATGGGCAGGCACATTGCCCCCATGGTGTGTTTCCCTCTCAGTGTCCATCAGGATATTTTCTATACAATTCTAGATGCTTGTTTCCTTGCTCCTCACAATCCCTTGTCAGGCCGATCTGAACCTGTGTAGAGGTTAGCTGGAGTGGAGTTTGTGTATTTGCATGTTTGTTGGGGTTTCACAGAGACAGAGGCCGCAGGAGAGATGACGAGGCTGGATTAGTGCTGGGTGAGAATAGATTTGTAATCAACAGAAAGCAACAGATGGCTTTAGTTGTAACGCCTATATTTATATTTGATGTTAATGTTCCTCCCAGAGCACCAGCACTTCAGTGATATGTAACACAACATAAAAGCATCTGGGGAGGGAGGGGATAAAAGAAATGTGTTTTTCGAACCCCGTGAGGAAATCCAGCCATGGATTTTGCCGCAAGGTTTCAGTGGGCGTTAGCAAGCAGAGAAGGCAGAAGTTAGCTACAATCTTCTTTCAGAGCACTGTGGGCATTACCTTGACCTACCCTTGCCATAGGCCCTGAGGAGCCGTGGTGGGACCCTGGAAGGGAGCAGCATTTGTGCCCAGTGCTCCACCTGCAGCGAGATGTTGTGTCATGAAAGGAGCTCTTTCTCAGAGCATTTTTTATTCAAACAGGGGGAAAGGCGTCAAGCCCCTGCTCTGTCATCCTTGTCATGCATGTCCTGGCAAGGTCAATCCCATCCTTGTAGAATCTCCTCATGCTGATCCATGGTGGGATTTACTGGCGTCCTTGGAATTGCAAACGGATTCATTCTGTGAATGCAGTTAGTCACGACCAGCACACAGGTGGAAGATAGAAGTTAATTCTGCAGCACCTAATTAGCTGTCATTTCTGGAAGGGCTTGGGAGCAGAGACAAGGTGTTTTGGTTTTGGCTGCACCATTGGGGGTCTCACGGAGCAATGGGCAGATACCCCACACTTCACCCAAGATTTGTGCGTTACTTGAACAACCTTCCGTCATTCTGTTAAAAGATAAACAAGAAGCTGGAGTCTCCGTGGGTGTAAATCAGTGCAGCTCTGCAGGCAGCAGAGCTGTACCAAATTTTATCAGCCAAGGGGAGATGGAGCCTGTGGGTTAAATGATGACAGAATTATCCTTGTGTGAGTTGCTGTGTGTGTATATGAAAATGCACAGGCAGGTGTGTACATGCCTACACACTCGTTAAAGGTGACTGGTTTTTTCATTTGTTTGTATTTAGTGCACCTTGGAGGCTTTACCTAGACAAGAGTCATAAATGAAATGTCATCAGATCGTCAACACATCCCTGACTTGTTAACAAATAATCACATGATTTGTAGTTAAAAAAGTCAGTTGAAAGACTCACTGAGTAATATTCCTCCAGGTCCCCTGGCATGTGCATATATTAGAGATCCATGTGATACAAAGCGCAGGACAAAAATGATTGATAGCAGGTTACAGTGCTCTTCATTACAATGAATTAATTGATCACGTCTAGCAGATTTTTCTCCCAGCGGAATCGCTGGATATTGGACATGTCTCTCTCATTTCTCTTCTATCCTTGCTGTTGGAAACATGCCAGACAGTTTTATACCGTCATTTAAATTTATTTGTGACCTGAGAAAGTCGTGTTGACCTTGATACAGTTAACTTTTCAACTTTCAGCTAAAAAGTTTGGTGATATTTTAGGAGATACACGGATGGATATTATAAAAAGTTTTCTGATGAGGTGGAACTCCTCAATCCAGTCCTGGCAGCAGGTCCCACCTGAGAGCTGAGTTGAAATATTTTTCCTGATTCTTGAGATGCTCTTATTTGACTGGTATCCTATTCTGAACCAAACATACTCCAAAGACATTAACCAGCACTGTTTTTCATAGTCCTGGGCAGTGGGATACAAAAACAAATGCTTGCAGGGAGTATCTCTTCAGCCTTCAGGAAAGAGACTTCTTGGGACAGATAATGACAGGGATGTGTTGGTAGGAAAATAGAGTGGGAAACTTCTGCTATTTTCTGTGCCGTAGCGTTTGACAGTTTATGCCCTCTTTCTGGTAGGTGCTTTTGGTGGCTCTTAGGTGTGGAATTACCTGCCAGAGACACAGAACAGGTTATTAACCTGCTGTTTTCACAAGCTCTCTCCTGGCAGAAGTGTCCTTTTTGTTGCACTTGTAACTGGCTTATTACAGTCTTAAATGTAAAGAAAATAAGTGCTCCAAGCCTTTCATTTCCCCAAAGCCATGCAGACTGGGCAAAATGCTGTGGAATTGCATTAGTAAATTCAGACCTGTTTTGTGGTTTTGCCCTTTGCTTGTAGATAAGGCAGTATTATTTGTGTAAGAACTCAGCTTCTGAATTCTGCTCCTGACCTATCTCAATATTTGGCATTAAGTAAGACAAGAAAAAGTGGTCTGGTTCCCAGAATAATTTGCAGAGAAATGTATCATCTCCAAGTGTGCAAAATGAGATTATGCTTGTAAGGCAAGTGAGTGAAGACTTCTTTGTGACTCCACAAGCAAGCCAGCAGTTGATGAAGGAGTAGGGCTTATGCCTCTGGTCCATGATAACCTGCCTGGGCATTGTAAAAGAGACCCAGCCCTGTTTGCCAAAGGGTTTGATGTCTCCTGTCATTTTTACAAGATGCCATTTGCTACATCCATCTCGTGCTTTATCTGAGATGTGTTACAGCCCTCACTCCCCCATCTCCAGATTATACACGTCAGGTTATGGGAAGAGCAATGGAGCAGGGTGGGAGGCTTAACTCCTTTCTCCTTTAGGAAAAGAATATTTTAGATCTTAAGAAACAATTCAAAGGTGTATTACCATGTTTGAATTTCTTCCTGATGGCTTTCCTGCAAGTTGCTTTTTGTAGAGTGGGGGTAGGAAGTTTTAAAACAGGAATCAGCATTTCACCAAAGATGCACAGAGTTTATTCTCTTAACTCTCAAATTTCTATGGTCTGACTGGCATTAAAACATCTCTCTTTGGTGAAGATTTGTACAGCTTTGTTGCTAAGAACCAGAATATGCATTTGGAAATTCTGTTGAGTGGCTTTGGAGATGTGTATCCCTAGAGACTGTTTTAATTTCCATATTCATTAAAATGTTCTGTTGTCCCTGAGAGACCCAAACCCTCGAATAATACAGCTGTAAAAGCTGGAAAGGAGGCAGCGGGATCAAGGAATGCTTTCACCATCAATCTAATCCAGCCTAAGACTGTGTGACCATTAGGTCAGTCTGGTTCCTGACTGGAAATGCTTTTCTTCCTCTGTCCATCTTTCCACCTTGGCCACCCATTGCCACTCTTTCCTGTATCCACAGCCGTGCTGACACACCAGTGCTGCAGGGAGCTGTTCTGCTGGAAACTTGGAGTAAAAATGACTTTATGATGGATCAGGTTCTTTTTAGATGTAGTACTGACACAAGAGAATAGAAAAAACATGGTATGGGGCAGGCAAACTGTTCAATATTTCTTACTGGCTTATTAAGCAATCACTGGACATGCTTCCACACATATAAGTTGTCTGGCTGAAAATAATCTTTTTGAGGGCCATTTTGTGCCATCCTGTAGAATTATATAGTATATAATATAGTATATACTATATATAATATATAGTATTATATAGTAATATATAGTATATATATGTATAGTAGCTCCTTCCACGAAATTCAATGGAATTATTTTAAAAGGTAGAATGGGATTTGCTTTCTCTAGAGCTTCACTTGCAAAGATGGCAGTGGCCATCACCTGTTACTTAAACATCATCAGGGTGATGTGTACATGAGCTGGTTGGCTGTAGCTCATCCTGTTGTCCTTTGAAGTGAATGGATATCTTTTGTTGACTTAACTGGGCAACAGATAAGGCCCTGGATGAAAGAGACAGTGTTTTACTAGAGGCTACTTGTTTTGTAGGTTGCAAAAATAAATAATCCCAGACACTTTCAAAGATAGCTGGGCTAGGGCTGCACATGGCTTGTTTGTGAAGTTTTATTTAAAAGAAAAGTAAATTTCTCATAGTCAAAGGCCTGCTGGTTGACCTGACCTTTTCAAACTGAAAATGGTCCCTGAAAGGAAAAATAAGATAATGATAATAAAAACTCTCCTGGCCATTACTAGACTGCTGCTGAAAGGGATTTGACAAAGGCCGAGGAAGTGTCAGAGTGAGAAAGCACCATCTCTGCTGCAAGATGATGATCTCTGACCTGGCCAGCGCTGGAGAAATCACTGCCAGTTTCAGCCAGAGTGAGGGTGCCTGACAGCCAAGAGAAGAATTGTTCAGAGCAGAGCCTTGTAGTTCTTGCAGTTGACATTGTGTTAGGGGAATGCACCATCCTTAAGAAACTATCCTCAGCAAATCATGTAGTAAATAAATATAGATGTATAACATAGTAAATGCAATTTCTTGGAAGGATGCAGCCAGCCTTTGTTGCCAGCCTTTAGTGCTCTCTGAATCTCTTTCCATTCTGAAATGGTATCTTTTGGGCTGTGCTTTTCAACAAATCAACTCTTAACCCCCATGCATTTCTCTCAGCTCTTGTGCTCAGCTTCCTAGCTGATGATATCTGCTTCATTAGCTGCCTGATGAATGGTCTGAGCACATTAGCATCATTTTATCGAGCCAATAACTATGAGCTTCACCCTGCAGAGCAAAGCAATATCCATCACTGGGAGGTTTCTAAAAGGTTAGGCAAACTTCTGTCAGGAATGGTTTAGGTGTGGGGGGCGAGAAGATGGACTAAATGGCTTCTGAAATGCCCTAACCCTGTAATCTCTTAGTTAAAAACCCTGCTATAGTAATAGCACATGATTTCTATGACAAGCATCTCTGGGAGGCTGAGCTGAGGTGTGGACTGGAAGCTGTTCAGACGCTGCACCAACGCATTCAAAACGTCCAGCCCAGCAGGTCACAGCTGAGTGCAACAGGAAGGAACAGCGAGGACTTGTCCCACCTAACCTCAGATATCTGTGTGGAAACAAGTCTGTACAAACTCTGCAGCTGTGGAGGGAGAAACAGATGCACTTCTCATGCCCTACTCTGAACACCTGAGATGTGCTGGAACCACATCCTGGTTCTCTCTCTGGTGATCATCATGCCTGCTGCAGCAGGCTGACCAAGGGCAAAGGAGGTCCTGCGACCTGATGAGTGTGAGAGCTCAGCGCCTTTCTCATTTCCACTGGGACACAATATTCATCCAAACACTTTTTAATCAGTTGTTGTTTGTAAACATTGCTAAGGCTTTTCTCTGTCTTCCTCCTGCTGACGGAGCTGCTCATGGCTCTCTGAACTCACCCATCATTCTGCAGAGATCTGTCCACTGCAGGTCACTCTGCTCACTGGCCTAGGACTGGGCATTTATTTTAACACATTTGAGTTTGAATTCCAGCTTACATTTAAATAGGTTATATAAAAACTTACTGAAATGTCATTTATTCTGATTACTTGCAAATATTGATGATAAATTTTTGCTGAATTCTGGCTTTCATTCAGTAAACCTCTTCAGTTCATCTTTAATTTGCAGATGGCTTTGGCAGTGTTCCAACCTCAGCTTCTGGTGGTTGAAACCTGGTACTTGAATTAGATTCAAGATGCAAATAACCTGATTTTCAGAAAGTCTGAATATGTGCAGCTGCCTTGTGAAGTTCTAAGTAATGCAATTAGGGCTGGGATTCTCACTGCCAAAAAAGCCTCAAATGAATTAGGGGTCCAGAAAAGAAAAATGTGGCAGAATATACATAAATGTATTTAGGAATTTGGGGATTTAAGAATAATTGAAATCCTGGCTCAAGTTTTCAGCTGAAAATCACTGATATAAGGAATTTCAAAGGAGATTAAAGAGGAATATGTTCACGTTGGGGAGAAGTGTAGAGCTGGGCATTAGGTCGGGAGGAGTGATGTGACAGACCCCTGCTGGCAGAAGGGTCTTCTGCTCCCTCGTGGGCTGGGGTGAGAGCAACACAGAGGGGCAGCAGGGATATTTGGGATATAATTACAAATAATCAGCGTGGTAAAAGAGGAGGAAGGGCTAGAAGCTCAAAACTAACAAGAAATGGGAACTTGCTTCTCCTTTTCAAAGCCTGAATCAGAAGTGACTGATAAGCAGCCCTTGAAAGCTCTGGAGTAGTCCCAAAGTGATGAAAGCGCAGTCCCTGAGTGTACTCATGCTGTGGATGCCAGACATGGGAAACAGCCACGCAGGGAGAGTGCCGTGTCTCTGCATCTGCTGTCTTTTGGGGTGACATTTCTTGGTGTAGCAGGGAAGTGAAAATGTTGACTCATTTTCATTGAGACTAGTCTGGGGGGAATCACAGTAGTGCTCAGTGAGATTGGATTCCCCTCTTATCTCTGCCTGTAGTCATTCTTTCCTTAAAAAGGCTTTTATTTGTGAGGAGGGTTGGGGTTTTTTTTAATAAATACACAGCTAATCCCTATTGTACATGTAAATATAGACAGCACACAGGTCTGTAAAGATTATGGATGCCCCTTTTGGCAAGCAGTATCTTTTAATAGTATTGTGTGCAGTTAATCGGGTTAATCAAAAGTATCAGTGGAAAAAGAAGTCCACATTCAGGGAAGGAGTGTCAGACCTCTTGAGAGTTGTTAGTAATATTGGGCAGGTAGCATAGAAGAGTTTTTTCTTTTTTTCTTTTTTTTTTTTTTTTTTGGTCAGTTATGTCTATGGTTGGAAAACAACAAAAGTAGAGCAAGCTGTTAAATTGCAGGAGCCTTTTGCTATTGTATTTCATAACAGATGTGGTAAATGCTCATTGCTCCTGGGCTTCATCCAGTGTTTTCTGCCTAGACTGAGTATTCAGTGCATTGGGAACTGGTTGTAAGGGCTTGTGCCCTCTCTGCTCTTCAGTTCTAATTAAGTGGAAGGAGTGCATGGCATCGCCCATCTATGTGAAAGGCAGGAATAAAAAAAATGGTGCAGAAAAATTGGAAAGGCATTGAAGAAAAAATTGGAAAGGCATTGAAGAGGGTGTTGCTTTTTGTCATGGAGAGAGCTCATTGCTATGGGAGTTATCTGGAAGAAAGCTCTCCAGTCAGTGGAGAGGAAAATAACACAGAGTTTCAGAAATGCCCTGAAATAGGCATTTACTTTAAGACAGAGAATCTGTGCCCTGGAAATGCCTGTGTCAGTCAGCTGTAGCTCAGATGTAGAGGTCTGGAAATAGCTAACATTACATGCACTGGATGCGGGGAGCTGGACTTTGGTACCACTTGAAGACAAGAATTGTATGAGAAAGGGGCAATGAGGCTGCAGGGGACACAGGGTGGGACACGCCTTGCTGAAGTGTTGCTCAGGCAGCTCCTGGTGGGCTGGGAGCTGGGGAAGGGCTGCAGGGCAGGGGGTGCCCCAGGGAGCCAGATATCTGCTGGAGCTTTGCACAGGATGCATGCGAGAGTGCCAGGCCCACACCATCGATCTCATATTGACGCTTTTTGAGCATGGGGTGCTGGAATAATTCTGTCGTTTTCCTCACCATGGCAGAACTGTGACCAGTGCACCATCTCTTTGACGTCATGTGCATGCACAAGGGCATCTTTTCTGTGCCTGGTGTCCTTCAAAGAGGGCGTGTGTAGGACAGAGAGTTTCTCATTACAGCTTTGCACGGTACTGCCGATGTGATTCCACTAATTCTCCAAGAACAATAAAGCAAAATTCAGCACAGGGTAAAGCAAATGCAGATGCCTATTTTTGGTAGCATTTTTCAGGTTACTATTAACCTTTCATTTGAAGTTTAATGCTGAGGACTACACATTGATCCTGAGCGATTTCTTGGAACAGCATCAATTTTCCTTTTAGAAAATTGCATTTCTTCAGAGTTTAACCCTCTATGGGATGTTGTTAATTTTTTGCTGAGAGACACTTTTCAATGGAAACTTAGTCTTTGGGTCTGAAATTCAAGCCAGTTTTGCAAAACCTTAGGAATTATTATCAATAAAATAGGAAATGCTATAGGAAATTACAGCTGAACTGGGGAAGGAACGTATTTAAAAGATGAAGGCCAAGTACAGAAAAGTAATAAAACAGAGTCAGAATTACAGTTAAAATTAAACCAGGCCTGTGGCCAAATGTAAAGATACTGAGTGAATGATAGTGGGAAAAAACATTGAAAACAAAGCCAGAGTAGTAGCTGGCAACAGATAACATCTGGCAATGGATTTGCCATGAAATTCATTTCAGAGAACTGGTAGGTGAAGAAATTTCTCTGTCATGGGGTTGGAAGTAGATAATCTTCAATGTTCCTTTAAACCCAAGCCATTCTATGATTCTGTGAAGGAATCCCCACATAATGCAATGGCATTTTTCCATGAGAAACAAAGGAGTTGTATGTGTCCCATGGTGCTGAGGAGGCTCCACGGTTAGCCTTCTATATTTGGAAGCTCAAATTCCTGAGGCAGATTAGAAGCGCTGAGCCTGGTAAGCAGCATTAATGGGCAATTTCCAGTGCCTGCAAACACTGCGTGTGACGGAAGATATGAGTGCTGCAGTCAAGGTGTGCTTCCAGCTTGTAGGGATGGACCTGAGGTATGCAGGGTGCTGAGGACATCACCATGGCTGCTAAACCAGCTTGAGGTGCTGGATGCTGTAGCTGAAGCACAGCTCTGTGCGGTTACATTCACCTGTTATAAGTAGCCACGTTGGTTAATTTAAAGCTGAAGTTGTGAGCTGCTGCTGTGCCTGGCGTGCAGCACAAATATATTCTGGTTATAAAAGATGGATGCAGCTGGGCCCTCAGTGTTTGTTTCATAGAATCATAGAATCACAGAATGGTTTATGTTGGAAGGGACCTTAAAGATTTCGTGCCAAACCCTCTGCCATGGGCCCAGACATCTTCCACTCTCCCAGGTTGCTCAAAGCCCCATCTAACCTGGCCTCAAACACTTCCATGGATGGGACATCCACAGTTCCTCTGGACATTTTTTTTTTGCAGATTCCTTTTAGGAGGGTTGGAACTAGATAATCTTTAAGGTTCCTTCCAACCCAGACCATTCTGTGATTCTATGGTTCTGTGATTCTAAGGCAGTAGCATTGGCAGCTGGCAGAGGTTTTTGGAGCTATGCATGTGTGTGTGACCGAAAGCAAAAATTAATTTGAATAGTCTTCAGTACAGTCACTTATCAGATAAACAGCCATGTTCTTAGAGGTGTTTTCAGACATAAAGCTGAGTGGAAAGTCAGATAGAAAACAAACAAACAAAAAACCCCACCCCAACCACTCTTCCACAAGGAAACTGAGCACAGTGCAGGCAAAAGTAATGGGAAGAAACCACATGAGAACTCTTGTTCTGCTGTGCAACCTTTGTGAGTCTTGTGACTCCCCTGTGGACACAGCTGCACACAGGGATGGCATGGTCAGAGGGGAGGACATCCGTAGGTTCCGTCTCTCCAGAAGTCTCACCTGATTGGTTAAAGCTGGAGAGGTTTCCATGGAGGGATGGAAACTTGACTCATCTGCCTGACCATGGCAGGAGACCAGAAGCCTTTTATTCTTTATAATTTTTTGTTGCTGTCCTGAATTTTGAATCTCTTTTGATAGTTGACAGGTATCCAGCCATTAGAGGGAATGTGTCCCTCACAACTGCCCCACTTCTGGGACCTGCCTTGGCTGCAGAGGGATTGGATTGCTGGCTAGGCATCACTGAAGTGTGCTTTGAGAGGGTGGTTGTGAGAGCAACCGGGATTGTTAACACCGAACTGCTCTCTGTAATTTTTTTGACCTGATATTAAATAGAAAATGGATCTGAAAGTCAGTCAGATTCAGAGCACTTCAATATTCTTTTCTTTCTTTTCTATTCTTTCACTCCAGTCTTGCATATTTAATTTGATAAAAAAAATTTTTAATGTCATATGAACTAGGAGATGGATCTATTACATTTATGCATGGTTGCCTTATAGGCAGATTTCATACCAAGATGATTCAGGACTTTTTTAAAAAATATATTCCTGAAAGATTGCATAATGAGATGAAAGGGGAAAAATACATATTATAGTTGAGTATATTTGTAGAGTTGGGAGTGTGTTATATCATATCTCATGTGTTGATCTGGGTTTGATTTTTTTTGAGACAAATAGTTTTCCTTTCCACTGTGCTGTGAATTAGGTTTCTAAATAATCAGTTGAGCTACAAAGATAATTATTCAGCTATAAAAATATTAATTCCAGAGAAATCAGATTATTATTTGCACCTGCATGCAAAATAGCAAAGGCTTTAATGATGTTTAGGTAGAACTTTATTAACACCTGAATATCTCTGGAGAGCTATGGTAACAGTAGGAGAAGTATTAAACTCAGTATTGTCTGTTTTTCTAGAAGTAAATGAGGAGAATTGCAAGTCTTCTCCATGTGTGTCAGCTGAATATTTGCAGGAATTAACCAATCTATATCAGAGCCAGAATGGACCAACCCTTATCCACTTGATCCCCCTTCTCCTGCTCCATCATGTACAATGTCGGCTGCAAGGGAAGGAGCAGGAGAAGCCTGCCCCCAAAATAATCCTTGTGTGCACGGAGTAGCTCCTCCTAGGGTAGCAGAATTATGGACTGATGTCTGCAGTCAGGGCAGGAAGGCAGATTTCTGCTCCTCTTGGGTGCGGTTTGCTGTAGTGAGACTGAGCTGCAGCAGCTAAAGAGCTCTTGGGCTTGTGCCTTGGGCTGCAGACACGACCACTTGGTTCCCACGTGCCTTCTCTCCTTGGTTCATGGCCAGTCCTGCCAGGAGAGGACAGATAAATTGAAGGAAGGCAACCAGACTTCATGGATCACCACACTAGGCTACCCCAAACATACCTTCATAAACATTGAGCCTGTGGTTACATTTTCCTTGGTCCCATGATTTTTTGTGTTATTCTTATGGGCCAGGGGTGTGCAGTGTTGAAGGTGGGGTTTCCCTGAGGAAATGGAGAAAACTCCATCCAAAATATGTGGCTAGTTTCCCCCTGTATCCAGTGGGGAGAAAGAAGTGTTTCTAGGATGTGCTATCTCCTTGTCCCCTCTGCAGGAGGTGTCTAAAAGCGGCACATGGCCAATGTTTTACCTTGATTAACTGGAGAGGGAGCTGGAGGTGGCCTTGCCTGTGTGCAGCCATGGCACGGAGCTTGCCAGGATGTGTCATTTGAACATAGGTCTGTTCCCTCTGAAGAAAGTTATTCACCATTTCTGCCATCTCCACCCAAACTCTCTCTTGGTACCAAGCTGGTTGAAGAATGAGATATTGCTGAGGTTTATTTTAATCATAAAATTCTGGGCTATGAATGTGAAAACAGCTATAAACACAAAACTGAAAATGTAATTAAATGTGAGTCTAGATTTTATGTGGGATCTGAATCAATACTATTAATAAGATGAATAGCTAATATTCTCTCCTAGCTTAAGGCTAGGAAGTTTCTTACTGTTTTTTACTGAGTCTGCCCAGGGCTTATCTCAGCCACAGAGACCATGGATCTGATCTCCCCTCACACCATCATTCTGCCTTGAGGTACTCCTCAGAGCTGGCCCTGGATGGCATTTTCAGAGGTATAACCCTATACTGGCTTTATCTGCCCTAATTTGCCTGGGTGTTCTCTGAAATTGTCAAAGAGGGAAAGGCACTTGCAGAAAGAATCATCCCATCCATCTTAGACATCCAGCCTATCATGGGATGACTTGTGCTCTGGGTATGGCTTGCTCCATCGATCAAGGAGGAAACCTCATTGCGTGGTATAGATCAGCTACTGTGATGGACAGAAAGTTTGGATCAATCCTGCTCTAAGAGACTGGGAAAAAAATTCTGGTGGAATCTGTGTCCTGTCTATCAAACGCTTTTGCAAATCTCACCTTCTGCCCTAGCATTTGTGCTGCACAGCATCTGATGAGTGCTTTGCTTGCTCTGTGATGATACACGGCAATCATCAAAGCTGCACAGTATGTTCCACGCCAGCTACTTCCTCTCTGGTTTAATTACAACTGAGTTTGCTAATCCCAGTCTTGATTAATGAGCTTAATATGCAAATGTTATGATGAAACTGAAACTCTTTGTAATTGCTTGCAGACAGATTACCACTTCGAGTACACAGAGTGCGACAGCAGTGGCTCCAGATGGAGGGTGGCTGTCCCGAATCCGTCAGTGGAGTGCTCTGGACTACCCGACCCCGTGAAAGGGAAGGAATGCAGTATGTTGTGACTTTTCATTTTACAGACTGTTACGGGCTTTTTGTGCTGTTTACCTTTGTAGGGCTTCCTAGGTGTGTCACTGATGTCCTGAGTTTTCCTGAGTTACTCCTTCCCCTCTAGTTCAAGTTTCTGTCTCCTGGAGGTGTGGAGCAGGGATTGTCTTTGCCGTGTATCTGTGCAGGTCACTGTCTGCTACAGGTACCCTTGTGTGCTGATGCACAGGCAAGGCACATCCATGACAGCAGCCCCTGAAGAGATGTGCTTGCTTGACTTGAGCTGCCCTGCTCTCCAGTTCTGCAGCTCTCAGTTCATTTGTAGCTGTACTGGCCAAAATGGTGACCAGGAGTGGTCAAACTATATTTGCATAGTGTCCACATTCTCATTACTTTCATTATTTAGCTAATTAATAAGCTGAATGCATAAGGAATGGTAAATGTCTTGTTTGCCGGAGTTATTTTTATGATGAAGCTTCTGCATTTTATTTATTTATGTATTTATTTTTTAACAGCTTGGAGTGTTTTCATATCACTTGGTTCTGCATTTTTTTTTAATGTTGAAACACTTCTTTGCATCTGGGGATATAAATGCAGTGCTGCTCTGCAAACACATCCCTCACTGTTTTGTAGCTTCCCAGTCTGAATGCTCTTTCCCATCACACTTCCTTGCTCTAGCAATTCTCTCCACAAAAGATCCTAGCAGTAATTTATACCGGGGGGTATAAATTATTGTATCTGACAAACAGGATGAACAATGGCAACATCTTTTCAGTTCTATTGCAGCAGAGGTGAGATTTACTCACTTCTGACTCTCCTCCTCTAAAGGTTTATTTTCATTTCTTTGTGTTCCAGCGTGAGGTACATAAATGCTTTCTGTAGCAGTGTTGATCACTGGAAGGTTTCTGACTGCTTGCAAGCATCATTTGAGAATGTGTCATTCCTGGCATTTGGGCGTATTTTCCAAGGTTTTAAGTGTGGAATCTCTGTATATCCTTAGGATGTGCCTTTTCAATTACAGAAATATAGACCTGAGAGGTACTTCAGGTGATCCCATAATTCATCCTCCAGCCCAAATAGCTATAGTGACAGTGGCTGTCATTCATGGCTGATGTTTGGCTGGACTGTTTTCAGGCACCTCTTGTGATGAAGAGCCCAGAAGCTCTCTAGATATTTGCTCATATATTTAGTTCTTTTCATTTTCCTTCCTGTTAAAGATTTTTCTGCTGTTGAATGTCCCTTGTTGTACTTAAAACCTATCACTTTTTGCTGCCTGAACTATAAAGGAGCAGATAGTTTTATTTCTTCTGCTGCACAACCACTTTTGATGTACCCTGGAGAACACAGGTATAACTTGTTTTTTTTCTGACATACATTATTTCTTCTTAAATCTTGTGATAAATGGTTTAAGGTCCAGCAACATCACACTATCCTTAAGTTTCTGCTACAGATTTCGACAAATGGTTCAGTTCCCTCTTCATCTTCTATTACTTGTGCCTGTTTCTGGTCTTAAACCAATTCCAATGAGAATTCAGCTGGTTTATAACAATAGATGAATCTCTGTCTTCTCAATATCTGGCCCCCTGCTAGACAAGGTGAAAACTTTTCCCAGTAAATGGGCTGTGATACTATACACCAAAACACAGGATTCTCTTAAATACACTGGAAAACTCATCTCCTTCCTGTAGTGTTGCTGTTAAATCCCATGGCAGTTTAGCTGGTTAGAGAGGCAATCAGATATTTGACTTTTTTACTGAACCCCTCAGATCTCATCTCCCCGGGCTGTTGAGTTCTTTTTTTTTTCTGTCTGTAGTAAATTAACTGGCTTCAGGGGCTGTCTAGCTATCTTCTGATGGCAAAAGTAATTTTAGGTTTCTAATCCCTTAGTCTTTCACCTTTTGCTTAAAGAACAACCAACCTTTCAGCCTGAAAACATGAATCTGTCAACAACAGTCAGTCACACTAAGAATGTGTAGGGAACCCTTCTCCCATTCAGCTTAGCTAACATGGTGGTTTTTACTATAAAATATTTTAACCAGCATAGAGTTTGGCTGACAGTCCATTCTCCAGTGGGGGGACTAAACTGGGAGAGGTAACTTTTGAAAATTGACTGCCCTACATTTCTCTAGAGTTTGCACATGGGGTCTGTTGATGATGAGTTGTGTTGAAAATGCTGATATTGTCATATTCTCTAAGCTGGTGGCGTCTGTCTCATTTGACAATACAGCAGCTGGGCCAAGGATATCTTGCACTAAAAGCATGAATTTCAGCAGCCGAAGGAAAACAAAAATTCTGTATCTGAGGCTTCTATGACTCCTGTTCTTAGGAGATTGTGTACAGAGCGAGATTTGTGCTACAGGCTTGGCCAGGGGTTGCACACAACTCACATCAATGGCTCCTTGAGATACCTTCCTTCTCTCTCAGGCCTAGTGCTATTTTATCCCAAGGTCTATCAAGAAATGCCAGATCTGGGCCATATCCTCTGAGGTGAGTCTTTCTGGACATTCTACAAATTTATTCAGATTCTCCTACATTTCATGGGTCCTACCCTATGCCAGGACATATGACACTGGCATTTGGTAGAATGCAGGAGTCCCCTCGGGTATCTCTTTGGTCCTTCAACCTGCAGAATCAGGGCCTACAGTAAAATCATTCTGAGTGGGACATTCCCAGTTTTAAAGGTCTGTTACTCTCAGAAGTTTTGTTCAGCATCTTTTAGTCCTGAGATATACTGTGGCCAACTATGTCTTTGCTCTTAGGAGAGGGTTGCACTTGTACAGCAGTTGCAGTTGTAAAGCAGCATGAGCTCTTAGGGTTGTTTTTTTTTGTCTCCATGAGGTTGGTAGAATTCTCAGTGGACACAATGGATATGAGGACATCTGTATGAAAAAGTGGTTTTTTGGAACACATCTGCCATCACTGCTGACTTCGCGATGTTTGCAGTTGTTTTCATCTACTCAAAAATGCTGCCACTTGAGAATATCTGCCACTGATCTTTACTGCTCCCTGAAAACAGAAATGACGTGCAGGCTGTCATTAATTTTGAATCCTGAGAATACTGTGCCAACCTCTCCTTCCTCCAAATGCTCAGCAGTCATTCTCTTTAAATTGTGCCTGAACTAGGAATTTGAAAGACGGTATAACAATATGTTAAATGTCTCCTGCTCTGTAAATACGTCTAGACTGTGGCCTCCAGTGGAGTGGAAAGACACTTGAGATTGCTAAAAATTTGTTAGCTCAGGTGCTTCCCATATCTGGAGCAATTGAACTGTGGCACCAGAGCTCAGTCTTGAGATGTGCTCGTTTTCAGGATGTTGTGTTTTACTGCTTTTCATTTCAATGAACGCGTTTAAAATTAGGTTGGATATCTCTGTACTCTGCTGCATTTTGAAGCACACAGCGACCTGCAAATCACAGCTGACTGTGTCCTGCTGAGCACAGCCCCAACATTCCCTGAAGTGGCTGTAGGCTCCGAAACCTGCCAGGATTCTACCCTGGTTTTGAGTCTTCAAAAACTCAGTCAGCACAGTTTACCTGCAGAGAAGACAGTGTCCTCTGAGAAATAGTCATGGCGTTCACAGTAGAAAGGACTGTCGTATTTTGACTGCTTTATGACCTGGCTGCTTAGAAGAAGGTTTCTTTCGCTTTTTTCTTGCCATCAGCACAGTGCAGCACAATGCCCCACCTTCCCCTCCTGCCCTCCACATCTCTGCCATCTAGGTGGGAAGGAAGAAAGCGCCTCACATGAGAGATTTTTGTGGTGCTGTAGGAGGTCCTGCTATGCAGTGACCCAGATATGGGAGGGAAGCTGCAGTAGCAGCTCTGCAGTTGCAAGGCACTGGGACAACATGCCTTGTTCTATATTTCACTCCCCTCTATTTTTTCTGTTCTCCTTGCTCTATGGGGCTGCAGTCTTCACCACTTTCAGACCCTGCATCAGGCTGTCAGCCTGTGTTTTCCCTTTTAGCATGGTGTGGTACCTCAGTGGTCACCCTGTGGGGCTGGGCTACCTCTGGGCAGGCCATGGCATGGCCACACCAGATTGCTTGGACACCTCTGTCATGTTTCTGTTTGTTCAGAGCTGAGTCACATTTTTGATGCTGACACATCACAGTTGCAAGGGTTCCTGTGGAGAGATGCATTAAAAGTCCAGAAAGATCTTGGCTAGGAAAAAGGCAATATTTATTACTCCTAGAGCCACTCTGGCTCTCCTCTGCTTCCCATTTAAGATGTCCCCTCCACGCATCTTCCCAGTACTGTTCTGGAGGTAGGGTACATACATAGAGTGGGGGTGGCAGACGCAGAGCCTCCCTCAGCAGAATCCAGACCTCTGAATCACTCCTGACAGTTGGGAATGTACTTTACTAATTTGATCTCCTTCATTTTTAATTACCACAGATCTCCCTCTGATCCCTTCATGAGTCTGATAGCAGGAAGGGAATTTAGCTGATAAGGATCACTGCCATCAGGGCAGTTGCTTGGCTTTTAAAATGGAAGATATTGATGGCAATCTGAGGGAACAGTTTGCTTTTGGGCTGAGCCCTTGCCTGCACCCCCTTATGTCTGGTATCTCTGGGAGCCCTGTGTTTTGGTGTGGGGCTGTAGGCAGTGTGTAACGGGGACTTTTTGGGATTTGGCAGTGGGAGCAGCACTTGGCGTCGTGCTCCTGCTGACACCGTGCTGCAGTCTGTTTCTGTGGCCACTGTCAGGCTCTTCTGCCAGCCTGACCATATGCTGCATGTTTTACACTCCAGAGTATGAATTTGGAGCCTTCCTTCCTTCCTTCCT
>VZRN01005167.1:313840-379328 GCA_013397935.1 Dasyornis broadbenti | reverse complement strand
TTTTTTGGTTTGCGCTTTTTCTCTGAACTTGCAGGGAGTTATTTTTAAGTTTCACAAAGTTTTAAAACGGAAGAGAAATAAAAATGAGGTCTGGGTGGAAGAATAAGCAGCAGATTTGGGGAATGCTGGCAGGCGAGAACAGTATGGACTCTGGCTGCTTTTCAAGGAGGACAGGCCTGGTCTTAAATAGCCACTTTTAAGACCAACATGCAGTGCAAGCAGTAGAGCAGTTCCAAGAGTTCCTAAAACTGGAGGTGATAAGGTTGTGCTAACTGACATATGAAGCGTATAAAGCAGAGGCTCAGAGGGCAGGCAGCAGCAAGCAACTCCAGCACAGCAGGACCTCCTTGGAGGGCAAAGCCTCCTGGAGAAAGGGTTGGCAAAGCAGGATGGAGAACAGGAGACACAGCAGGAGGGCTAATGAGCTCCCACCTGACACAAAGCACATTTCCTCCATATATGGCTAAACCAGAACTAGGTGCTGGAGCAGCATGCTCATTTAACTGGAAAGGAAGACTCTGGAGAGGTGGTAGTCATGGCTAACACACACTGATTCTGTGGGTTAGGATGTCCTTAGGACGCTCTTCGGTTTTCCTCATGTGAGTGAAAAACTGCTGTTACGATTTACACATAAGGCTGAGAAATGGGCATTGGAGATCACGGCTTTGTGCTCAAATGCAGACCTAATGTCCAGTATCAAGCGTCTGGGATAGTCATGGCAGCTTTTCAGTTAGGGGAAGGAAGCCACAGGAAGCACAGCAATGCTACAAAACCTTTCAGAGCAAGGGAAGAGGGCAGGACTGGAAACTTCATCCCTCCAGTACTCTGGTAGCTGTTTACCCCTGGAGCTGGGTTCACATACAGTTTCTCACCAGCACCCCATGGACCTTTTGGAGAGTGCTGCAACACCCCTGGAAGGTTATTGTCCTTTTTTCAGTAAATGGCCATGGATTTAGGAACAACGAAACTCTTACCTTGCCTATTTCTCAGCCTGTGCTCTCCCTCCACAGTTATATTGTGCTCACTGTGACAGTATGAACAGTGGGGCTAAGAAAATAAGAGAATGGGGGATCACTAGGAATATAATAACTGATAAATTAGTTACTGTTTTCAAATCAGTGATTCTTAAAAAAAAAACAATCAAAAATAATCCTCTCCCTCCAAAACTACCTGATGTTCCTGCAAGCCAGCACAATAACAATCTGCAGTAGAGTCAATAAAGCTGCTAAAGAAAGCACCCACAGAACATTTCAGACAAAATAAGGAAGAGTTTTCAATGGCCAAGACATTACAGCACCATCTGAAATTCCCTAACGTGCCTGTCCTTAGAAGGTCAGCATGAAGAATTAACTGTGCAACAGAAACAAACAGGCACACAGAGAAAGGGAGTGACTTTGTGCTTTTGCATTGTGTACCCACAGCGTGCCCGTTTTCCTTGGCTTTGCTGATGTTTTCCTTCCTTCTAGGCATTGCTACTCAAGCATGGGGCAGAAGTACAGCAGTTGTCCTCTTCATGGTCTAGGATTGCCTGTCTTGCTGGAGTATGGAGTCCTGATTTTTAGTGAGATGTCTTCCCTAAAGTTTACTGACTGAACTATTCCTTTTTAACATCCCAGTGTGACTCAGCCATCACTGTGATGGGACCAATACAAACAGAGAGGATCCTGATAGCCTGTGGGCTGGCCTGCGTGTGTTGATGATCAGCTTAATTTTGCTAACCCCTTAAAAGGGTTACAAGGCAAGCTGAAGACCAGGTTGATGATTATTCTTACCCTGGGCCTTTGGTCTTGCTTTGGCCTATTTGCCCATGTCACTCCTTGAAGTGTCCTGCTGCTGGAACCTGGGTTTGCACTGTGCAAACAGATCAGGGGCTGTAGTTGGGTGACACAGGGATGCCATTGGAGGGAGGAAGAGGAAATTGCATCCCATACATTGAGAAACCTAAAAGTGACAACCAAAATATATTTACTGATACCCAGGCTAAAACACAACATGCCTTTGTTTAGTTGTATGGGGTTTTGTGAAAATTTTCCATCTTAAAGTGGCAATACCTCAGAGTCAAGGGATTGGGTCCTTGCTTCCAATTTCCGTGACTGTAAAAGCCAGATAAAACTATTAGACTGTTTTCTTTGCTGCCCTCGTTACTCTAGACTGATCTCTAAACCTGATATTTCATAGAGTTGTACAATATTACCCTGGAAAGGGGCCTTGGGAGATCTTCTACAGCATCCTTCTGAAATGGGTATTTTTCTACACATTTCACAGAGTTTCTGGGTCTGTTTTCAGTACTCCTCAGTGTTTTTTATTCAGTAAAAAGTACTGAGGTTGCTCCTCACAGGCCTTATTTCCCAGCCTTTTGTCATTCTTCTTGCTCAGCTCTGCTCCCAGACCACCTCACCTATCTCCTCCCTGAAGTACAGCTTCAAGGACCAGACCTAATGTCCAAGCTCAGGCCTCAGCAGCATTTGGAGGGGGTCAGGTTTGAGGAAATCAATATGAGTGCCGTGAGAAGCTGGATCCAAGGGGATGCCCTGGGAAGCTGTTACTGCCCCTTTCCCCCTTGGTACTGATGCTTTGGAGACATGTCCTCCAGGCTCATTAAACATGCAGAGACTTATGCATCAGGATGCTTGTCTAGAAGACTATGGCCAGTCACTAGTACTCATAAAATGCCAACTAACCTCATAAGAATCTAGTTGGTTTGGGGGTTTTATACTTGAGCTTCCGTTGGAGAAGTCTGGGTTTTGTTCACATCCACCTGGGCCAGATAACACACCAAGCAGATCTCACACCTCAGCCTTGCCAAGACTTGCTGAACAAGCACAGCCCTGTCTCATTTTACAAGCTGAAAGGCTGTTTTCAGGTATCCTCTCAGTTATATCTTTTTTTCCTACACTTTTTGTCTTTTTCCTCCTGTTTCTCAATCCTTTTATTGTCAAGACACATGAGCATAGAGAGATTCCTCTCTCCAAAATGTACCCTTTAGACAAAAAAGGACACAGCAGTGTTGCCACAGATGCAGGTTTAAGCTCTGTGTCTGCAAGATGTTGGTTTCCTCATGTACTATCCAATGTTCAGTCAAGTCATGCAAGGATCAGCTTTCCTATGGATGTTTTAGAAAGCTGAAATCCAGGAGAAAGACTGTTGCTGCCAAGTGTGGTTAAAAAGAGATGTTTATATCCTTGAGGGACAAAGCTGAGGCCACATATTTTTGGATGATTAAATGGCCTTGTTATCTTGTTGGCTTCAGGAAAGCCTGTTCCTAGGCACTCCATTTGGAGCGGTGTTTCAGGGTGGTGCGGACTTTTCAGGCCTTAAGAGTTGAGATGAGTGCCAGGAGGTTGGACCAGCAGCGAGTCCTGGATTGACCGGGCCAGGCTGGCTTGCGGCCTGGCAAAGCTCACTGCAGCATGCCAGGAAGAGGCATCCTGGTGACAGGCACAATCCGTGCCCCCACAGTGCTAAATTCCAAACCAGGAGGTACCAGGGCACCTGTGTGAGCAGCTGCCACTCATACTGTGGTGTGCAACTCCACACTCATGGGATGGAGGTGTGGGGTGGTCTTGCCTGGCACTGATGAAAACTATGCAAGTGATTTTTCTGGACATTAAGGGAAGAAAGTCTCACGAGTCTGAGAAACAAGCATCTACAATATCCTTCTAGGTCTGGGCCAGGGGTCTGAGCTGCTTCCATTCACTTCTCAAGTGCCCTGAACAACAGCATTTAAGTAACTGCTCAGTGCTTACTTCACTTTTTCTGTTGCATCAAGATGTGTATACTGAATTATAAGCAGATAATTTATCTCTTTTAAAATTTATTTCAAAGTGTATTTTAAAATTTGTTTTGTTTATTTTATGTGCTTCAATTTATTTTTCCAGCAGAGTGCATTTGTAGTTGAAGCTAGGAAGGTGTCCAGTTTTTCTTGTTGCACACTAACGTGGAAACCTAAACCTTGACCTGAGCATTTTTCTTTTCACCAGAGAAACTTTGCTTACTGTTATTATTCACAATTTTATATTTTCTTATATACTAATTCCCAGCTGTGAACAGGGGGATTTTTTCCCAGGAATTCTCGCTTTCCTGGGCACAGTCTGGCACTAAGCTGAAGTGCTGGTGCCCTCTACTGAGCGACACTGAATGTCAAGAAAAAGGTGCAAGTTTCAGCAGTTTGTTGCTGCTGCGACCATCATCCTCGTGAGCTTACACTCCCTTTTAACATTTTTATCAAGTTTGAAGAATTAAGAAACAGGGGCCTGCACCTCTGACTCTCCCAGGGCCGCTATCAGTGAAGCAGAACTAACAGTTCACAATGTATTGTTTAGGAACATAGTTGGGTACGTGTTCTGAGCTCACATTACCTTAGTGCAAGTTGCTTGCATTGCTTTTACTTGTAGCATTTACTTGCATTTGTAGTGTCACCCCTTGCACAGGCTCACCTATTGCCCTGCAGATACTCCTTCCCTGCCTTGTCTCACTGTGTGTGCAAACTTCAACGTGCCTGCACTTCCTCTTTCAGCAGCATTGCCTCAGCCAGCCCCCTCTTCTTAGAGACTTCACCAAGACTTTTAAGTACATTGAGGTCTGGACATATACAGCCAGCCAGGCTTTGATCCTCCATGCTATCCATCGTGATGTAGAGAGTAGTAGGAAGGAGAACTGTGGTACTTGGTATTTATCACTGCGTCAGCTGGTTTATGGTTAATGGTCAACCAAGCCATGGTTTAATGTTTTTCCACTTACTTGTTAGAAAGACGTCACCTTTATGACAAGTACATCACAATTTTAAGCCTCTATGGGAAATCTACCTTCTAAGAGATGGACGTCTGCTTTGTTCTACTGAAGGACAGACTTGTTTTCTGTGAGTTCTTCCTGGAGAGCTTAAGGCGCTTCTTTTACAATCATTTAAATTAATACCATGACAGTGAGCATTTAGCTAGGAAAAAGTTGACTGATTTGTCCCTAGTTGAGGTTGTTGTGGCCAGGGTCTGTCAGGACTCAGAGGAGTTTGGCCCTCATGCTGCATTGTGCAGGGTAAAGCATAAAATATGCCCAAGGGCTTCACTGTCCTGCCAAACACAGGCAGGGAAACACTGATAGGAGTAGCTTAGAGAAGAAGTTTGCTGCAGTTTTGGCTGAAGAATGGTGCTGTGGATAAGAGTGGTGCTGTGGATATTGTGCACGGCACACTGAGGTTCCCCAGAGAACTGCTGGTCCGTGTAGTGGGACATTGCACAAGGGACAGGAGCTGTTTAACCTCAAATTGGCTGAGATGCTACCAGACAAGGCTAAGATTAGATATGCTGTGTATCATCTGGACAAGTCATGTTTACAGGTCACTCTGAGGCTGGTGAAGCTGGTCACACAGCTCCCAGGCCCTAGGATGTGTGGTTTGTGAGAAAAATCGACAGAGAAATGAGAAGGACTACCTAACCTGTGGCACAACTGCCTCCTAGTGACAGTCTGTATTGCACATAGGAGGTGCATTATGAGGCAGAGTGAGAGATTTGCTCCTATGTTTCTTGTTTGTTTTTAATCAGCACTTTCTAGTACCTGAACACTTAAATCTCCATTTTGTGACAATATATAACTTTAATTCTTGGACACTCTGAAAAAGTTCCTGGGATGACAAAAGTGAAAACATAATACAAACCTGCCTTTTGAATAATTTCATGACCTATTTGTCTAAGAAAATGAGAATAATACACAATTCCAGCTATTCCAGATAATTATATTCTCTCTGTACTGAAATTATTGCAATGTCAGGATGTTTTTTCCGACCCTGAGCCTGCCTGATGGTCACATTTACTTACGCACCGACACTGTTTAGATATGACAGGGCTTTCAAATTGGAGCAAACCTAAATCAACCAGAGAGTGCTTATGCAGTGACTATTCAAGTGACATCCATGACAAACAGCTGACAAAGTAAATGTACATAATGCATTTAAACTAGCATGTTTTCTTACAATGCGCTCAGGTTAACTGCGTGGTTGGGTTAAAAACTGCCTCTTCTGAATATGGATCTCCTCAGCAAATCCAGTCATGATCCTCCCTGTCAAAACACAAGCAAGTGGAGTCTGCAAGTGGAGGAGGAGAATTTTGGCAGAGCTTGAGAAAATTTTAAGCCCAACACTAAACTGGCAAAATCTTCAAGTTCAAGAATTACAAAAACGACCTTTCATACAGGAGTTGCAATATTTTTCAAAAGGCAAGGTAGGTCTCTAACTACCTAGCTTCTTTCATAGTGAAAAGGTAGGATGTTGTGCTCCTGTTAATTTGAGGAAAAGTGCAGTATACTCAGATGACTCAGTTACATGCAGCTATAGGCATGCCTGTTTGTGCAAAGCAATGAAAGCATTTTAGATATTTGAGAAAAGCAAGCCTATAAATAGCAGTACAGTTTTGCTACAGATGGGTAGAAACTCCAGCCCTTCATCTCCACATTTCATGCTTTGGGGCACTTGACATCCAAGTCTGACGTTTGCATCATTAAAATGTTTAGAGTCCACCTACACAAGATTGTAAAACATGCAATTTGCAGCAGACGTTACTTAAGTCACATCTTCCCTATCCCTGTTCCCCTACCTCCCCCCTTCTCCCCGCTTCTGCTGTTAAATCCTATAGAATTTCACAGAAACTTCTTTTTATAGACTCTTTTTATTAGAGCACTATCCCTGCTAAGCGCTTCTATGAAATTCTCTATTAGACTGTAACCACCTCCAGTCCCTGTGGTATCCTGTTAGATTTTGAAAGTTGATTTTATACAAGTTTCTCACTGAGTACATTTTAAATGTCAAATTATAACTTTAAGCCTGTGATAGTATAAATAGTAATTTCATCCCCTTCCTTCCAGCTTTTGGAGGAAACTTTTCCTTCGTTCTGCACACACAACCTCCACAAGCTGTCTGATGTTTCCTGTCATAGTTCACAGGAAAATTTGCCTTTTGAGAGATACAAACCATTTTTAAAAATCAGCAATAAAAGGAGATTTTAGAAAGTTACTATTATATAAGAGAAGCTGAACTATTATGTAAGAGAAAGAGCAATGTGGAAAGGAAGAAGTGCAAAGTGTTCTGCAAACTTAACTCCTAGAACACCTGACAGACAATTATATCCTTGAGCTTGTCTGTTTTTTCTAACAGTGCCAGGTTGATTATAAGTGTCATCTCTGCCTGGAAACCTCCTGTATTTGTTTTCTCAGACCCTGGTGAGTCACAGTGATGCTGCCACTGCAGCCATGACTTGTATGGCTGGAAGGTGTCACAGCTCTGTGGTGCTGTGGTGGTGAGGTAATTTTAGCAGGCAAGGTTAGGCACCCCTATAATTTTAAACAACACGCCAGATCGATACTGACCTCTATTTCTCTCTGTTCATACAGCCCTTTCAAGTTTGTCTTAGCGTGGTAACTTACAGAAACATTTCTGCAATCTGAAAGCAATATCTAGGGCTCTTTTACCAGGAGTCCTCCAGCTGCTCTATCCACCCCTGCAGCTGGATGTTCCACTTGGTGAACACCAGCAGAAGCAGGACTCCTGGAGAATCATTCTCTTCCTGACACAGCCTTCCTATATCTCCATGGGAGTAAGTAAAAGCACTGTGCTGAAATTGCCTACCTTATTCTTTACTGAAGTCTGACTCTGATTTTTCTTGTTTGGTGTTTATGATGTTCATACTTCATATGCAGTGTTTTATGCTGGATTTACAGATCATATGTACAGAAAATGCAGAGTGAAAGAAGACTCCCAGTTCTGTGTTTCTAAAGACTCCTGCTACAAAATCCTCCAGAATATGAACCACTGAAGATTTAACTAGCTGGTTCTGCTCTTGAATGAATTCTTCCCCAGTGTATTAACAGAAACATTAATTTAAGGTTCAATGCTGTTGATGTGACCACAGAAGTATTCCTGTTACTACATGCAAAATACTGGGTTTATACTGCCCTCTTCTGTAGCACACTGAAAGTGAAAACAGAATTAAGACCAGGAACAGTTCTACAAACATAAACCTTTTTTCGTATGAAGGTTTCTTCTATAGCATTTTTCCCCTCCAGGTCAGCTTTTCCTTCTGATTGCTATTTGAAAAAATATTTTCCTTAGACAGAACATAACATTCCATGTACCTTTTTTCCTTTTAAGTTGGCCTTTGCTAATAGCTCTTCTGCAGAGTAGGTGTTACTTCTTAAAATACCACAGTTACGTAAAGCCTGATTGATATGAGCTAAGGTGGGCAGAAAAAAAAGTTATCAAAATCTGACTGTTTGAAAGAGAAGAATGTATTTTTGTTTAAAGCAGTGGGAGGGCATAATTACCTGCACTGAGGATAGGAAAGATTTGAGCTCACGTTGCTGACATGAAGGTCTACAGAGAGCAGACTTCCCTCTTTGTGTGCTCCCCTGCACCCAGAGGCATCCACCCCACAGCACGAGGGCTTTCTGAAATCCCACTGCAGCCATAATGTAACACCATGCTGTTTATCCAGAGACCATGAGCAGTCAGGATCGTTACACCACACGTATAAAGGTCTCTGGGTGCATTGGCATTGAAGCAGGGTACAGGACCCAGCCAAGAGGGGCGCAGCAAGTTGCTGTCTGGCTGCTCTGTGCCCTGCTGTGCTTCCCCCATAGAGCACCAAATTGGCCTGGAAGAAGGTTTGCCTCTCTGACCCTAGTGCAGAGAGGCAAATGAAGTGAGGATTTCATGGATGTCTCACAGCTCTGAAGTTGCTGGAGGGTAGGGTAAAACAAAACAAAAAAAAGCTAGTGAAGCCTCAACTCCTAGAATTTGTTTCTAGAATGTGTTCAAGGCATGCATCCATTCAAGGGAGAAGAGAGAAGCTAGAAAGTTGGTTTTAAATAACGACAGGTGCAAATTTCCAGCTTTTCTCTTTTAGGGTATTTTGTTTGGATTTACCACTAAGTTTAAAGGGTAGTTCTTAAAGCCCTTCCTTTAAATCCCTAAGCCAGCTAATTGCAGCATTTCATTCTTCTGAAACCCCGGGAATCCTATTTTTGCAGCATCTCCACCAAGCTGTCATGCCTTCAGCAGCTGTACAGAGGTGGTGTTGGCCACAGAGAGCTCTGGTTTAGTCCTGTGATTAGGTCTTTCCATGCAAGTTCATTAAATTCAATCTATCAAGACGCTGTTTTGCTCACTCAGTAAATTCTAACAGAGCCAGAAGGACTTGCACATTGCAGCATATTGCAGCTCAGAAATATTGGAGATGGTCTTCAAAGAAATCCAATAAAAGTGCCTCTTTGCTGAACAAGTTATTTTAAGACACATTTTCACATCTTAATGATCCTTCAATTACCAGCTTCCTGACCAATAATGAAAACTGCAGAAGCAACCCAATTTGCAGTAGCACTACTTTTTCTGTAATTTTGCTTTATAACCAATATTCTCACAAAGAAATAACAGAGCAGTGATACTACAGCCCAGCTATTATTGCTGTTGATCTATACATGTGTATACATGTGTCAGTTTTTTAAAAATCCTCTGTCAAAGCATTTAGTTGGAGGAAAGGATACCTTCAAGCATTTCTTTAGTCTCTGTTATTCCAATGGCTTTACTGCTACAAATATTTATACTGTTATTTTTCTCCTGAGTTGAAAATACATGTAGCAATATGTTCAGTTTGTCAGCAAAGTTTTCTTCTGGAGTGTTAGCAGGTCTTTTGCTTCTCTCTTTTCTCCTGCACTGAAGATCTTTCCAAAGTATTATGGAAGATTGGAAAGTTCTGTTAAGGGTCTACAATATATATTCTTTGGACCTGCTTAGCTCTGCTTTTAATGAATTCATTTTTTAAAAAGCCAGTTTTAGCAAGAAGTTTTTCACAGGGATTCCCTTGCAAATTGCTCATATACTGTCATCATATTTTTCAAGTTAAATTCAGGTTTCCATGCTGTCATTCTCATCACATTTCCTAGAAAATGTAAATGCCCTTTTGTTCTACTTGGAAGCCAACAAACATTCATTTAAAAACTAAAAGTGAGTTCAAGCAGCAAAGTCCAGCTATAGGTACACACTTTGTCAAAGTCCAGGTGTGGTGCAGTTAGAGGCTCATTCCAGCAGCTTTGGTGGCAGGGATGTTACACTGCCCAGATGCTGCTTGGGAGCTACAAGGCAGCTGCAACCAGCCAGTCAGGATCTCACCAGAGTCGAGGTGACAGGGAAGAGTGCTTGGCCTTTGTGATCTGTGGCCACTTTTTCTCAAGCAGCCTCTCTGCTCTGAGAGCTTGAGCCCTGCAGGCAATAAGACTGAAGGGCAAGTAAGGACGTGCTGGTTACGTTCAGAGAAAGAATGAGATCTTTCTTATGGCAAGGAGCCAAGCTGCAGCTCTCTCTCTCTGTGGAGCCAAGCCTCCGACCAGCACAGCACTCCAGCAAATCCATGGAATAAACAAGTTTTCCCTGTTATTGACCAAAGCACAGTACTTTTCTCTGCTGGGAGCCAAGGCTCACTGAGAACTCCTGCTCTGTTTGCAGTGAAGGAAGGGCTTTCACAATCAAAAGGCTCAATAGAAGCAGTTGCTACGTGGGAGGATATTGAAAACAGTGATTGGTATCACACTTTCTTTCTTCCGTCTCCTCTATTGTTTGAACCCCAAAAATTGCAGGGACATGGCTGCTCCTGTGACGAAGTCTATTACCCTCATCTCTTTCTCTTATTTCCCCACTTCAGTCATTAAGGTTTGAAGAATAACTTGAAGTAATCGCACTGATGGCAGAGGGGTTGTGTTTCCCAGCCCTTTGTGCTATTGCAAACGTACAGCTACGTCTTGTGGGCATAAAACCTGCAGCTGCATCTACCACATCCTGCACCAGGGGTCTTGTGCCCTTTCTGCCTCGGCACAGCACACGGAAAGGTGAGCTGTTCCTGTTCCACGGGTGCAGGTCTCGCTGCATATGCCCTGTGGCTACCCAAGCATTGGGCTGAGTCCTTGCAACATCCCCTACAGTGCAACTATCAGCAACTCTGGACCGACTCCAGTTGATCATACAGATGTTCTCCAACACTACATTGTCCATGAAAGACAGTCAATGGGGTTGTGCTGGCACGACCCAGGGGAAGAAATCTGTGCCTTTTATTTGCCTGGCACAGGATGAGTCCCTCATTTACTTTCTAGAGGACACAGGGGCCATAACCCTTCTGTCATGCCACAGTCAAATACTGTCCGACCCAAAACCTCAGAAGTCCTTACCTGGAGTTTAGGATGAAGCCATGGGTATTCCTCTTAGAGGCTTCCAAGGTTGAGACATGCTTCTGTTTTATTTCATCATTGTGAATACAGAATTAGGGCCCTTGTTACAACCAACACCTTTTGCTGGCACTTGCTGAAAGATTTGTCTAAAACTTGGCAGTAGTTAAATCCAGTTACAGTGATAGCAAGAGAAAGTATGGCTGCAAAGCTGAGAGTCATACAATTTCTCTTGTCTTTGCCAAAGGGATACCTGGGAATTTGTGATTAACATCATGTAGAGAATCACATTTTCTCGTGCCCTTGCAAGGGAAACAATTGCTAATGGATCTTGTGCTTCAGCAGCATCTCTCTCCCCACTATGTTTCCCAAGTGTGTAGGTAGAGCAGCAAGCCTGTGGAAATCTTTTGTAAATTGAAAGGGAACAGCTCACAAAGATGAGAGCCAGAAAGTCATGAGAAAAGTACTATTAACCACTGACTTCTGAAACCCTGAAGAAAGGAATTGCACAATGAAAGCCATGGTAATCAAGGAGGGAGAAGGTATGATTTTCCTAAGCTAGGGAAATGCGCTGGGTAGGGATAAACCTCTCCATGTATTTCTGCGTGTCTGCATGCATTTGCTGAGGTGAGAAGGACTTTGAAACGTTCTGGGAGTATGCATTGTTCTTTATTATAATTACTGGTGCTACAGCAGTGCCTAGCAACTCCAACGAAGTATCAGGGTCTTATTGTAGACGTCATTGTGTGAAGGAAGAATAAAATAAAAAAAAAAGAAAGTGTCTGTTTTAGGCATTTCAGGCAGAAAAGAGTATGAAAAGAGCACCCAGATTGGCACTGTGTCAGCAAGTTTTAAAATACTAGTCCTGTGAGAAATAAAATATGTGAAAACCAAAGGTTGCCTTTCATATATTTAACTAATAAGAGAAGACATGAGAAGATCCTAAGCAGGGAGAAAAAAATGAGAGGAAACATTAGACCAGCAGCAAGGGAAATGTCTGAGGCTATTTTAAAAATCCTTGAAGACAACTTTCAGAAGAAATAAGGCAAATTTTACTGGAGGGAGAAAATCCTAGTATCAAGCACTGAAAATATTATTTCCACCTCCATTCCTCATGTTCATATATTTCTAGCAAACTGGTCATGGTGTATCCATGCCATTTTCCTTCTACTTCATATCTAATTGTCACTGTACTATTGATCTCCTGCCCAGCTGTGAGTGGTTTCTAAGCACAGCATACAAATCATCTTTGCAGTCGCTGCTTAGTAGTTTGGATTCAGGATATTTCCTAATTTCTTTTTTCTTTTTAACCCAGTGCTCTCAGTGGTTCACCAGCACTCCCCCCTCTGACTTATTTTTCCCATCTTATCAAAGAAAAGCTTCTGTGGTGAGCTGATGCCACATCATTTTTCCCATGCCTCTGCTGCTCCCAAGTGAGGGCATGTATTTCTGGAGATCAATACTTTTTACATTCTGTGGCCATATTTTCAGCCTTGTTGATTTCAGTGTAGTTCCTTCCCTGCTCGATGCTTTGCTGAAACCTTTGTCACAAAACTAATGCCCTGATTAATCGATAAGTAATAAGACTGTGCTGATTCCAGAGATAAGGGGGAAATCCCAAGGGAAATATTCTGCATGCTTCTTTTAAAAAATCTCTAAGGTCCCCAGCCTCATAAAAGCACACAAGGTGATTAAAGGACTTTCCAAAGAGCAAGTATCAGAGGAGTGCATTTTCGCTCTTCGTCTTGACCATGAGTAACAGATGTTACTCAGTTCACAGCCCGACATGAAAATCCATCCCTTGCAGACAAGGCTATGATTTAGAGAAGGATGTGTCCTGTGGCCAAATAACTGCACAGGTGAAGCACAACCTTTACAGAAATCAAGCTCAAGAAAATATGATGAAGATTCAGTTGACTGATGCTATATTCCTTTGGACAAGATACTGTAGGAGGAGATCTAGCTGACACCTGGTAAACAGAATTATTCATGGTTCTTCTCATACAAGAGGAGACTCTAAAGTCATTCAACCCCTGTATGACTATTCTCAAAGGCTCATGTTTTTTCTGCCCTACAGCTATATCCTACCAAACTCTCATGGCTCCCCAGCTGCAGAGGCCCTGCCCATCCATAGGCTAGCACTAGCCCATTTCCCTTGTGCCCTTGGCAGACTTACTGTATCGTAATGCATAGATCCCACTGTGCAATACAGACATGGCTGTCTTGCTTTCAACCTGGTCAGTCTAGGTTGAGCTCCTGGAAGGAGGGACAGTCCAAGGCCATAGGTGGTGTTCTCAGTTCATGTGGTCCACTGGCTTGGCTGCTTTTAGTCCTTGTCAGGGAAGAACCCACGACTATAAAAAGCTATGCAGTCATGAAGGAATCCAACACCTCATAGCTGTTAAAAAGTTCAGTCCTTGTTGAAACTACGAGACAGGCAAAAGTTCTGCTGAGTGTCTTGTGAAAGTGCCTCTCCTCACCCACCCCCAGATCTGAGACGGAAGAGCTCAGACTGAGCTAGGAACACTGCTGTTCTCTAGCACTATAGAGAGATACCTTGAGCTGTTTCACTGTGTCCCAAAATAGAAGAATACACATACACAGCTGACATCTAAACACTTACTGCCTCTGTATGCTGTGCATTCACCATAGTTTGATTCTGTACTAAACCACTTTTTAAAATGTTCATTATGTGGGAGAAGATAAAGCAGGGAGAGCACAACCTTATTCAAGAGCATAAATGGGTTTCTCTGGCAACCATCACAAGCTGCATTACGTAGTAACTAAGTGTAGAAGCATCTATATTTAGATCCGGGGCCTGCTACTGACCTATCTTCTTTGCTGCAGAAAATTAACACATATCTCTGCATCTAGTCTGGGGGGAATCCACCCATCTACTGCTGGCGAGGTAGAGATGATGGCTTTGAAATTTGAAGCTGCCTGACTAAACTTGTTCTCCTTCCTTTTTTATGTTTGGGTTTTTTAGTGCATTTCCAGTTCTTCGTAAGTTCTTAGCCAGCTCCAGACTTAAAAATTTACTTTTTTTTCAGCTTTGTCTTCATTGGGCAACAGATGCCATCTGCCTGAACATGTAGGTGGGCAAACAGTGATCATTGAATGGTTTGGGTTAGAAGGAACCTTAAAGATCATTTTGTTCTACCTGCCTGCCGTGGAGGTACACTTTCCACTAGATCAGGTTGCTCAGAGCCCCATCCAGCCTGCCCTTGAAGATGCAGTGTGCTGCACTGCTTCAAGTTGAGAATTTGAAGACTTGCACCACGTGGCCCTTGTAGGGCACAGTAAGCCTTGGAGGATCTGGAGCTGCCTATTCTATTCATAGCCCATGAACCCAAGCACACGAAGGCCAGCTTCTGATTCCCATTAAATGATCTCTGAAGCTCAGCGCCTGGGTCTTTCAGTGCCTGGAAATATTTCAGCCAAAGAGTGAAAGCCAGTTGTGTGTCTACTGAACTTGCCCAGCACCTCTGTAGGTGCTTCATATGTGGAGAAAGGGAAACAGCCCGATTGATGATCTTGGTAGTTGGGACTCCACAAAAACACAAGGGATGTGTAACCACTATTTTCCAAGTTTCCAAGGAATCTGACAGTGAAAACAGTTACTAGAGAGTGATAAGGATCACCCTTTCATGACCAACCTCCAGTAACACATTTCAGTTTGAGCACCTGAAATAATGGCACCTAAAATCACAGGTCCCTTTTCTGAAAGTGTTGATTCTATACGTAGCACAGAGACATGAACAAGAGTAACACCCAAGGGAGCTAAAAATAATTCTGAAATAGTCTGGAAAAAATTCGTTATGAGCACCTGTTCTTGATGGTTTTGTAATTTTTAGTTTTTATATCTTCCCTTAATATCACTTGATTTCTGTGGTCATCCTTTCTACCAGCTTGCCATGGAGAGATAATTACAGCAGGTATTCTTAGAATAGGAACAATGAAACTAATTAGTACAAATCACATTGAAAGAACAAGATCTCATATTTTCAAAAATTAAGAAGTAATGCACATACACTGCAGCGAATTATCCACAAACGGTAACTAAAGACAATAACAACTCTGTTTATACACATTTGGCAGGTGTATCTCAAATAATAGTGATAGCTTGACACCCAGAGATTAGCTCATGGACTCATTATCCTTTGAATGAGCTTAATGTTTTTAAAATTACTAGGTCGAGCCTCAGTCTGACATAGGAGTTATGTAAGTCTTCTTTCACCAGCCAGCCTATATTAAATGTTCTCTATTTCCCCATTTTTTTTTTTTCCCCCATGGGTTATTTGGCAGATCTCTGGGTGAAATGGTAGCAATTTCACAATCCACAACACAAGGTTTTGGCATAAGTGACCACCACAATTTATGTATTTACTTATTGCTCAATCTGATAAAAATGTTTTGCCCTGAACCCAAATGGTTAATTTCAGTCCTAACTTATTCTGCACATTCTTCTGGAAATCAGGTTTATAAGGAAATTGGTGAGAGCTGGACTGAATGAGGAGACAAGAAATTGAGTGGAAAATCCTCTGAACCCTCAGGCTCCAAGGGTGGTGACTATGGGTCTGAAGTGCAAATGGCAGCCACTTCCTCGTAGAGTACCTCAGAAGTCCCTACCAGGGCCAGTATTGTGCAGTGCCTTTACAAGGGACTGGATAAGGAGAATGAATGTTCTCTCCACAGGTTTTCAGATGAAATCAAAAATGGAAAGTGAGCAGTCAGTATGCTGGACATGAGCCTGCAGAAATGGACCAAGGTGAACCTCATGAAGTTCAACCAAGAGAAGCACCAAGCCCTGCCCTGCTAAGAAATAACCCCATGCACAGGACAGGCTGAGCTCTGACACGAAAGCAGTTTTCCAGGTAAGATCTGGAGGTCGTGGTGAACATCATGTTGAACACGAACCAGCAACGCATCTTTTGCAGCAAGGAAGGCCAACTGCATTCTAGGCTGCATTAGCAAGAATGATGGCATTATTACTTCCCTCTCCTCTGCAATTGTGAAACCACAGCTGAAGTGTTATATCCACTTTTGGCCTCTGCAGTACAAGACAAACATTCACAATCTGGAGCCAGTCTAGCAGAAGGCCACCACGAGGCTGGAGCACACGGTGCAGGAGGAGAAGCAGAGAGTGCCGGGCATGTTTAGCCGAAAGGGGATAGAGTACAGAACAGACCTGCTGTCTGCAAACACTGAACAAGGCTCATCTTGGAACTGCACGCTGTAAGGACAGGAGGCAACAGACACAAATTGAAACTGGCAAATTTTGACTTATTTAAGGAAAATATTTTGTGACAGTGCAACTCTGTCTCTGGCCAGTCTGCTGGGAGACCAGTCCCTTCTAGGCACCAGCCAGCTGTAATAACATGAATTGTAAATTTTACTTACCTGATATCTGGATTCAGAAAAAAGCAATTATACTTCAGCACTGACCAGACAGCCACGACAAGGGCAAAATTCCTCCCCTGAGCCCCAAAGGACCACCAGAAAAGCATCAGACCTAATCTCTCTCTAATTACAACGAGGAAGGGCAAGAGCTCTTCATCTGACTGCAAAATGGTGCCCAAAGACATTAAAATGCCAAGATGCTGCCAGAGGAAGACAGGAGACCCTTCCAAGTCTGTGTTCCTTTCTTCTGATGGGCTGATCCAAAAGGCTTATGATACAGCCACGTGTCCAACCCACTGCAGCCACCAAAGTCTGAGCTGCCAAGGGAGACAGGAAAACTGCTTGACAAGACACAAGTTATTATTTTCCACTCTTTGCCAAGACAAAAACTCATCCTGATCTTCAGAGTTCTGTAGCCTGAAAGACAAAGACAAGAGTAAAAAGTAAATTTTTTCGTTCCTTTAAGATGGCATTGGCTAAACTGGAACTTTCTACCCACCAAAAAATGCATGCAGAAACCCAAGGTTTTTGTTGGCCAAAAGCTGAAAATCAAAGGGAAAAATTCAGCCAGCTGTGTGTTTTCCAGTCTAGGACTAGGCTACATTACAAGCGTTTAGGGAACTGATGCTAGTGGGCTTGGGATTGCTGTTATTACTGCTTAGAGCAGTGGGGGTTTTTAGCTTGTGAGAGATCAACAACATAACAAGCAGATGAAATGTGTGGACTGTTGCCTATACAGCACCAACACCTTTATAAACGAAACATCTTTTTTAGGCTTTAAATCAATTCTGTCACAGCCTTCCAAGAATAAAACGTCCCTCCCCTGCCTTGCTAACATGTCAGGCCAAGCATCAATCTGTAGGCTTAAGTCACTTAAAAATACTGATTCCAAAAGCCTTATTAGTTTGCAAAAAAAAAATATTAACAAAGAAATTAAATTAAACTGTATGTTTGCATTCTTTTTGAGAACATATCTGTCTAATATTTGCCTCCACTTGGAAAGGGAAAAAAAATTAAATCAAGAACACCTCCTTTGAATTCCCTCCAAAAGCAGCCAGGTGAGGGCCAGCTAACATATATTCTTAATTGAATTAAACCAGCCATTGCACCTTTAGAAATGATGTGCGCAATAAATTAAACTGTAATTAAGAGACTTATACATGCTATTTTTCATATTATCCCACAAATATCCTGTGAGAGGCTTATATAATAAGGGGGAATTCTGCATAACATTGGAGCTTCTTTTTTGCTTTTTTCCTTTTCCTGAGATGGATGGATGAATCTGACAGTGGTGTGAAGAAATTAACTGTGTGTTTTAAATTATCACTGTGTCTTAATCAAATTATGGAATTTTATTAGGTTTTTAATTAAGACCTAGTCAAGAACAGTAAGGACATAGGAAATGCTAGTACTAGACTTAGATAGTTCAGAAGAGAAAGCACCGGAACCATTTTGTTGTTGTATCTTGCAGACCACTGGAGCAAGATCATCCAGCAATTAATACCGCAGACATTGTCACGAGGGGCTTAAGGGGTTAAGCCCTCTAATGCTGATCTTACAACATAAGTTTTTTGAGGGAATAGGGAGAATAAAAGAAAGGGTGTCCTTTTGGAGAAATTGTGGTTTGATAGCTGATAGATAGGAATCACTTGGAGCTTTAAAGAGAAAGCAGAGAAAAATGCAGGGCACTTCTCCAGACCACGATGAATGCCCACAGCTGGTACATAATGCATTCCTGAGGGGGATTGCAGAAAGGTTTTATGCTGCCTTGTAAAGACAGGTGTACAGAAGTGCCTGGAGGGTTTTTTCAAACCCTGAACAACTTCTCTTATATACTAAACTGCTGCTTTTGACATGTTCCAAGTCCTTGAAAATGAAGCAAGTGTGATAAAATACAACCAGCACACAGTCACGACCCCAGTCACAGCCCCTGTGGCTGCACATTGAGCCTCCCTGCCTGCTGCTTCACCCACAGCACAGAGGAACCAGAGACGAGTCAGCTTCACAGCTCCAGAAGCCCTTGGAAAACCAGCCTGGTTAAAATCACAGCATTCCCACAGTATCAGCTGCTTTTCCAGGATAGAAAGAGCAGGAGTCTGTGATTTTAACTGAACATTAACAGTAAGAAAGTCATCACCTTTCATATTAGAAGCTGCCCTGCAGCCTGCTCGTCACCCTGCACCCTCACTACTGCTCCCCAGCGGTTTTCTGTCACTCTTTCTTCCCGCCTCACTGCCAAGGAGGAAGGAATGAGGGGAAGGCAATTTCCTGTCCATTCCTATAGGCATGGAAGGGTGGCTGTGCTTGTGCTTAACAGCTCTTAACAGGGCCTGGATGGAGTGAAATTAGATTCACCTTGCACATAGTTTGACTGGAAAAGAACTATTGGCTAGCTGAGAGAAGATGTTTTCCTCAATTCTTATCACATCTTTAAAGCAATGCCATGAAGGATGAGGACTGCTTAATAGTCTATATATAATGTAGTAGAAGAGAGTTTGCAAACTTTTTAAAGTGGCTTTATAAAGAAAAAATGCTGCTGTCTCTGTGCCCAGCTGCAACTCCTTTCCCCAGGACTTCTCCAGCCTACTGGCTAAAGTGGGAACAGCTACCAGGGACCAGGGGTGGGCGCTAGGTGGGATAGAGGGAAGGGCTGTGGGAGAGAGAGGGGGATTGGAGAGGCAGAAAAAGCGTGGGACACCATGCTGGGCTCTTCCTCCACGGCGCACCACCATGGTAGGGATTGCTCTGGTTGCAGCTGCCTCTAGAGGGCGCATTGCGTTGCCGGAGAGACAGCAGCTGCTGTTCTCGCCTCTGAAAAATACTTCATGCATCCCATGGTTTTTCGATCTCCCCTTTATTTCCACTCAGCTCTCCAGTGGCTTGACCTCAAAAGCAAAGGTGTGGTGTGTGAGGGGTCTTTACGCCCTCACTGCCATCACTGGCTTGCAGCATGCACTCCCCATCGGGGAAGTAAGGGGGACGCCTGTCCACCTCCTGCATTGTCTTAGCATCCCTCAACTCTCCTAAGCATTTAAGTCCTTAAATGCTGCGCTCCACCGCACTTAAAGCCTGCTGAACACCTGCTCATACCAACACTTCTACAGAGCTAAAGCATGTGTGTGCTGTGGTTCTTTGTTCTGCTCCTCAAGATGGGCTGACACAAAAATGTAGGGTTCCAAGACTGACGCCACAACAAGGTCTTGCATCTGAACAAAATTTCTGATCAGAAAAAGGAGAAGCCCAGACAGAATTTGTACTATATTAATCGCCTGCTTTCTGATGGCTTCATCAATTGAAGGACCTCTGTTTACAAATGTGGAAGATATTAAGGACTTGCTTCTCAAGGACCAGTTGCTAAGTATATACAGCATAATTTTAAAGCTTTTTTTTTTTTTTTTTCTGTGGGCTGGAGTTACACCTGCAAGGGAAATTGTGAATATGCAGTTTAACACTGTTAGCACTGTTTAGTCATCTGTGTGACTTTCTTTGTGAACTATGCTGCATTTGTCAGTTTTAGATTTCATCTGCAGTTGCGTTGCCCATTTTTTTAGCTTTATCTTACTGCAGGATAACTTTGGAAAACAAGCAACTTAAAATCTGAAGCCATTTGTTTTGCCTAGATTTTATAGGTGTCAAAAACCTCTGGAGTTCATCTGCATTTGGTTTATACTAGTGAAATGGGATGAGATCATCTCACTTGCTGTACAGCACCTCCTTACAAGGAGCTTTTGCCATCTGCCATCAGAGGCAACAGGAAGGGTCTTGCTGGCAAGGTCAAAATGGGGACAGGCTATCAGTCACCCAAAAGGCTACATGGTTTAGCAGTGGTGGAAAAATCCCCAGCAAGTCCAGGCCATGAGTGTCAAAAGCTAAGGCTGACAGCACAAGTTTGCCAGCAAGTCCTTACAGCAAACTGATCTTCTCCTGTGAGGAGGGATCTCCACCTGTCTTTCACCCCAGTGTGTGTATTCTGTTCCCTCAGGGGAACACTGGTTGGGCTCATTTGTTTCCCCAAGGAATTGAAAGAGCTTCTGACAGGGAACAGTCCCTGCAGCGAGGAATGAAGATGAGATTCTGGCTACTGAAGTTCAATCCTCTGGCATAAATCAGCAGCTGTATACAAAACCAGTATAAAAAGTCTTTATTGAAGCAAGAGTGTGAATCAAAGCAATAGACAAAAAAACAAACACCAAGCATTAGAAAGGGAAAAAATATTTGACTCGGCAGTGCTGTGTGCCAAATGCCCCAGCACACAACAGGAGACTGTCATGTTGTTTATGGTATTTTGTCATAATTATGTGTAATTTGCTTACAATGTCGTTCAGCACAGATAAAATAATTATCAGTCTTTCCCTGGCTTTTTGCTGCAGAATGACTGTTTCAGTCCTGAAACAATCCTTTTAATCTGTGTTCCTTAGTGCCACCATGGTGAGAGGGTGAATATTTGTTATGGACATAAGCAACTGGACTGTGTGTTTCAGAGGCTGCCAGTTTGATTTCATGCATTCTTGGAGGACTAATTCTCCCGGGACTGCCCACAATTGCTTCAGTGCCCTTGGTTGATAAACTTTGTCTTGTGGCTCCATGCTTTGGAAAGCCAATTTGCATGTATATTGCCAATGATTATTCACTCATTATTTTTATTAGGGAATCACACACTGTTCTCTTCTGAAAAGCTGTCCTAGAGGTGCTACATGAACATAAAGCTTTTTGACAGTTCTGCCACAAAGGTTTTTCCAGTGTCTAAGAGGTGAACAAGATCACTCTCACCATTTGCAGCTGCTGCAGAGCTAAAAGGAAAGGGATCTCCTTCGTAAACAGTGCTTTATTTGCACAGAGCTTATAGGCAGACACATCTCTTGAGGGAGTAGAGAGCAACACAGTTAAGTCCTCACAAGCTAGAACACCTTCCTCCTTTGGGACCATTTGGGATCAATGTAGATATTTATCAGATAATCTGTGCTCCTCTGCATAATTTCATCTCAGCATCTGGAGATGCCATCAAATTGTCAGGAATTTGATACTCGCTGTGATTTCAGAACAGTGTGTTGACTTTCACTACTTGAAAAGAAAGCTCTACTCAGTCATGCTGAATTTTCTTGTAGATACTCTACTGATTAATAAAAAATTGAAAGAACAGGGTTGGACAAAGAGGGCCTGTTTTGGCTTCCATAGACTCATCACTATGCTCTAGGACCACCCACTGTAACTGCCTCAAACAAAAAAGGTACAAGGCCAGCTGAAGTCCTTCTGTTAAAACTCCTCTGCATGCTTTGCTCTCCCTCACATCCTGCCTGCAGGCTACAAGCAGATCCAGCCAGAGCACGGCTTTGTGTCTGTGATTTGGGGTCAACTGTGACCCTGCAGAGTTTTTGCACCTTTCCAGTGGTGCATGGAGGACCAGAGGTGGGCTGCACGTTTCAGCTACGATAGGAGTTGCCTTACTCTGTAATGGAAGCCAAATTCAACAGAAGAGAGGAGAGAGCACCCTGAACTGAGAAACTGTGTACGTCCCAGGCTGCCAAATCTGCCTAGCCAGCAGCCCATCAGGATTCACCGCGTTTCATGTTTACTGGAGCTAGGTGCTGCAGAATTCATTCCAGTATATGAAACCCCCTACCAGTCTGGTTTAGGGTTACCCAAACACCCCAGGGCTTATTCACAGCCACTTTCACTTCGAATTGCTTTAAGATTCAAATACTGTGATCATATCCCACAGCTTTCAATGGATTTGACTGGCCTCAGTCTTCCCACCCGGCTCAGGAAGAAAATTTTAACGAAGTCTTACCAGAATTGGCCCATCCTTGAGAACTAGTTTGTTGCACAACTGGCTATTTCATGTTAAAATCAATTATGCAGCCATGAAGATCATTCATATGTGCATATTAAAATAGTCAGAGGTTTCCTCTGTGTGTTTTTGATTTTACAATTAATTGAGCATTCATCATTCTTTCTCCTTTAAGTGACATGAGGTAAATACAGTATAGCTTAAAAGAATTCCAGGTAGCAATGAGACCTATACTATGTAATGTACCCCACTAGTGGTGTGCTTTGAGACTATAACCACCAGCTGAGTTTTCATCACTCTGTTTCATGATGAAAGATGTATGTTTAGCAATTTGGTTTTGTTTCATAGCCTTTATCATAAGAAGAATGCATGAACTCATGTATGGGTCAAAGTTTCCTATCAAAGAATGTGTACCGTCTTACCCCTTACATTTCAGTCTCCTGGTCCAAAACCTTGCAATTGTCTACAGTATGTCCCTTCTTTCTTATTAGCCTATCAAACCAAGAGGCAGAAGAGTGGTTTTCACAGAAACAGGCCAGTTTACATGCCTTCAGTATAATGTGATCTACTTTAATAAAATACTGCAGCGGTGATTTTGTTCCATCAGCCTTCATAATTCTCTGGATCAGATTTTTCAGACAGTATTAAAGCCATAACCGAAACAGTGTCCCAGCTACTAAAATAGCTTAAAAAATCTTGTTCAAAACCCATCTTTGCTAGTGCCTGATTAATAAGTTCAGTTTTATAGCCTAACTAGATAAACCTGATTACTGTGAATACAAATTCAGAAACCAATTTTGTTGCCAAGTAGAATATAAGCCACATTATTGGTACAGCTCATAAAATAGCTTCCAGTAACACACTAAAGTCTTCTCCCTCCTCCTGGTGACTGAAATGTTAAAACAGAAACAGTGAGTATTAGAAAGGTTCCCTTCTGGCTCCACATTCATTCAGGGTGATGGAGTTAAGCTTTCTCTAGCAAGCCCAGCTCCCTTTCCCTGATGGAAACCTTGTGTTTGGTGAAGAGAGACCACTTGAAAAAAGGGGTTTGGGTAATTTCATCTCAGTAATTCAATGAGCCTAAATTGGGACAAACATAAATTTACTGATTTTTCCTAAAAATGTCTTAGTGTTAAATATATTCTATTAGTACCTAGGGTGAATGTGGCTAAAATTTCCTACATAGAGTTTTAGTGTGTTTATATGTACATACTATATACATAAAAATATAACATATATGCACACATTTATTTCCTAGATGCCCCTCTATCTTTTTTTTAGCTGCAATTTCTGTGCTAGTTAATACTATACAATGCTAGTTAATACTATACAATAAGGAAACCAATATTCACTTGGAATTCTAGATATCACCCTAAAGCTTATAGAGATGATATATGCAGAATGCTAGCTAGTATTCTGCTTACATTTCAGAGAGCACAGCTTTAATTTTTAATGTTGCAGAAATGCTCTTTATCACTGTCTTCCATATCTTCAAGCATATCAGCATTTCATAAGTGTTGCTAAAACAGTTGCCCAAGGTGCAACTGAACACCTGGATCACTCTCTTTTTCCATTAGGCTAAGTATCCAGCATGGCAGGAGTAAATGCGCTCATCCCCAAAAATAACTGTTCCATTTGATGCTAAAATGGAAGTGAAAGTTTCCTAAATACTTCAAACTTTTGCTTTGAATTTGTATAATGGGGCAGAATTTCCAATTGCTTCCTGATGCCCTCTCCTAAAAACTGCTTGGTTGACCATCTCCAGAGGCCACCACTCTTCTCACTGCCAAAACGAAGTGTGAGCATCCAGGATGCAATTACTTCCACTTCAAGGAAGAAGAGTTTTATGCAAGCTTTCTGCTTAGGACAAGATTTAGTCACTGGTAAGCTCTACAGTGAGTCAATGGTCCAGTAAGGGATGGGTCAGAGGGTCCAGATGCCTTAAAAAAAAAGTAATAAATCATTTAGATAAGAAAAAAAGAAAACAACCAAAAAGTCAGTAAAAGAACTGAGCTCTGAATATTCACAAAAGTATACTTAGAATAACACTATCATATATAAAATGGTATGATCAAAGGTTTTTCACAGCTTCACTCAAATTTTGGCCATAGCTCTGGATTTGAGAAGGTGCTAGCACCTGGCATTTCTGCTGCAAAAATAGCTTGCCAAAAATATCCTCCCATTTTCCCAAGTTCCCCACCCCTGAAAAAACGACTGTGTGTCCACTGCATACATACATTATACAAAGCATATAAGACAGTTACAAACCACTCTCTACCAAGTGTCAGACCCAAGAAATCTCTATTTTTGTATACAAAAGCTATTACAGACCATCTACAAAGTATTGTTTTAGCTTCTGTAAGATTTTAAAATATTATTCAGAGCAGACTTGCTAGAATGTCCCTTTTCCACTAATCTTTGTTGCAGATGATCCAGCCATGTCAGAGGCAAAACATTCTGCATACTGGGAAGCCACATCCACATGCTCTGCATGTCCTGGCCTCCTGGTGCCAGGTGGGGTGGCTTGCCCATAGGAAGAGGACAAAAGTGCAGCAATGAAATCAATCAGGCCAAGGTGGCAGCCACATTTTGCAGATTTTTGTCTTCATATTTGGTCTCTAGCCTTTTCAGTACATTGCCTAACAATAATAACTGTGTGTGGAATACCCCTGGGATAGAAAAGAACAAGCTTCTTTGTACAGGGAACCTTTTCATAGCACTTTATTACTTCCATCAGAAACTATTTGACTCAACACATCAAAATTATTAACTCAGTCTTGGTAAATGTTTTGACCCACAAATACCGACCAATGAAAATTGCCTGTTTTCCTCTGCTTACTCTCACCCTGACATATATCAGCAGGTAATAAACTATTTTACTCCTGTTTTCCCTTCAACAAATGTCCCTTAGAGCATCATTTTAGCTCTTTCAAAAGAACCACTTAGCGTAGATATCTGAAAGTAACTTTATGACTATAAAAGCTTCATTAACTCAGACTTGATTCACATCAACATTTCAAAAGGGAGTCCCTTTTCACTTTCAAATGTTCTTCCAGTCTGTCAATTTTTACATCACTCTCAAAGGCTGGCTCTAAGTCAACAGCTTAATTTCCCAAATCAAGTAGCAGTAAACTCACTGATGCTCTTGTATGGGGGCAGTTTGTACTGGAAAGCCTTATATTTAAAAGAGTTTAGATAACAATTTGACAATAAATTGTCCCTGAATACTAAGCACACACAAACACACATACACACACAGAGCAAGAGAGGAAGAAAGCACTTTGCAAATAATAGGATTGAAAGCAATAAGCACTCACAGCCTTCGTGCCCATTTAAAAGGACAGATGGAGCTGTTTGGGCCTATCAGGTCAATAATCCACAAACTAAGAAGGATTTATGTGATAGACCGTAATGGCTTAAATCCACTTTAAGAGGGAAGGTTACAATAACTTGGAACAATGCTCAGTATATTCAGGGGCCTGATGTGGTAAATAAGAATTAACGCAGTTATTTAAAAATCAAATGAACAGGTGAAATAACGGGTTTTTAAAAATGTTCTGTTCCACTGATCTTCAAACTACCTAAGCTTTAACACCAGATGTCACAACAGTGAGTCAGAGGCGGGCTGGCAGAGCAGCCTTTCCCTGGGGAGCAGTGCAGGGCCCAACCTCCCTTCTCTTCCCAACTTGAGAAATCCAAAGGTACAACCTTGGGATGTAATGGGAAGATGCTTACTGCACATGTTTTTTGTTTCTCCCTTAGTTGACCTCTCAGCCATCCCTGACCTTTCAAAAGCTCTCACCTGCCATGAAGCAGCACAACCCCAGCCTAAAGGAGGCTGCCCAGCTGCTGATTCCCAAAGGAAAGGGGCAATGCTTTCCCCCTGGTCAGAGTGGGTTGTCCTTACCTAGTTTATTACAGGAGCAGGGCAGGTAGCATTTCTGAAGATTTTGCTGCTTCTATTTGCTTCTTAGTTTGGCAGCTTGATCTTGGGTTAGGCAAATGTGTGACAGAGATTTCATGTGTTCCCTTCTGACCAAGCAGGAGCAGAATTTCTTGGGTGCACTACGAAGTTGATTTAATGAGGTAGGTGTTTATTTAATTGCTATATCTGGGTGTGAGTCTCCAAACTTTAGCAAATATGAGTTAAAGCTCTCTTTTATTTTGCTGGGTACTTGTCTGTTTCTGTATTTGCTTCTAAAGAGCCTTTCCTAGCTATAAATTCCAAAGAATTTACAGATTCTTGGCTGTGGCCTCCTTAGATTTTCCTACCCCATTTCTCAAAATTTCACTTGTTCTCCAAACTAATTTTTTTCCTTCTAACTATATAACATATTGAAAACTTCTATACTGCAGTCGGGTCAACAGTAGTTTCCTTTCTTTCTCTGGCCATGCAATAGCTGTTATGACTGCATCTGTCAATATTGTTACAAGGCATTTCCTGTAGAAGGCATGCCCTTCCAAGCTAAAAAGAGAGGTATATTTAATGGTGTTAAAAAGCTAGGGTAGGTATGAGAAATACAACCAGCACCTCTTACAGAGAGGCATCTCCCCTCACGCAGAGCAGTGGGCAGATTCTCCAGCATTCTGATTGAACCAGCTCATTTCAACTTTCAACCCAGAGAGCAAAGCTCAAAGTACTCCTCTTCATCTTGTTGCTGAGTAAAGTTAACTGAGTGATGCCTGAGGCACATGGATACTCTGGAGCCCATTGTGTGTCCCATTGAAATTGATGAACAATTGCAGAAAAAAACAGAGAAGCCCGAGGGAATGCTGTGAGCTGCTCACCATACATTCATATTGCTCCTTCTTAAAGTCTGCCTGCAGCCCTGGAAAGCACACGGTTAAACACATCGAGCTACAGTTTTCTCTTGCTTTCAAGAAGTTCAAAAGACTTACACCCACCAGCAGCAGAAATTTGTGGGAGCTGAACAAAGGAAGGGTGCTAGGAGTTAACTGTTTGGGGTTGGTTCTGCATGCTTGCTCTCCTGATGTATGAAATGTATGTGTATGTGTCAGATATAAGCAGCTTGTAACATGGAGGGGGCTTTTAATTGAAATGTGTTCTTTTTTTTTTAATATATGTATATACAAATGGAGCTTAGTCTGTTCTGAAATGTATTTGAACTAGAGAAAAATGAAGTGCAGTACTTCAGTGTGAATTTGATTGTTTATTCTATTTGTATACAGTAAGGCTGGAGGAGGAAGGGGAAATAATGGTAATTTAATTGGTCAGGTGCTTCTGTAAGGATGATACCCCATTTTTAAATGTTTGTTCTATTGTTTTTTTAATCCAGTCCTCACTTCTGTGTCTTTAGATCAAAAATAATACCTGTTTAGGAACATGGGAGTGGAAGAACCTTTCATGTGTGCAAGAGAACTTATGTTATTTCCAAACACAGAAGTTTTGTAGATGTTGCTTTATTTTCTCTTTCTGATGAACAAAAGGTCAGGAGCAGCATCTTTGAATGTATGAAGCTTCTTCTCAATTTCTAACACACTGTCATTCTTTTTCCCACTGAGCAATGAAGAAAAGTCCTACGTGGAAAAGCTGAAGAGAAGAAAGGGTTAGGGAGGTTTAGTAGTTCAGCATACCTGGCATTCATAGTTATTCAGTGAAGAATCTGAACAGGTATTTAACTTAGCCTCAGAAATAAGGGCATGTTTAAATATCTTTTTAATTGGGTCCAGGATTACAGCTGAATGTGAAGAAGGTTTTCTGACAGACATAGGAAGAGGAAGAAGTAATTTTGATTTGAGATGATGAATATTTAAACAGAAAATCATAGAATTAAGGACTAAAAAGAACGACTTATGGTGAAGAGTTGCCTTGATTGGTCTGAAACAAAGGGATATTTTCAATTTGAGTTTTCTGAATAATTTTAAAATTATTATTTTTAATTTTAAAATTATACCCTGGCTTAGAAAGGTTATTCCAGCAAATGGATAACTGTGAGTGAGCAGAGCAGCAAGAGAGGCAGTGTGTTGGTGTCAGCAGTAAGGCATCAGTCTGTGATGGTGGAGCAAGGGAATGTCTGAATTGAACTATTTGTCATGGACTAATGTGGTGATGAACACAGAAGTCTGGATAAGGCTGAAGGTCAAATTTCTGATATGTACAAGGGGTATGTGTTCACTGACTGTGGAAGATTGAACATCACTATGCAGGCAAAATGGCCTTGTGATGAGGTCAATTAGAAGAAGCAATGGCAGAAATATCAAAAGTTCTCAGGAGAACTACTGACCCCATTGAACTGGCTGGGAACTGCCTCGCCATATGATGTATTCCATAGCCTTTCTCTGTGTTATGGGACCCAGGGTACTTCTGGGTTTGAGTACTGAAGTGCGCCTCACAGCTGCAAACAGAATAGGAACTTACCTGGGCATGTATTCTATTTTCTTCTTTGCCTGTGTTCACTTCCCTGCCCCGAGCATGCGCTGTTTCACACAGAAGCTCAGCTATGAGGGATGTCAAACCTCATCATATCCTAGCAGGTCCCTGTCTGGGTCACAAAGAGATAAAAATGTTCTGACATACTATAGTAGACTGTTGTCTCCCCAGTGGTTAGGAACTGTAGGAACCATGACTCTCTCCTTCCTGCCCCTGTGTAGATTTCCCCAGGAGGTCTTGCCCCATAGGCAAGTTTTCTACAACAGATCAACAGCAAGGAAATGAACTCCTGTTTATTATCTCACATTTATGAATGCACTCAAAGTTTCCATATGTGAGGGGCAGATTATTTTAATCATGAAACTTTAAGCTGCTATTTATAACAACTAGATCTAGCTACATCTGGTGCCTCTGAGCTCAGTCTCTTCATGCAAGGGTTCATGTCTTTACTTGCTGCAGAATATTAGGGTTTTCCTACCCTCCAAACTAAAGATTATGATACCTTGTGAGTCCTTCAGACTGTAGGCACCTACAGATTTACTCTCAGCATGCAGATGTCCTAAAACAATATCAGCGGTAGAGAGGAAAACAAGTAGGGACAATTGACTTTAGGTGTTTTGCCTTGCCAGAATATCTTTTTTCCCCAAGGTGTCATGGGGACAGGGTGATATAAGTTCCCTTCAACAGCTGACCCTCTATGAGAATCCACTTGACTTTACAGCATATTGCTTATGGATTCTTTGCATAGTTACTGGAGTTGTTTCAATCTCAGCATTCAAACTCACCCAAGATATTCCAACCGCTTGCCTGGAGCCCAGAAATAGGCTCTCCATAGCTGAGAATTCAGGTTTTATCACAAACTGACCTGAAGGTGTTTATCAGTGGATAGCTTATATTTATCAAGTATTGCAGGCTTTGTCTGTGCCTTCTAATTAAATCAAGCCAACATAATCATACAGTCAACATCATAAAAATCAGGTCAACGTACACTATTCATAAATTATTGCAAAGCATCTGTCACATGTTTAAGCTGCTTTTTAAAGTGGGGGGCTGCCTTTGCTTAAGCTGTGTCTTAAGCTACTGGTTTAGCCCCCTGTTGTTTGACAGTGTGTGATGGGAAGGCAAGATTACTTATGCTTATATGTACAATATGCAGTGTAGAAGCAGCTGACTCATTATCAAGCAGTATCTCTAAACAAGTTGTTTTAATGTTGGAACTGAAAACCTAGGATCCACAGTAGCAGCCCTTCACATTTTTAAAGATAGAGCAGAGCTAGGGATTAAGGAATTGCTCACTCTTCGGTCTGCAATTGTCTTGTTGCATTTTAGGGCATAAAATTCTGTGTTACTGGACTCAGCACATGTCCCTACATCTCTCAAAGTAAACAGTACAATTCCCCTCTTTACTCTGTCTGCTGCAGCCATGCTAAAGACGAAATGCTGGGAAAAAAACGTGCTTTACATTGCATCCACTATTAAAAGGGAGGAAGACATAATAAAAAACATATGGCTGTCAACCTTTTGCCTGGGTGCCTTTATGAGCTACCAAAACCTTGGAGGTAGACAATTGTAGAATATAGAACACCAGTTCCTTCTCCTCCAATGTCAGGTGAGGATACAGAACAGCAAATAAAGATTTCACTCCAGCCTCAAACTCACCTGCTAATGTGTGGCTCTTGGAATAGCTGCAGGAAGAGGATAATAACTGAGAAGGTCCCTGTTACAAAGTGTACTTTTGGCAATGCCTCTTGTTCTAAGCAGTCTAGCTCAAGCCAATCAGACGCTAGAGAGTACTGCATTTCCTTTAAGGAGCAGCATGATATCTGCCTCAGTCAGGACTATCATGGTTGGGCCTTCATCACAAATGTCTGAACCAGCACCACCAACAAGTAGCCAAGAAAGCATCAGTCGGACCACATTAATTTGTCTTTTGTATCCCTCCGTGAGTATAACTAGGGAGTTGATTTTAATTAATGGTATCTTTTTAGGATTCTTCTCTGGTGTCCCAAACACTGCCTAACAATAGTGAGCCTGTCCTTTCTGGTGAATGGCACTATCACTTTGACTTCATGTCACCTTTGTTGTCCAGGCTTGATTCCCCTGAGGACACGCATCACTGTTCTACAATGAAACAGGATCAAGCAGAATGTTACTGGAATTGGGAATTGCTATGTTCACGGTACTGTTTCTTGTACTCAAATAATATTCTGCTGGAACAGTGGAAAAAGCAGGCAACTAGATTCCATAAGGACTGTGACAATGGACCTGTCAGTCACCTCAACATTTTTTCTCTGATAAAATGAGTTTGTTCAAATTTTCTAGGGACTTCTTTCACTGCAGTTGCATATATTTGCATAGTGATTCTCAGATAAGTGCATGCCAATAGCCACTTCTGTGAACAGATGTTGACAGAATATCAACAGAAGTATCAGAGGTACGTGAACAATTATGTCTTTTTGCATGCATAGAGAGAAATGCATAATCTAGTAGTATGCTGGAAATTTGTTAGTTCTGCCTTCCAACATGTCTATCAAGCCACTTCATGCTAATCAGCCTTCGCATAAGTATTGATGCTTCTCAGTAATATCAAGGAAGAATTTAGAATAAGAAAGGGAGAACCATGAGAGTTGTGCTACAGTAATTCTGGCAATGCAGACAATGTACACATATTTTATGACATCTTATTAAAGAAAAGCAACATTCAATTTAAAATGCTGTATTTGTCAAACAGTGCAGTGATTGAATATGTTCTTAGTTGTTATTATACCAATAATGTCGCAAATATTGACAAAATATTTGTCAATTCCAAAAATTACCTAAAACTTCAAACAGTTGGTATAGGCTGTTCTAATAACAAGTGTCGATGAATCTGCTTGGCTATCTAGATCTCCCTTGCATGTTGGTGTTATCAAGATGAATCCTATGAAAAAGTGACATTTAGCAGAGAGCTGTCACAGGCTAGGATAATAGAATGGGAAAGAGAACAAGTTTTAAACAAAGTCTCAACATACTTCATGCAGCAAAAATACTTGTTATCTAAAAACTAGTGATAACCTACTTTGCTGATGATAGAAGCAAAGAAGACTTTTATATGTTTCCAGATATTAATATATAGCTCAGACGAAAATGAAATTATGCAGTATGTAGCTCAAACTCAGAATCAGGGTAGTGAAAAGCATTTAATTTTCTCTATTTCTGTTTCTGTTATTCTGAAGCAAGTAGAGTGTGCTACTCCAGCAATAGATCAGTTTCTATAACTAAATACAAAATCTGGGATGCACTTAAATTTTTTTCAGGTTTATATTGCGTCTAACATGAAATCTATCCGCTTTTATTTTTATGTTCTCATTTCTGATTGCTTTCAGGTCATCCATATCTAGCATTCTCTGGACTTTTTTGTTTCATCAGAATATGAGATACTGGAAATTCTGTTTCTCCTCTTTTAATACTTCCTTTTGTTTTTGATTTGTGAACAAAAAGTCCTTTTTTCCATTTGTAGAAACTATTTAGTAACACTGCCTTTTCTTTTTAACATGGCAAATCATTTGAAGCAGATTCTTGCTCATCTGGAACTCTTATATTGCTTCCAGGAAGCAGGAGACTTGATGAGAGCATGCTAAAAAGGAAGCAGAAGGGCAAAAAGAAGAGGCAGGGAAAATTAGATATTCAGTCCTTGAAGATCTGTACTTTAAAGAGTCAAGTCTTGAAGTCCTGTCCTGAAGGTTGATTTAACTACTCTAAACATATATTGAGAGTTGTCAGCAGAGGCAACCTTTTGCTAATGGCTGTTAGGTATATTCTTTTAATGCTAAAATGGGTTTCCACATGACACTCTGAATACTTGCCTGAATTTTTGTCCCAATTTGCCAGCCTTGGTAGTTCAGGGGTGAGAATGAAGGAGGCATACACAGTCACACAAAATTCTCAGGTATAAAATCCCAGTCTGCTTTTTTCCCCCCCACTGTTACTAAAACTGATAGGACCCATTTACAAATATGTTTGCTGTAGACAAACAACAAAATTCCCTACATGTCAGCTAAAGAAGAAAAGTAGAGTGAATTGCTACTTCACTAGGGTGGGTCTGCCCCTACTTCACTGTGGGTCTGCCTAATAATTAATATATTTGTGAGAGCCAGTATCTGAAAGGGTCTGTGATTTCCCTTGCAGTTCTCCTAGCTTGGGAGATCTCTTGCATTTCCTACTTGCAGGCACAGAGTGCTAAATGTTTTCTCTCTGGTTCTTTACTATGGGCATTTTTGATGATACAGGTACATATTGTCCCCAAATCTTACCAAAAGCTACACTTCACATTGTTCACCTAATTGTTTCACATCATGCCTTCCTACTTCAGAAAATTTCACCAGGAGTAATTTCTATCACTCTTTGTGCAAGAATTTCTCACAGATTGAAATATTTATCTTAGTGACTTTGACCTCTTTCAGAGATGCAAGTTGCCCTTGACACTGCTGTAGAAATGTCACTACTAACATTAGATTCCAGTCCATGTTCTTCTTTCTAACTACTTGGGGTTTCAGTCCTCTTCCTGGATCTGAAAACAATAAAATTGCAATTGGCCATAGAGATTTTGAAAATTTTTCTTTTAATGTGATTGTTCATATCCATGAAGTTATCTTGCCACCATTTATTGTAACACCTGAATAAACCTTGAATACCTCAATTTTCTTTATTTCTCACTGTGGATTCATAGCACCTCAGTAAGATGCTTATAGGCTTTGACAGCATTTATGAGCTTGTAGCTGGCACAGTCACAAATAAAAGGAAATATTCAAGTTCTTGTAATTATATCAGTGCTAACTCATTAATTCCTGAGAATATTATACTGTGAACTGGCTTGTTTGTGAGATGCTCAGCAATGAGCATGGCATAGGCTTCAGGAAGAATCCCAAAAATTAACTCAGTTACCATCCCTGCTACTGCCATGAGAGTATTCAAACCATAGTGATTCTGTTCTATAATACAGTGCTTGCTCTACCAGGTTTTATAGGACTGACTATCACACTCATCACCAAGTACAGTGATGGATAGGAGTGCTAGGTTATTTAGTAAAATCATAGCAAAACATTCACACTGATGATGTAAGCTTTTAGATCTTGAAGATTATAGAGTTGCAACACCTTCCTTTGCCTGGGCTCTCGTAAATATTCTATATTTTAGTATATTCAAAGTGCAGCAGTCTTCATCCTTACAGGCATTCAGTTAGCTTTACTTTCTGAGTTTCCTTTACATGTTCTGAGTATCAATACAGTTTGTTTAGTCGCTTTTCCAGTTTTTATAGCAGAGATTTGGTCAACAGAGCTGTATATAGAGGGCTATTTTTCTGACTGAACCACATATTAGATGAAACAAGTTGCATTAAGAGATGGCAAAATAAGTGCCTGAGTCTCCATAAGAAATACCTAGAAGGAAAACAAGACAAACTACAGAGGAAAAGCTGCATGAAGGAGACCTTGAGCCTTCTGCCATAAACATAGTCTGACTTTATCAAGGATTTAGGGGAATCTCAAGGATAGTAACTTACCTGTAGATTTCTCATCCCTGTTGTTTCTGGTTACCCTCTTTAGCAATTGGGTTCTGATAAGCAGAGTTCTAAACAGTCAAGAAGAGAGCTAAAGTCATCTTAAGACTTGTTGAAGATGCTAAAATATGAAATGATTACTTTGGGGTACAGTGAGTCTGAGCTAAACTGATGTCAAGGAGTGATATTTAGTAGATTCTACTAAAAATATGTGTGTGCGTAGCTTTCAGTATTTTTAACTGATTAAAAGGCAGGGTTTTCAGACGTGTGGTCTCTACAACTATTTTACTGATGAACCTATTTTTCTTTTAATAAAAATAAAGTCACTTTTTTGGCAGGGTTCTCTATAACCAATTGACAAGTCTATTTAAGTCTGCTTCCCAAAGTTTTATTTTTGTATTCTATTTGTCACCAGCTAATGAGCAGTGCAAAGTATCAGTTGCTGAAGCACGTGGTTTGAGCAGCAATGGACACACTGGGCACTGATTACTAAAACAGAAGTTAGTTGGTAAAGCTCCAAGAATCAGCTGAAACTTCGTTTTGAGTGTTGCTAGAATCGCTTCCACGTGTTAGCCTATGAATCAAATGAGACATCATTACTGTCTCTTCAACTGTGTTTAAAAAAAGTACCCTTGGGCCTTTACCAGGTGTTGTGCTTAGTGATAGTGAGAAAATAACAAGCTGATTAAAACTCCAGTCTTTTATGCTCTATTTATTGGGGTTTTTTAACCAAGCATCTAAAAGCTCTATGCATGTTTTTAGGACTCTATGCACACGGGAAAGAAGTGATCCTGACATAGAGTCGACAATTGACTATAAGAGGCAAAAGGTAAAAATGAGAAAGCAGAAAGCACTGACAGCATCACATAGAGAGGGGTTTTTTGTTTGTTAAGATTATTGCTAAGGTAGATATGTATGTATGTTTGTTTGTTTGTTTGTTTGATTGATTGATTGATTGATTGATTGATTGTTTGTTTGTTTAAGAAAACAAAAGAAGGTTTTGTAAGGATGGATGAAAAACAGGACAGTGAGGTAACGGAAGGGGCAGATTGGTGAAAGTGGAAAACTTCATCTGACAATCTTGCAGTGCAATAATGGAAGTGGTATGTTTGAAGGAAATACTCTAGTCAAGCATCTATTATTCTAAGTACCTAAATCCCATCCTAAATTCATCCTTGTTCTGCAGAACAGTGGAAGTAGGTATGACTGAAGTGAGTGCTGCAATGAATAAGAGTTCTGCTGAAGTTTGTAAAGGTCTCATCAAATTGCCACTCTACCCTATGTATCTCCTTGCTCAAGCCTGGGACTACGAAAGAATCCCCTGTAACTAAAAGAAGGAGCATTTTGCCTATTACAATGCAAGTAGTGCTTTAGACTAGGTAAATACTTCCTAGTTCTTAACATGGTATTTAAGACTGCAATTCCCATTTCACACTTTATAATTTAGGTATTAATCTTTGACTCATCCCTGACATTCTCCTTTACACCTACAAGTACTTTGGTGTACAGTATGTTTCGGAATTTAACAAAATTAGATATACTGCACTTTACCAGAGAATGACTAGAGAGAGAGTACTTTTTTCCTAAGCTAACCAAGTCGAAAAAACCACTTCTGCAGCCTTAACAACATCATGTGTGTCAGGGCAGCTATTTCACCATATCACAGAGGTTCTACATCCACTGGAGAGGAATCAACTGTGCAGATAGGTTAAAAATGTTTCTCCTATCACTACATTTTTTTGAATACCTTTCTTGTGTGTGCACCTCTGTGTATGTATGTATGTATCTTCTCCCTCCAGAAGTTTTATGTTACAAGTATTCCAGATAGGAACAGTTCTGCTTTATCTATTTCATGGATGAGCTCTCTGTATTTCAAGATCTCTCCCAGTATTTGCTAGCCTTATTTAGTGACCTGTAAGACCAAGATCAGACAGAGAATTGTCTCATTTCTTTTTTTCTTTTCCAAGTTGATTGTGTATGTGCCAGTGGAAATCCATGAAATTTAAATGCTGTGCAGCACATCAACAGCATCTGGTTTGGGAGCCAGAAGCTGACATTGGCTGCCTCCTAGGGTGCCACTGCACTTACGTCATAGCTGCTAACCCCTGCGCTAAAGCAGAGGTGGATGTGTGGCAAAGATCAAGACTTCAAACACATTGTCCTACCTGTGATTTGGGTTCCATTCTGTGTGCTGGAGCCAGAACAGCTATGTCCTGGAGGAAATAGCTCTCTGTGCTGTTTATGTTGCTGGCCTTTAGCTTGATGGTTTTTGTTTGCTTTTTTTTTTCCCTTATCATCACAAGTTAGTGTACTGATTCTCATGTGGTTGGGTCTTTGTGCGTGAAGGAACAATAGAAACTGAAAAATTGCAGACAGGATGAAATGTAAAAACATAAATCTCAGAAGAGCACTGACAATGAAGAAAGTCTTGAGAAGGGAGTGAGAGATGGTGTGGATATACCTTACTGAAATGTATGGAGCACTTAGGTATTGTGCCAGTGAGCTGAAACCACGGCAAGACACAGAAAGACTGCCCTGCTGTCCCACTAATGGTAATGGTCCATCCTTTCCTCATGCTCTCTGGTATTCCCCTGTTTGCTTCCACAGAGCAAGGACGCTCTTCTTATATCAGCTTTTGCAACTGATTTCAATGAGAAAATATTTAGATGGTAAATTCTTTCAGGCAGAGATTATTTCTTCATTGTCTGCCACAGTGGGACTTTTGAATTACGACTACAGACATTAGGGACTCAGGCAAATCATGACAAAGAATAGTAATGGAACAGTGCAAATTGTAAATTATTTATTTCCTGAAGATCGTGTAAAGCAGATGTACACAATGCTTAAGGGAATCTCTCAGCAAAATCCAGATCTGCAATGAATAGAGGAATGAAATGCAGCTGGGATGGAGCTGTCCCTTCTAACCACAGTGAAAGGAATGCGTTCAGTTAATTGCATCTTGGATATATGAGCTTCTCAATCCCAGGTCACGACTGGGCTTCTTCTCACAGTCAACTCTAGGTTGAGACAAGGCAGAGTTTGACAGCAAAGCAGACTGCTGGGGAGGAAGGGAGCTTGTAAAACAGCAGTGGCTACAGAACTCTGCCAGAGCTGTTTCAGTTGTTTGCTTTGCCAAGCAGCTGCTGCCAGGGAGTTTCAGTTCCTTCTAGAAGAAGCAGTTGCTGCCTCAGCCCCTCTAATTCCCCCAGAAGCCATGGTGACACAAGTTCAGCTTCTGAGGCAGAAGAAAACCCAGCACCCATGGGGCTCCTGGATGCCATATTTGGGAGCAGCACCATTTGCTGTTGCTTTGCAATGGGGCAACTCAAGCCACTCTCTATTTCAGTTGCCAAGTTTTAGCTTTTAACAGGCTCAGAGTATTTATTAGCCACTCCAATCTGAAAATACATTTCTCTGGTCACTCTTGAATAAATCATGTTTTTCTAAGGGGGAGGGGTGGATCTTTCCACTGATTGCCTGCCCTCTTTCAGTCCTATCTTATCTCTTTGGAGTCTACTGCTAAATCATGGACTCATCATTGCTTCCACCATTCACCAGCTTCATTTGGTGAATGTGAGTTAAGAGGACAAATCTAAGTGGTGGTGACAGACAACCTCAGAGAGAGAAGATGACAAGAAGTCTGTGACTAGATGATGGGAATTTATTTATTACAGAAACACATCCAACTTGTAAGAGTAAAAAAGTCATGGATATGAAAATGGAAGGACATCTTTTTGGAATAATAATTGCAATAGTCCTGTCATGCATCTGGGGAAGAATAACCCCATGCATCAGTACAGCTTAAGGATTGACCTGCTGGAAAGCAGCTCCACAGAGAAGGACTTGGGGGTCCTGGTGGACAACAAGCTGCCCATGAGCCAGCAGCACCCTTGGGGCCAAGAAGACCAAAGGTATCCTGGGGTACATTAGGAAGAGCATTGCCAGCAGCTCAACAGAGGTGGTCCTCCCCCTCTACTCAGCCCTGGTGAGGCCACATCTGGAGTACTGTATACAGTTCTGGGCTCCTCAGGACAAGAAAGACCTGGAGTGAATCCAGTGGAGAGCTATGACAATGATTAGGGGACTGGAACATCTCTTCTATGAAGAAACACTGAGAGAGCTGGGCCCTGTTTATCTGGGAGAAGACATGACTACAAATGGAAATATGGGAAGTTTCACTTGATGTGAGGAAAAACCTCTTTTACTTTGAAGGTGACAGAGCACTGGAATAGACTGCCTAGAGAGGCTGTTGAATCTCCTTCTCTGGAGATATTCAAAACCTGCCTGGATATGAACCTGTGCAACCTGCTCTAGGCAAACCTGCTTTAGCAGTGAGTTTGGACCAGATTCTGTGACACAAATAGGCTTTTTTCTTTTTTTTCCCCTTTTTTTTTTTTTTTTTACCAATAATGACAATATCTGGCTTTGTCACAATTCTCCAAATGATTGGGAAATCCAGTGGATTATTACTTAGTGAAAAATCTTTGCAGAATGCAGACAGGGCTTGAACAGCAGAGTGCTTGAGGGGCTAGACAAATAGTTATTTTAAGCATCTCAAATGTATTTCTTCATTATGAAGAAAATGATCAGCCATGTTCTTCAAAGGTTCTCACATTTCAGAGTCTCATGGTGGCTTTCTAGTCACCTACAGAGGACTATAATTCTCCCTTCGGCAAAGTGACTGAATATGTTATTTCTAAATGACACATTCTAGTTACACCATCTTGCTCAATTATTCATGATATGCATCAGAAGAAAAAGGGGAAAAATTACAATTTGCAGCAGAACAATTGGGAGATTTTAAGAAAAGAAATTCTAATCCTAAGGGTCTTGTAACACTAGGAAGACCTACCAGGGAGGTTGTGCTGTCTTTCAAGGGAAGATTTAAACTCTAGGTTAGAGAAACACCAGTGAAGAATGAGCCTAGTACAGTTATTTTTGCTGTGGTGCACAGGGATTAGAGAATTTCTCGAGTCTCCTTCTGCCTTGAATTTCTTTGATTCTGGGCTTTTGTTGTTTGCTACCCCTTTATTGATCTACCCACTATGCTCTTTCCCATTTAAACTGCAACTCTGCATTAAGTACCACCTTCAAAGACTTTTTTCTTCTCCAGTAATCTTTTTCCCAAAGAGCACATTACAGCTCTCTTTTATTAAACACACACTATATTTGTAGGTTCCAATCCTCATTTCCTCAGGCTTTTAGAGTTGTTTCCAGCAAATTGTGTTTTCTTGTAGGGTCCAGGCATTGATAGAAAAATTACAGCCTAGAAGGGAAAGTTCACGTAACTAAAAAAATGTTAATGTCTTCCAATATGCAGTGTTCACATGTGGCTTGCGGAAGATGCAGAAGATAAAACCCAGACTGATTTCAGTAGTGCCACCATTTGGCTAGAGGAATCTGCATACACAATAGAGATGTTATATGCTACATATACTTTCCAACTAGTCCCTTTCATTAGGGATGCTCTAATTCAATTATACACCATCTCCCATTTTCATGCTAAACCATGTACAGAGCATTTTTACAAGGGCATGTAGATCCAGGACAAGGGGGAATGGCTTTAAATCGAACGAGGGTGGGTTTAGACATGATAGCAGGAAGAAATACTGTGCTTTTAGGGTGGTGAAACACTGGAACAGGTTGCCAAGAGAAGCTGTGTATGCTCCATCTCTGGAAGTGTTCAAGGACAGGTTGGATGGGGCTTTAACACCCTGGTCTATAGGAAGGTGTCCCTCCTATGGCAGGGGTGTTGGAACTAGATGATCTTTAAGGTCCCTTTCAGCCCAAATCATGCTAGGATTGATTCTCCCTTATTTCTACAGCCAAACAACTCATTCTCATTTGTTATGAGACCCACTGAAGCCTCTCTGTGAGTTGCAGATTTTGAATCACCACAAAGAAGATTCTCACTAAGACCTTATTTCTGTGGGCTCTTAATAAAAGCAGTGAGGAATGCAAGACAGGATTACTCTGAAGTAACCTCTGGAGTAATAGCTTTTTGTTGGCTGCTGACTACATACAGAGCTCAGGGAGAAGAGCTTCCCAGCTGAACTATCTCCTCAGGTGTGAGGAACTGGGGCAGGAGAAGGAATGGTAGCTCAGTACAAACTCCATTTGTCTCCCTGGGCAAGTCCTGATAAGAAATTTGTTGTTGGATGATTTTGTGGGAAGTTGTTCATAGAACTCTGTGACAAAGTGTGTTTCTTAAATGGCTTCCTGGCAGAAGTCCTTTTTATCCTAATACTAAAACATTTTGAATGCCAAGTCCTTGCCAGTCAGTGAATTTCAGTTTAGGACCTGTTTCAAAACAGAGATTGGTTTTATCTGTGCCTACTACAGAGCTTGGACTGAACTTCTTATATTCCTGTACCTACATAGGTGACAAATACAAGACAAATAAAAAATATGTGAAAAACCCCATATCACAGGGTTACAGGCAGCTGCTTTATAGCATGCTGCAATGTTCACTCCATACAGTAATTGCCTCCTCCTTTCTCTAGATTCTGTCCTATTCCTTTTTGACACATTGCTATCTCTACCTACCCACCACTTATAGTTCCAGACAGAAAACTAAAGTTAAAAGGAATTGACCATGCCTTTGCAAGATCCATCCATGAAATAGTGTCTAAGCGGCTCACTTGCTGGAAAAGTTCCTGGTTAGAGCGTTATCTCATTGAACCATGTTAGGAGGCTACAGGTATTTGTCAATGGTCTATGCTTGCTAAAGGACTAGGACAAAGAATAGGAGAGATGATTTAGAGGAAGCAGCTGGCACTGTCTGGCTTTAGTCACCATTGTAATGCTGCTGTGCCCACTTACCTCCTCTGCAGAAGTTGAGTTTCCTTTGCACATTCTTTTTGAGGGAGCTAGGGTTGTTTAGCCTGGAGAAACGGAGGCTTGAGGACACCTTATTGCTATTTACAACTGAAGGGAGGTTGTAGGAAGGTGGGTGTCAGTCTTCTAGACATATAGCAACAGGACAAGAAGAAATGCCCTTAAGCTCCACCAGGGGAGGGGTTCAGATTGGACATCAGGAAGAACTTCTTCACTAAAATGGTGGTAAAGCATTGGAACAAGTTACCCAGGGAGGTGGTGGGGTCACCATCCCTGGAGGTGTTCAAGAAATGTCTAGACGTGGCACTTAGTGCTATTGTTTAGTTGGAGTGGTGGTGTTTGGTCAGAGGTTGGACTTGATGATCTTGTAGGTCTTTTCCATCCTTAATGATTCTATAATTCCAAAAGAAATACTGTAAAAAGCATTATCCTAAGTAAATTGGTACTTCTCACTTTCTTCCTTATGCTGGGCATCTCTATGAAGCATAAAATTCTGCATAACTTTTAATGTTTCCTCTAAATCTACTACTTTTTATAAAGCTGCTGAGCCCAGTCTGTATGTGATAACTGTCCTTGCCAACTGGTGGTTGTTGCAAGACCTCTTGCTTGCAGAGCTCTATAATAAAGAATATAAGAATTCAGGCAACGGCAGGGCTACCCTGTCTCTTGAGTTTAATCAAGTGGATCTTTTCCACACTTGAAATCACCTCTTGAGATACCTGGGAGACATTCTGATAACCTGGGAGTTTCTGTTATTGTTGTAACAATGACAGAGATGGTGTATTGGCACACAATAGCTCTCTTCTTGCCTATCGCATTTATCTATGTATTTATAAACTTATATGTGGGATCTAAATGTTTACATATTATAAAAATAGCTCTATGTATTTCTTTAAAGCTGGCCTACCTGAAACTGAGATGCTTTTTGTGCATGTCTGACCATTTCAAAGGAGGTAACAGAATGAAGTTACTACCTAGTATGCTTGTACTTAAAAATCATTTTACTGCATGGTGCTCAACTCTGAAACAGGTATAGATAAAAGCTATAAGGAATAGAGAACAAGTCAGATGATCTGGAAAACTAAATAACTGCAAGTGTGTTCTCTGTTACAGAAGGTTCATAACACAGAGCTGTAAGCAATAGATACATCCCTCCCTTCTGAAAAGGAGATTAAAGAAATCCATATTACTTTTATCTTTTCATTATTTTTATTTTAATATTTTAAGCCCCGAGTTCAAGCTGACTTTAAGTAACTTCTAAAGCTATAAGGGGCTAGGCAGAGGAAGGATTTCCAGAGACTGCTTCATAACTTTAAAAGCTATTTCTATGCCGGGGATTGCAGCCTGTAAAAGTATTAAATAATGTCACTTTTTCTAGTTTGATAATCAGTGCTTGATTTCTCCTCTCCCTCCTTCTTTTCCAAAGACATTATAAGTTTTAATATTGGGCACTCCAAGACTACAAATATGACTGTTCAGACAAGATATTTTTGGCCTTTGCTAATTTTCACAATTGCTTTTTCAAAATCAATATTTTTTTAATTGGTCACTTGAGCTTTTTTCAGTGACGTTGAACCTCTGATGTATGTCACTTCAGAAGCATTTTCCAAACATTGTAGGCGTCATGGAGCAATTTTAGCATAAAAAGAAGAGTATAACTAGAGATGGCGGGGGAGCAAATTACATTTTGTATATATAGTATTAAATGCTTCCATTAGTTGCCATAGGGATGGGCAGAAGTTGGTCTGAAATGACAGCTTTTCTGATGCTTGATGTGTTTAAAAGGAAAACACTGAGGGGAGGGGGCTTTATTGTTATTATTACCCTGGGATACTTTTATAGGGGAGGGGGAAATATTAAAGTTGTATTTCTCTGAAAAGAATCTTGGTGTCTACATTAACAGACCGAGCAACACCTTCGCCTCTCTGCAGACACTGACCTCTACAAAACATGCATCTTTGTAGCTTCAGGGCTGTAATTCCATAGCTGCTCAGAGCTTCTCGTTTCCTTTTGTTGAGGAACACAGCAGCTAAGACCACAACCCCTCCTCCTGAGCAGTGTCTGTAAATCTGCTGCAATAGGAACCCACAGAAAACCATGTCCTGCAATTACTGCTGCACACACTCCAATTACAATAGAACTGGTGAGACCTGCTTGTCAGCCCAGGTTTTCAATTTGCTCGCTCTAACATCCACTTGGCTCGGATACTGGAAATCAACTGAAAGCAAGCCCTGGATTTATAGTTATGATTTGAGCTTCCACATGATCATGTCAAAAAGCTCCGAGGTGCATCTCAGCATGTGTTTTAAGCCTACAGCCATCTGATGTTAAAGCTGTCATTCATGCCAAGCATGACCCGAAGCAGGATGCCAGCTGTGCAGTTAGCTGGCATTCAAGTCCCTGGAAATTTTGTGTGGATGGTATGTGTGCCAATAAAGGGACACTTGCTGGCTTTGTTAACTGAAAAATGGAAATGCTTTAGAAATTACTACTACACAATATGCAGATGAGAGGCAATGAGGAAGCTGAATGATACAACTTTGTGTTTCAGAAGGTAGTCCATCAGAGAAGGATCTGCCTCATAAGGATTGAAACTGAGACAGTGTACTTATCGAGTATAATCTAAATTCATTTTCCATTGGTTTTTAGTAAGTTTTTAAAGAAGCACCTGTGATTTTTTTTTTTTAATCTGACTTCTACCCTGTGCCACAAGTACCTTTTTTCTTCATTCTCCCAAGGGCAATGTTTTATTAAAATTACATATCACCCTGGAGCACTGAGCAAATATTGAATGTTATTTTGAGAAGACCACTCATAGATGGTGAAATGTCATTTGTCAGGGCAGTTATTTGTAGTCTGCTGACACACTGTTGTGTCAGTTCGTGGTGATACACCTCACTGATGCAGCTCTAGTGTCTCTAATAATTAGTGAAATTTGGGTAATAGAAAGAGTGCTTAATTTTTCTTTGCAACATGGTTGAATTTTGACAAGTGCAACCCATATAAAACACTGGACTGTCCTTGCCTGTAGAGTTTTAGTCTGGTGTTCTGTTAAAACATCTTCAGTCTGGTGTTCTGTTAAAAGACCTGTTCTTTAGTCAAGCTGAAGAAGCTGAAGAATGATCTTCATTAGCTGTTCCACAGTGCAATGCAAATTTGGTATTAGTCCTACAAATTTCTGCACAAGGTGCAAAGAAGGATTGCTCAAAGGCAGTAAGCAATTCTTTGAAATCACGAACAACACGAAGTTTTAAGTACTTTCCTGAGCCTGCAGTGCATGGCAAAGGAGGAGGAGGATGTGGGCAGAAAGGCATGTCTGAGGAGACAGGAGAGCTCATGGAGCCCCCATCATGCTAATGGGACACGTAGCTGCAATACATATTCCTCTTTTGTACCATACTTTTGATATCAGACATAAGTAACTTGCCAGCACTACAGTTTCACTATCATTAAGTTTCACTATCATTAAGAAAGAAAGAATTAGGTTCTTCTGGCCTTTTATTGTTCTTGTCACTTCTGACCTTGCATAGACCTGCATTATGCAGGATTAAGTTCTTCAAAAAAGCATGGAGAACACAGCAATATGTAGTTGCATATACTTACATATATGAAATGCAGTAAACAACCCAACTTGTGCATATTAAAAAATTGCATTCAAACTAAGTTCAAGTACAGGTAAGCTTTGGAAAAACTCCAGTAGTGAAGTTCATTAATATTTGTCCAGGAGTTCTCAAGATATCTGGACAATATTGTCAGTTATATTTACCTGCTTCATTACAAATCCTATAAATATTCCCATTGTGAAAGATACAGCTCCTCAGCAGTTCTAGAGCAACATAGGGTAGGAAACATAAGACCAGTGGCTGTTTTTTCTGAAGCTCTCATTGTTGATTTGTCTTACCAGGGAAGTTAATCTTAAAAACCATAGACCAAACCATAACAGAAATGGATGCAATTTTTGGAGGATAAGACAGTAAAAAAACATGAAAGGAGATTGGGAGCCCCCAGCATAAGAAGGACACAGACCTGTTGGAGCAAGTCCCCAGGACAGCCACAAAGATGCTGAAAGGGCTGGAACATCTCTCCTATGAAGACAGGCTGAGAAAGTTGGGGTTGTTCAGCCTGGAGAAGAGAAGGCTCCATGGAGACCTGTGAACATTCAAGTACCTAAAGAGCGACTGCAGGAGAGATGGAGAGGGACTTTTTCAAGGGCGTGTAGTGATAGGACAAAGGGAATTGGCTTTTAACTTCAAGAGGGGAGGTTTAGATTAGATACTAGAAAAAAAACTTTACTGTGAGGGTGGTGGGGCACTGGACCAGGATGCCCTGTCTCTGGAAATGTTCAAAGCCAGGCTGGATGCAGCTCTGAGCAACCTGATCCAGTGGAAGGTGCCCCTGCCCATGGCAGGGGTGTTGGAACTAAATGATCTTTAAGGTCCCTTCCAACCCAAACCATTCTATGCTTCTATGATTTTAAGGTAAATTATTCAGAGACTGGCACTGATATCTATGCATGCACAGTGCCCTATGAATATTAAATCAAATCGTGTTATTTGAGAACTACACCTTGTAGATTCATTAATACTTCATAGTTATGTCCTTGCCTTACGTGAAGTCAGTTGGCAAAAAAGTTATTTGATTTTGTTCTAGCCAGATTGTAAGTCTTAAATTTTTATTGAATGTAATCATGTTACTGTATTTATGTCCAGCTGCTCAATTACTTTGGTATTGTTTATCCCATTTAAACCACTAACCAACTAAAACCAGGTTTATGAATGATCCCCTTTTGGTGCAACTTCTCAAACGCCATCAGAAGACTGTAAGCATACAGCAGTTTCTAGTTTCCCAGTGCTAATTTTCCCTTTCTTTCAAGGAAGGTGAAGACAGGGATAGTACCTGTATTAGTGCAAAATAAAGGCATTCCCTCTTACATATTTGCCCAGACACACTATCCTGTGCAGAGGAGTAGGTCAAACTTTGGTGACTGCTCAGTCCCAGGAGGGCACAGAGGATGGATGATTTTGTTGTCTTCGTTTCCAGCTGCCCATTTACATCCTTTCAAAGTTCCTTTGCCAGAACTCCTTGAAAAGCGAGCCAGAAGTCAGAAGCAATGCCTCCATCTCCTCAACTGCTGAATGCTGGTGGGGCATTGAAGGGAGACTTACCCAAATTATCTATTTTACTGGTTTCCTCCACTTTCCCTGCCACAGATAGCTCTGTGTGTCACTACTTCCACCAAGTCACCCGTGGGAGTGAACTACAGAAAGCTCCTTTTCTTCCATTCCTGTGCAGTTTGTTATAGGAAAAAAATAATCTGGTCATGTAATTGAGGAAAGGATGAAGGTCTATTAAAGTAGAAGAATTTCTGCCTCTATAAGGACTAGAGGATTAGGCTTTAACATACATGCTCTCCCAAATTCTCTCTTCTCTGTTTATCATATAATTATGACTTCAACTTCTCCTCCCTCAAATGAAGGCGTATCAAATTGCGATACATCACCTTAGAATAGACTTTTACTATGCAGGATATCTAACCTTTGTTCTCAATGACAGTACGCTAAAGATTTTCTCAAGTAGCAACTTCTTGAACTTCTTGTTCGTGACGCACAATGCTGGAGCTACCTCCTTTCAAGCTCCTCACTTCTGCATTGGAATCCATGCAGTTCTTGCTTTGGACCTGAATAACAAGAAAGTGACCCTGATGCCATGAAAGTACAAACCAAACTTTCCACTGATTTTTACTACTACTTTTATGTTCTCTTTAATGTTTCTGGATATTGATAACTTTTATGGCAACAGCATTAAAAGTAAATACTGGGGCACTACCTTCTTCTAGACATCTCTCTTAAAATTCCTATGTGGTTTCAGCCTAAGGATCCCAAGATGGAATTGTACAAAATTTGTAGAAACTTCTGAAAGCATCAGTGATAGTGTCTATCCTTGTGAAGCTCATTTGAATATTTTTGACTTTTACTGTTTGTTGTGTGCATCATAATATCTGTCTTGCATTACAAATAAGAAATAGAGAACACATTTGTGTGCTAGCAATCCTCTCTTTTTAACATATCTAAGTATAAGACTAATAATTATAATTAAAAAAAAAAAAAACCATTCTTCAGAGCTTAGGGGCTTAAACTTTTATATTCTTCATTTATTCTGAACGTATCCCTCAGGAAACAACTCTCTGTAATAATCACCTTGCCTACACTTCTTCAGTCACACATTACATTCTCTCTCCCACTTTCTTTCAGGTTAATATTAGTGTTTGTCAGCAGCAGACTCTTTTTTCAAGGCTCTGAGTCATTACAGTAACAGTTATGTTCTCAATAGAGAGTTCAGGGTAGGAAAAAACCTCAGCCCAATGCCTACATATATCTGTTAGAGAACCAGAAGGCTACTCACTCCTTTCTCACTCCTTTTAAATGCCAAGTGTTCAATTACGTTCCTCTTGAGATTTGGGGGTTTTTTTTGTTTGTGGGNTTTTTTTTGGTTGGTTTTCTTTTTTTAATTTTGGAAAAAGTCAAATATGATGTGGTAGGTTACTAAAGCTCATGATGAGGAATTTTGGCTTCAGATTTTTCCTAAGTGCGATAGGTTTTTTCCAAGCATTTCTTTAGCAGAGTTCGTTTGGTTGGTATTACGGTCTAGCTCACAAAGCATTCAGTCCCTGTCTAGTCCTATATAGATATCTGTGTATGTTACGAAATCACTGCAACCATTATCCTAAACAGGGATCTATGCTGATAAGAGGTCCAGTCAATAGCAGAGATTTCGCAAGTTTGGCTTCAGACCTTGACAGAGCACAGGAAAAACATTCAGAGAGCTACAGAATACAGTTTCCGGTTCTGGTTACTGCTGCCCTTCCCTTTCTTGTCCCCTGAGATGCTCTGCTGTTCTTTGGAAACCAAGTCTGAGTATACATCTCAATGGACTGTGCATTAGCACAAGAGCTGTGCAGAACTTTCCCACTGAGCCTCGGGGATATGTGAAGCCTGACCTGGGGATCATACTTAAAACAGATCTGTTTCACCTGCACATTTTCCTAGACATGTAGACTTCAGCTGAACTGGATGTACTGGATTTCTCTTTCTGAGGGTTGAGCTCTTCCTGGACTGTGGGTCAAATCTGAGGCCACACTAAGATCCTAGAGATTTTCTAATCAGGCAGGCAAGGATCTCCCTCATGCTGATGAATGCTACAGAAGCATATAAATATATAGGCGTGCTGTTACCTTTCTTGTTGCTAAGTGCTCCCAAGTCAGAGAGAGCTCTTAGCAGTTGACAGAAATGCTGCACTATAATTTAAAATAAACTGCAAATCCCTGAGAAGGATGAAAGTATCAAGATGGATGATCTTGCAATGGCCAGTAGAGACGCTGCTGGTGATTTCAATGACTTCACTTGCCAGTCATGGTGGAAGATGACAATGCATATTGAAAGGGACATAGCAAAGGGGATCAGCAGGATACATCAAAGGCTAAAGGCTAGGTGTTACAAAACATTCTCCAGCATGCAAGCTTGTAGTTGTTTCAGTCTCCTTCTGACTGGGAGATTATGTCCCTAGGAAAAACCGAAAGTATTCCATATTGCTTGCAAACAGGCAGATATAACCCTTGGAGTGAGTGATGTTCCTGTCTTCCATTTCCCTTCTGAATCTCTGTGCTGCCAGCCTTTCTTCTTTTTCCGGGTTTTCTGTTGAAAAAAGCCAGCTAGGCTAAACAGACAACTGGCCCTTGTTCCATAAGATAATGGATCCAATTATTATCAGAGGCCAGCTTGGACGGACCTATTGTTCAGTAGTCACCATGGCAAACACACACCTTCCACAATGCAAAGAGGGAGGTGCTAGCAACTCTCCAAAATGCAAAGAAAGCAGCTTGCAGTGTTCCTGCTGATTGTTTGTGCTTTAATTTGTGTTTAGGAATAAAAATGTTTGTCAGGTCGCTGAAAACAGGAACACAGTTTGGTAAATCTCATCCACCACTAAGATGGCACAGTGAGACACCTACTCAGTCAAACTATATTTAGTGGAGTGCCAGTGAAGGAACAGACTCTACTTGGAGTTCATATGGTTTCTCATTGTCTTCGATGCTGTCTGGGTGCTCAGGAAAAGAATATAAGAAGTCTTAAGAACGGGAAGCCATATAGTAATCTACTCATGGGGATTCTTACTTTCTAACCTGCTCCAAAAAAGATCCCTGTATTCTGAGGGTTTATTCATCTTCTTGGGTTTCTTCTTACAAACAAACAAAAAAATCCTATGCGACTTGATACAGAGTTTTCTGATACTGAAAAGACAATCTAATCTTCGAGAACCCACAGTTTTGAGCCGCAGTAACTTTTGGTGGCAATGAATTTCAGAAGGCATTTATATCTGACCTTTTGAGTAAAATACCTGCAAAAATGGGAAGACCAAGTCTGGCTTCTTATTGACACTTCTCTTGACCAGCACACCTGAGTTTAAATTTATCAAAGGATCACTTTATCACTGCCTTCTTCAATTTCTTACTTACTTCCAAAAAGGCTTTGGGAAATTTCTCAAAGACCTGCTTGAAAAAGCAGGGACCTGATCCTCTTGTGAGGGATGCCCATGCAATTTAATAGCATGGCCCTTGTTAGTCCCTAGTGCCTGGCTTGATCAGGATCCCAAACTATGTGCAGCTTCAATAATGCTAAACTAGATCAGCTGGAAGCCACCAAGAGATAACTGCTGTATTTCAGTTTATTAGCCATTCAAGCTCACTTTTAAACTTTTAAAAGGCAAATTATAATTGAAAAGATCTTGGGAGAAACATATTCTGCTTTCAGAGTCTATGGATATGCATGTTTAAGCTATCATGCCATGACACTGTGCTATTTGACTTACATTTTTACTGATGCTTTGACTGAGTAGTTTCTTGCAATGTATTGCTAAATGAAGGAAAAATCAAAAACTGCATCAGACAACCACTCTGTATTTCATTCTAGAAAATAGCTGGCAATTATAATTACTCACCATGTTTCTGGCTCAGAATAAAAGTGGCATTGCACAAAAAACCACACTGAACATTCATCGTGATTAGAAAATGCTCCATACCTTGGAGTGCAGTGGAGACATAAGAATAATTTTAAATGCAAATTAAATTGTGGGGGTAGCAAAGAGAACAGATAAAAGACAGTAAAACAAAGCCTTTCACTTTCCTTAAATTAGCAGGCTAATGTAGTATAAGAAAAAAGCAGTTCTACTCAGATCTGTGCTAAGAGCTTTCATTTCATCATAATATAAAACAGCAGATCCGTCACCTTTCTCTATTCAGTACTCTTGATTTTGAGGTTGAAGTGAAAATTAGAAGCTGTTCATTCTGGCTCAGAGACTGGGTTGCATTTGCTTAGTCTTATTCCACGACAGTAGGATGGAAAGAGGTCAGTAACACTGGTAAGTACTTCTGCATCTGATTTTATTTATTTATTTTTAAAATCCTTCAGTGCTTTGGCTTTTTGTCAATGTGCATTTCCTAAAAAAAGCTACATTGTGTATTTTGTCAAAGGCTGTATCTTAAGCAGAAATGCAATGATTCCTTGAGAATGCTTATATGCGATGTTAGAGCTCCTTCAAGAATGAATGAATTACTTAAAGTAGGAATTCTCTAATAGGAAAGGTTTCTCGATATTCTATATATTTCATAGCATCACTGGAACATTTTGTGTGTTGCTTTTTCTGTCTGCCTTGTCCAACAAGCAGTACCAGATAAGAAATGAATCTCTTCTCAAGATGTTATTTGAATTATATTCATAGCAAAACAATATCATTGCCCTTATGGTAAATGATGGAGAAAGCAGGCATTTTATTTACTTAAAGCAAATCATTAGATAAAACACAATGTTATATTTAAATTTAACCATTATGAAACATTAAAAATATCTCAGAATATAAGGTGCAATAAGGAAGATTGAAGTGTAAAACAAATTCTTAAGGAAACTTGATATAGATTTTTTTTTTCCTTGGGAAAGTTTTTATCAAATCAAAACCAGGGGCTTAATTTTTAAGTACAGAGGGCGAGGGGGAGTGGGGGAGATGAACGTAGTGTCACCTCCTGTTGCTAAGTAACAACATCTCCTGGCCATTTTTATCTGATAAAGGAAGTCCAGTTGACGTTATGCATTATTCATCAGAGTTCCAATCAAACAATCAAAATTGTTTGCTTACACTGGGGACATTTAGTAAGATCAAAGAAATTCTCTTTGAAACTACTGGAGCTTACACCACTGCCAGACAGCCCTTGATACCCTGCAGTAAGTATCATTTCTGTTTTGGGAGTGCTACAGTAAAGTGAATTGCTGAGGAACGTAAAAGTTTTCTCATCAGGACAGACTTCTGAATTTTAGAAAGGACTGCATGTCGATCGATGAAAACTGAATCAAAGGAAAAAGGGAAAGCTTTGGAAACCTGGTTTCCTGATTTTTGACAGCATAATTAAAGGAATTACTTGAAGCAGACTCCCTGCTCCAAACCTGCCTGTTAGGTTTGCACAGAAAAGGACTAGAGGTATTTTTGTCTGTCTGTCTTAACATACATGTTGTTCAGAGTTGTTCGTATGCTTCTGATTATACGCTGTGGTGAACTAAGGTGTGGGTGAGAGAACTGGGTTATATGTTTTCTGCAAATCTTGTTTTTTCTATGTGGGTTTTTAAGAATATAATAAAATGCAGAAGATAGTAATGAAGCTGGAGAAGGGTCACAATATCATTCCAGGAACTCTGCCGGACAGAGGCAAACATAATTCAGTGTACATCTTAGAGAGTTGTAATCTAGGATCTTGAAAGATCTGAGATTCAAAAGGATGCCAAAAATATGAACCTTAGCTACGAAACAGTGCAAGGAGTAGCCTACCATTGCTTAATGATTGCTCTTACCACGTATTTTAAAATTGATGGTGGAATGTTCTGTTGCTACTTCTGGCCAGCAAGAGGAGAGAAGGAAGGCAAGGTTGTCTTCTGGTCCATTTAAGTGGAGTAAAATATCCAGAATATTGTGCCTTCCTTTCTAGTGCAGTGTTTTGGCATAAGTGGCAAGAATGCAATCTTTAATGTAGTCTGTTATAGTAGTGCCTACTCGGAGGTGCTGGCTGTGAATCTGGCTAAAGGAGGTCCCTGTCCTGAGCTTTTCTGATTTTCTTTTTAAGAGCAAATGTAACAGGCAGATGAATCCAAGTATGTATCTTAAGAAATGGAGACTGTGACTAGAATACAGGTGATTGTACTAGGAAGATACTCGGAATCTTGCTAATACTGCAGTAGCACTTCTTGTTTTCGTCTTTAGACAAGGATTTGAATCAAACATTCTAAAATAGAAAAGGATGCTTATGAAGTTCTATGAATAGTGACTTGAAAATTCTTTGACCCTAATATGCCAAATGAGGTACTTTGGTGACTGACTACACAGTTCTTTCCACAAAGAAACCCACCAGCTTTTTTCTCTGACATCTCTGTAATCTTTCCTAGGAATCTGACTGATCGTTCATACCGGAGTACTGTACACAAACATAAAACACCTTCAAAATGGACTACTTTTTGGATGTCGAGTCTGCTCACAGACTGTTTTACAGTCAAGGAGCCCAAGGTAAGAAACTCTGGCACTGACTCAGAAAATGACTAGTTTAACTGTACAGCTAAAATGTATAGGACCGGATAGGGGCCAGTGACGGACATACTTAAGTGTTGAGAGGGCACAGGGTAAGGTGTTTAAAATGCAGTAAGGGTAAGGCTTTAAAAGGGACTACAAGAAGAGTAATGGTAGGGTTGATCTGCCCTTTCAGAGGAGAAGGAAGAGCTATGAGAGCTGTTGGGTGTGCTGCAGGTGCAAAAAGAGCTGCCAGGATCCAGGCCCTGGTGTTGAGGAACCCGAATGGACACGACAGAGGAGACAGCAATGGCCTGCAGCTTGCCGTGTAAATCTGTGGTGTCCTTTCCCTTCCTCTTTTTGCTTCTCAGTGCTATCAGGATCGTAGGGTTCTGTTATTCAGGAAAAACTGGTTTGGGAAAGCCCTGAGGCAGTCCCCCACACAGTTTGCAAACAGCAGCTCTCACTGGTCTGCATCTTCCCCTGTGAAATGCTGGCCCCCACAGAGCAGCAGCAGGGTGAGAGGGGAAGAGTAACCAAGCTCCATTGCTTTAATGTAGTTAAGACTTGCTCACGACATAGATGATATTTTTGGTCAAGTCACTTCACATTTTTTCTCACCAGCTCTATTTTTGGAGAAAACTTGCAATTTCAGAGAGAAGGGTTTTTTTTCCCTTAAACTTTAAACACCATATTAAATTCAAGAAAATTGTAAGAGCCAAGTAGCTCTATCAGCCATTTTTGCTTCTACATACTGCCTGTTTTTTGAAAATGGGATCATCCATCTTTCTTCCACTATTAATTTCATCAGTTGCTAATCGAATTCAAAGTCTGGGCAACAGAGTTTGGCCTTCCCTTTGGAAGTCATTCTCTCAGAGCAAGGCATAATCCACCCAGGGGATGCCATCCCAGGATACATGGGGTCAGAAACATCTCCGACCTTTGGCTCAGCTGAGGTGCTGCTGCCTAACACATGCTGTGTTGCCAATTGCAGAAAGCCTTTCTTTTCATAACACAGCCTCCTGCATTGAACAACAGAAGCAAATACTAAGCACTACAAAACCAGGGAAAAAACAGCCAAGGGCAATAACTGATGGTCTTTTCTCCATCTCTAAAATGCAGCGAACACCTGGGCATTTCTACAGAAATACGTACTTCAACCCTGTTTGAGCAGAGAGGTTGGACTAGATGACCTCCTGTGATCCCTTCCAACCATAACCATTCTGTGATATCTCTATGGGAACAAACCGTTTCTATTCCATAGAATCTAAAATTCAGGAATCTAAATCTTACTGCATTACAAACTATAGCAAATTATCAACAACATCTCTGTGCATTGTAACATACAGAGGCAACTGTGGAAGAAAGAATATGTGTTCATGCAATGAAAGTCTATTACAGTTATGTGCACAAGGTGACTAGTAAGGGTTGTGAAGGTGATCTTCACTGTAACTATTTCCAAGCAGGCAAGAGAAAAAAACATTATCTTACCCATACTTGCAGAAATTACATTGTTAGCATGTATAGAAATGCTTGTACTGATCAGTTATTAAATTCAAAACAAGGGAAAAAAATCCATAATGCAGAACTGTATTCCTTGATACAACTGTCATCAGCAGGGGGCTGACCTCTAGATCTCTCATGCAGACTTCTATCCCTTGGCCAAAACATACAGGAACCAGCACTAAGACTTGCAGATTCTTTGTTCCCCTTTTTGTGAATGTTTTATGAAAGTCATCAATTACACGCTTCCCCTGTGCAGCACAATGTTCCAGACTCTAATTACCTCCACAACTAGATGTTTCTAGTTGTACATTGATAGAAAAGCCATGCTGCAATTATGGCCTGTCCCCTTCCACTTTACACCTCTCTTTGCTCTTTTTACTGCATTTTCCGCAGCTCCTGTCCTTCACATCTCTTACCTGACAGGCTTGTGAGGCCTCTTCCCCAAACTCCTGTAACCTTACCTCTCTTCATATTTCTGTGCTTGAGGTCAGCTGCTTCTCAATAAGCTGAGTGCCAGCAGGGAAATTACTCTGAGCACAGATGAGATAGTGCTTCTGCTTTACATTCTCAAATGCTGCAACACAGCAGCCCTCTGGCAACAGGAGAGGTACTTGAGGGGAAGAACGTATGAACAACTGCACTGGCAATAGGATGTAAGAAATGAAATGCGGCCTTGCAGAGAGAAGTTTCAGGACACTTTCACTGAACCTCTCTGAGGTGCCACTTTCGGCTTCAGCAGGCCAAACAATAAACCTCCAGAAGAATTTCATCATCAAGCTTTTTTTCTGTACTAAATGCCTTTATCACCAGCCTTAGCTCCAAACATCTAAATAGCTCCTTCCTCTCAGCTACTTCATCCCCTGTACAGAGCAAGGAACTCAAACCTATCAAGTGTGTATTGATGCTCCCTATACAGCTCTGCTAAGTCCTGTCGTCATTGTACCTTATGCCAAATTTTAGGCTGGCTTCCAAAAACAGGCATTTCTGTATGAGATAATAGCATGATTTCTCCAAACATGGGCAAAAACGACATATTTCTTTCCTTCTCCACCTTCTGAGAAACAGGCTAACTGCAATAGCTTTAACTTTCTGAAACCGCCCCCAAAACACACTGAATGTGAGGCACTCATCCGCAATAAATAGTATAGCTCAAGTAGCTTGTATGGAACTGATTAAAGGGTCTGCAAGAATACATTGTCAACAGATCTACCTAATGGGATTGTAAGTAACTATTTGATGTTGATATAATAACATGACCCTACTAGCAAATCATACTATCAAACAGCATGTGTATATGCATTAAAACTGTTCTAAGACAGAACTGAGTGAAAGAAGACTACAGTATTCTGCCATTTAATTAGAAACAACATCAGAAAACATGATATGCATTATTATTACTGTAGTTGTATTATTACTTAGTGCATTACAAAGTGCTCTGTTTACAAACTGTAGATGGGGGTTTATGACTCTCTTAACTCTTTTTTGAGATTTGAAGACTTCTGTCATTTAGTTCTCCAGATCAAGAAAAAAAAATCTCCTTTCCAGTGTTCTCACATTAACGACATGACAATGCTACAAATGGCAGCTGAAAAGCACTCATTCTCATCTGTACCCACTCCTTGTGGGTGGAAGAGAAGGAATAGGATGGCAAAATGTTGAGAAGGAACTCAAAGACTTACGATGGCATTGACAACCAATGATATCAAATTCCAGCTGGCCTCAGCTCTCGTGTAGTTGAATGCAGGACACTCTGACCTCAACAAATAGACTGAAACAGGGCTTTGTCCTCCAGCAACTAACGCACTGGTTCTCTATGCCTTGCTGCCTGCACTGACGCCCACACCTTGTCCTTACTCCCGCAGGAAGATGCAGAACTGTCTTTGCTGTTGCAGGGTAGGAGAAGAGAGGTGTTACCTTATAAGCTGCCACCTCTCCCATTCTCTCCCCTGCAGGAGCAGCCATCCCCTCACTTTCATGAGCTGAGCACAGAACAGAGAGATGCTTGCCCATTCAGACTGTATCTGCTGTTCAAACAGCTGTTCCCTGTTTCCTTCAAGGAAAGTGAAGCAGGAGGGATGGAAAAGTCACAAAAGCTGGATCTGGCAGTAGGATTAGCTAGATTTAGAAAACTTGGTAAATGAAGCCAGCTGGCTGTAGTCTTCAAACACAAGCCAGAAATATCCTAAGCTCTGCAGCCCTCCTGACTGTCTCTTCTGTACTGTATGTTGGAATCTAGGAGCTGGTGGGATGTCCTTGCCAAGTGCGTAATGCCTGGTGATGCATCTGCAAATCAGAAACAGGAAAGAAAGGACTGTGATCCCTTGGATCCAGCCCCTTGACCTTGGAAAGCCTGAATCTGAAATCCAAGCATGAAGCTGGACTTTCATTTTCAAAAAACCCTTCTCTCTCTGAAGTGTGTGGAAGATACTGGTTATTCTTGGCTGCAAATGTATTCTAAATACAAATCTATCATGGCTTTCAGCTGCAAGGGCTGAAAGTATATAATGGGGCCTGGAACAGGATTTAGCTCATTTATCCCTTAGGTGACCACAGTGAAGATATCTCCATCTAAACGTTCTGACTAGCTTGGCATGTATCAGAAAAAGTAATTTTAAGAGCAGGGTTCACCTATTCTTAGACATCTTCCTTGGGTTAATATAGGTATTGCTTCTATAGTGATTACGAAATCCTAGATGTGAACTTGAGTGAAAGATGCCTGTGCTGATGGAATTTGTTTGCATAGAGTAATGATGTGTTGACAGGCAAGATAGGACCTAATTCAGAAAAGGGAGTAACTTCCCCAAAAATGGGTAAAGCTGTAAAAATGCAGATCCTGTCTTGGCTGTAGTCTACTTTGGCGAGATACAATTGATCTTGAAGTTCTATTTGAAAGTTATGCTTTCGGGAATGCAAAGAAAGACCTCACATTTGACAGAGCTGAGCAGGCAGGCACTGAGGAACAGCAGAAGTGAGCAGCTCCGTAAGAGAAAGTAAGTCCAGAGCCACCAAAACAGGCACAGGCAGCAGCCTCACCTATGAGAGGTACAGCACATCAGCACATGAGCAGAACAAGTCTGGTGACAGTCACCAGGTTCAGCCAGGAGTCCAGACCATCAGACAAGTCCATCCTGATGACACTGGTATGAGACTAAGCAGGACATGGACTCAGCAGTCTGGATATGGATCAGTGGGGAATGCAGCCAGACACAGGCACAGCTGCAGCCTTGCTCAGCAAACGAGCAAGTGGCCTCTGTGTAAGTCTAACTCCATAAGCACGGAGAAAGCAGCTGTTGAGGCATTGTGCTGCTTTCTCAAGAAGCTCCAAAGCTGGTCAGGGCCTCTCAAGCCACTCCAAAAGCTGTACCATGCCAGAGAGCCTGCCTTGAGCATGGCCAACTAAACTGTGTGCAGGGAGTGCACAGAAGGCCCTAGCTGTTGGTGCCTGGCTCTCATTTAGGCTCGTTCAGGGTTAAGAAATGAGGAACCCCTCCCTCCCTCCCTCCCATTGTATACGAGGCGGTTGAGCCTCTGGATGAACTCTAAGGGAGAAAAGTGATTCCTGCCCAGTACATTATGAGTGAAGGCTTTAGGTACCACGATAAAAGGAGATTGGCCCATCACAGATACCACATAGTTTTCTGCAGCCATGAATCTGATGGAATGGGACCTAAGACTCACCCCCTCTCTTGGTGCCTCTAGCAACACCACGCCACAACCTGATGGGATGGGCTGTACATTGTGTTGTCAGGATGCCACTCTGGACTGCAGGCGTTCACCTTTGCAGCACAGTGGGACTCTCAAGTCCCTGCTGGGAGTCTGGGATCAGCTCTCAAGCAACTTCTGACTCAAGAATAGAACGGTTTCTAAATTCCTGGAGAGCTGTGCAGCCACTTGTCCAGTCTTACATCCTTTCACACCAGCAGGGCACACCAACTTAAAATTAACTCTGTTAATTATTTTGAAGATTCTCCTACATTCCTTGAAGTTGCTTGCTAGGCCATTTGGTAGGATACACTGTGCATATTTAAATAACTGAACAAAACCCTCTTGAAAGTTTATCTTAAGCTATCTATTGTACTTATAAATAATTTACAGATACACTTGCATTAGGTATGCTTTTATTGGTTGCAATATTCCTGCAATTTACTTGATGAATTTATATTCATCAGGGTATGAGTGAATAAAAAATGTAAAGTAAAAAAAAATGGAAATAAAATATAATACATATGGCCAAGGGTAGCAGATGCACAGATTTGTATAGACACATAGGGCATGACTGCTCAAAAGATTTCAGGAAATCATTCTTCTAAGGTTTATATCATAAGGTTTATAAACTTATCATAACATTTAATAAAGTACTCTCAGGTGTAGTTTTAATTCCACATTTTTCTGTCATTCTATGTCTCCACATTATTTAACTGTGCTTCACTTTTGCTCATTTATTTTAATTCAATCAATGCTGATTAATTCTAGATGTTTGATTTAATCACTGCTGACTCTCCATTGCTACTTTTCTTCTGCTTTTGCATATTAAATTGGGTCCAGTATTTTATAAAACCATATTGCTGCAGAATCCCCAGATCCTAATCTAGAATTATTCCATTGCAGATGTTCCTTCATCCACCAAAATTTTATGATTAATCCACCCTATATGTTAACGTATTTTGAAAGTTATGAAAGCTTCCAGATCCTTTTTATTCATGTGATGTCACAAGTTTTTAGACTGACATCAATATCAGAAGAATTAGTAACAGCAAATGTGCATTCCTAATAAAACTTCCCTACCTTTAAATATCATTAAGTAACTGATCAACATCAACCTTTTCTTCATCCTTTTTAAACTTTTTAGAATCCCCTTCCCATCTATTCTGGCATATCCCCATTATTGAGAATTTCAAAATAGTCTATGCCTTTGGACACAGAGAAATAAGCAAGTTTCATCTAAAATGTACAAAAAATGCTAGTTAGGCGTATTGTGCATGCTCTTATCCAAATACCCCAGACCAGCAGAACGACTGTGTGCATAAATGTGGATGTCCTCTTGCGTGGGTACTGTTGTTTGCAATCCTCAGGCCTGTGCTTGAATACGATGTATCTAAGTACTTTGTTTCAGATTACTGATGTCCATCAAGACAGATTTCAACAGCTTTGCTTTAGACACATGGAGCAATCCATATGCGTGTGCTTCTGTGTTTATGTGGGAGACACAAACCTCTAAATCATTCTTCATAAATGACAAATTACGTCCTCTCCACATGTTCCACTCTCTGCCTCTCCTGCCACTCATATTCCATTTCCCAAAACTAATCCTTCAAATGTTGTCCTTTCATCTTGTTTTAAATGCAGATGATAAAGTGCAGTGGCATTAAACTAGACCAAAAGACTTTTTTCCTGGTAAACATCCAGTTGGACCCACTGCCTGATCTGTCTTTAAGGAAGAATATTCACAACCTAGTAATTTTTTTAGCACAAAAGAAATATCATGTGCTAGATGAAACAAAATGTACCTGAACTCATGTTTTTAAAGTTTCCATTTAGCCAAAAATACATTTCTGCATGCATTATCTACATTATGCCATGGCAAGCCCTCTCCACAGAAGCATGAAGGAGAACGGAGTAAGAGCTAATATCTTTCTGTAGCGAAAAAATGTAGTGAGAAAAAGAATCCTATTCAATCAGCAAGTGTAGCACTGCAATTAAAGTATTTTCATAGGTATTCTACAATGTTGTTCAAAATTTGCCCTGAAAAACAAGGCTTTCCTCAAAAAAGCCTTAAGGATTTCTGATGTAAACTAGCATCCCCTTATGGCTATTTCAGTGTTATTTGAAATTGCTTGTGATTCTATGAATCAGAAACATACCCTTTCTACATCTAGACATCTACAAGAAACATTTTAGCATTTCACTTGTACTAAGATAAAAATCATCACATTTCAAAGATTGGCCATTTTGAGGTCAAAATACACTCTGCAAATTAGGGTTTCTAGATGAAAACCCTATTGAGTCAAAAATGATCAGGGTACTTGTGTCACCAAAGAGATATTTTAATAAAAGCTGATTGGTAAAAGTGGACAGAAAAATCTAGACAAATATTTCATGTTTTTTCCAATTAATTTTTAGGAAGATGCTATTTCACCTCTGAAATTTTTCCAGTTAAAATAAACATTATTTTATGTTAGTTGTGCTCTAAATAACACAACTCTTGAAAAAATGAATACTATAACTCTTCAAAACATAAAGGTAGTGCTTTGCAAACAAATATTACTATTAATATTTTTATTAAAATATGTGGGAAAGTATTTTAATGAAAAAATTGAAAGCATATAAAATTCTTTGCCAGCCACCCCTCATATTTTCAGTAATTTTACGCAGTATTCAAAAATTGGGACCAGCTGTAGATTTAACTAAATACATTAAAATTAAATTTTCAAAATGCCTCTGAACTTGTAATGTAAAAATATACATATTTTACTTTCCCTTCTCCCAAAGACATACTTGTGTTGCAAATCAATATACAACATTTTGAGACAAACAAATGGTGGATTATATTTAATCAGTTCTATTATGTCACATGATGTACATTACAGCATTTATATTTTCAAGGTATTTTTCCCTCCATAAGCAACTTTTCCCATTTCTAACAAATACCAGACAAGATGCTGCCGCAATCTGCCAATTGGGGTGTAAACCTGTGAGGAACGATGACAATAGAATGAAAGAACTTAACAAAATGGCTGATTTCCCTTGCATGTGCTGTTACAGTGGCTCCTTAAATTAATCTTTTCAACACTGGTCTCAAATCCATTTGCAGAGTAAGTGGGTCTCTAAATGAGTATTGTACTGTCATTCCATTGCTCCAAGACCTTCAAGAGGATACTTCCTAATTTTCCTGGAAAACTATCTCCTATAAGTGTGTACCAGCGGCTGAGCTGGTTTGCAGAGAGCAGCTGAAGCTAGAGATACTGGTGGGTTATCTGTGATGGACCCAATGGTCACACTGGGCAACTACTGACAGCTTTACTAAAAAATGTATGCCGAGTCATTCTCAAAATAAAGACTCCTATGGATTAGGAAAAGAGTTTGTACAGTTATATTCATGGCAGTCATAAACATTCAGTGTCACTCTGTAGATACCAGAATGCAATCAGCTATCCAGTTCTGTGGCTGCGTAAGAACTGATCTTAGGTTTTTATTGCAAAATATTTTAATACTTATTAGCTTACTCTGCAATGTTTTCAATGTTTACTTAAAATTTCCAGTCATTCTTGAAAACTCCTTTTGGTAATATGCACAAAGGGGAGATAATCATGGTTGTCAAAGTAATACATAATGATTACTCCAAGAAACATTTTCTAGCATCCACCTACCTGTAGTCAAAATGAATACAAGCCAGATCCCAATATTTTGACCCAAAAGGTAAAAATGCTTTATAAACAATTATATAGAAAAACCTACTCTTATTCTCTGTTTACTATAAATGTACATGCAATTTGTTGTTGGGATTTTCTTTCTAAGAGATTCCTGTGCTGTGATCCAGCTAGGCCTGAAATGCACGGATGCCCTTTCACTGACTTTAACTACCACTAGATCATGCCAGTTTTAAAAGACAAATCTTTTACATGGTTGTTTTATGAGATAATTTTTACAATGCTGATTTCCTATACAGATAAATCTTCCTTAACTGTAAATTTGATGATGCACTACACAAAATTTTCTGTAGCAGAAATTTTCCATTCTCTTTTATCTTCATTACTGTACTTCCCGATTACAAGGGAGTAATGGTTTACAGCCTAGTTGCAGTGTTTACTTTAGCTTAATCTAAATAGTTGACCCCATTAAATCAATTTCAACTCCTGCCCTTTGCTTTTACTTCAAATTCAAATGCTGGGTTAGAAATCAGCAAAAACTTGAAAGAAATATATTTAAAAACAGAAAACAAGTTAGACGAGAAATAACCTCTACCTCCAGCAGCACAGATTTACTTGTTTAGTAAACTACATAATACTGCAAATTGAAAAATAGAGCATGACAGCTTTTGTTAACTCATACTAATTATATGCTATCATACCTAACATCTAAGTCAGATTTTAGGCATCTGAAAGCTACTGATTGACAAGTTTCACTTGAAACTCTAAAAAAAACTTTTAAAAGAAAGAGTCACAGTTAGTAGGTTGCAGAAAATGCTCTTAGTCACTATCAGTCATGCTCTGCAGTCCCAGTGGGAAAATATAGTTCGTTGCTAGTTATTTGAAGTGTGATGCCTTACAAAAGCCCTGAGATAAAGACTGTTATGCCAGATAATGTCCAAACAGCAAGAAACATCCAGGGTTTGGGCTCTTAGGCTCTTACAGGGTCCCACATGATACTTAATGTTAATAGGCCCACATTACAGGTAAGGATAAGCTTTCAAACAGAAATTCTCTATCCAATTATATATTAGGTGGAGGAGAAAGTACTTGTGCATGGTGCTCATGCTTTCAGTGATCAGCCTCATCCCAGCTAGCATTTGTGATAATCTTTATCTACTCAGAGAGAGAGTTTAGGTGGATGTATTTATAGAGGCTCTTCTGTTTGTGATTTGTAATTTATAGGCTCAGTGCCCAAAGCATTCAACAGCCACTCATAATTACATTTCACATATAAAACACCTACATTAAAGGGACATTATCAAGGCTATAAGGTCCAGAGCTAAATACTTGGGCAATGCCAAAATGAAGGTTGCCTCTGCAACATTAATTCAGTCTCCTTATACATATGGATTACAGTAGGGCTGCTAATTGTGTGATGACAGTAATTTTTTACTGTCCTACCATTTGCTTCATCAGTGCATGGGGTGGGCAATGCTTACTTAATGAGCCAGTATTAAATATTTTGCTTTCTCCTCCTTGAATGCATGGCCCCAAGCCATTTAAATCCTGTTCAGAAGATAAAATCTTAATTTCCTCATGGGTTTTCCATTGGTGCTTCACTAAATTATGTGAACACTTTACTATATTAATGAATTTATATGTTCACAAAATTCCTACTGAAAGAAAATTACATTTCTTCCTGTTCCACAACTGAGAAACTAAGACATAAAGTGATCAAGTGCAAAAAGTAGCTGTTACTTTTGAGTGCGCAAGTCGAGACAAGAAGAAACTGAGTTTTGGAATCGTTGCATTATGTCAAGAGTAAGTATCACATCATGTGTTCTGAGCACAGCTTCCACAGATTTCTGCAAATTAATCAACCATTTAAAAACTTCCACTACTCAGATATCACCTGACTGCCTTAAAAACAGCATTCAAGAAAAGAGAGACTGCAGCTATTTAGAAGTTGAGAAAAGAACAGTCTTGGTGGCAAAACTAGGAATTTTGAACAAGCAACCTGCAGCAGCAACAGAGCAACACGTTTCTTTGGGGCACACAAGACAGGAGTCTTTTCTTGGTATCATTCAGTGCAGCCCTTAAATTCTGGAGCATGTAAGGCAAGGACCTTACAGCAAACAGCCTATTCTACTACCTGCTACAGGTCATCTCTTCCATTGAGTGATTTTCTTTCTCTTCATTTTTTTCTTTTCTTTTTCTACCTCTTTCTCCCCCTTTCCATTTCTCTGTTCTGCTATTCTCCACTTATTTTGTTTTTTCTCACCAGCTCGTCGGGCAACTCTTCTCACTGTGCCCACTCTGGTGACAGCAACTTCTGAGGATGACATAGACCGGAGACCCATCAGAAGACTCCGGTCTAAGAGTGACACCCCTTACTTGGAAGAAGCTCGGATCTGCTTCAACCTTGATAATGGTAAGACCACACCTTCCCCAAACAGCATATGATGTTAATTAAAGATTTCTTTTTGAGATGCAGATGGACCAGATGGTACCTCCTCGTTCACAAGTGATATGGTGGTTTACCAGACATCCAGAGATGCCAAGGCTGTCTAACTACAAGCACCTGCATATGTATGAACAGGGATCGTTTTCAAAATTCTCCTGCAAGTGCTAACTAAAACTTTTTCCCTGTTTTAGCCAGGGTGTGCTAGTGAGATCACACCAAAATAGAATTGATATGCAAACAAAATACATCTTATCCACTCCAGGCCTCCAGAAACATGAAAGTTCTTGAGAACATTTATGAAGGGATTAGAGCTAACAGCAGACTTCAACTAAACCCAATGTTACAGCTATTGGAGAACATGCAGCACACCCCAAGACCTCAGCATTTGCAAACATGCAGCACACCCCAAGACCTCAGCATTTGCAAACATGTAACAGGAAAGTCTTGACTCTGCAGGAATGAGTAAGAGAGCTGGCCTTCAAAATTCAGACCAACTAGTGTTACTATCGCTGCCTTCAGTTACTGAGACCCAGCATTCCTTCCCTGGTCTTTTATTCTCATTGAGGTCGACCAAAACAAAAGATTTTGGAAGTACTGACAACTTAGTGACTTTAAGCAGAGTGTTTTTTTTTTTTTTTTTTAAAAACCCTGAATTAAATGGGATCAGCTAGTACTCTTAGGAACGTATTTTAACTGCCTGATTCTTACTTTATGTAGTACTTTTGTGCCACCCACTTTTTAAAATAGCATTTTTAATTATTTATATTACACTAACCAACCGAAATTGGAGCCCTAATGTGGCAGGCAGCCTGTAAACCACAGGGTAAGAACATAAAGTCTACACAAAGAGCTGATTACTAAACAGAGAAACAGAGATGCCACAAAACACCGACCCCAGTTTGCAGCTGGAGAACAGAGCCTCTGGTTTTTGCAGAAAGTCACATTTTTCTCCAAGACCTGCCAAAGTGACTGAAGCAGGCGAGCGCCAGGCTTTGAGTGATGGTCAGTTTCAAACGTTGAGTGCAGGCTCCTCAGACTCCTTGGCATTTTAAACTGCCAAGGTGTGGCACCACCATCCCGCTTTACATAATGGGTTTGCCCAAGGAAAGGGGGCAAGGAGGTGAAGGGATGCACCATTAGACATCCCACCAAGTCCCAGTGCAGCTGAGCTGTGAGTTTTGGGACGCCCCGGGCTAGAAGGGAGCAATTCGGGGCGCCAGGCTTGCTGCGGGGTGCCACCTCTGCGAGCCAGGCCCATCGGCGGCGTTTGGCACCTCAGCCGGGACCTCCCCTGGGGGCGGGAAAGGCGCTCGGCCGGACCCTGCCCGGGGCGGGGGCCAGCGGCGCCGGGCAGGGGACATCGCTCCGTCCCCCGCAGCGGAGGCGGGCGGGACTCGGCCGGGCCAGCGGGCCAGGGCCGCCG